>MU151074.1:72000-163555 GCA_015584085.1 Macrolepiota fuliginosa MF-IS2 | reverse complement strand
ATTGTGAGAGTTTGCGAAAGCCAGCTTGGAGCACATGATGTGTGGATGTGGTATGAGAAGCGGGGTTGGAGTACAGGGAGGGTCCAGGTGTAGATGTTCCAGCTAGAGGAGCCGGCGACAGCTCATCTGCTTGACCAGATCGCCGACCTGGCCTTTCCCGGAAATTGTGAAGTTGTAACCAGTCAGTTGATTTTGGATTTTCGGCGGGGACAGTTCTCTATTTTAAAAAAATACTACTGTGCGACCTAGTACCTCCGACCTAGCGGAGGCACGAAGGAAATGCCGACAGGGCGCGATTGCTCCGGCACAGTGTGCGTTCACTGCACATCGTATGGACCTGCCATGTTTCTTTAGATTCCGGGGCAGAGATGAGAACTTCCCCCGGAAGTTCATCCGTTGTGGTGTTGACCGTCGGGGTACAAGTAGGTTTTTCGCCGTTCATGATGGTACGAGGCATTCTACAGGCTCTAGCCTCTGGCTCCAGTCGCCATAGACCTCTGGCATTAGGTCCAAAGTTAAGTTGACAAGTTCATTCTTGATGTACAATACGAACATACACATCCATAATTTACGCATCCTAAATAGGCCCAATATTCTAGAGTGCAAATCATAGAGGCCGTGGATCAATGGATGGCCGAGGATGATATCCAAGTGGTAAAGCACTTTTCATTGCCCTCTGATCTCCCCGGTATCCAGGTCTCGGTACTCCCCCTGTACCAGGAGGTGCCGGTACAACAATAGGACTAGCCATCGTCCTCCGCTCCTCATATATAGGAGCAGGAACCCGTCTGGGGACCCGCATGCGCGAAGCATTGGGTGGGCTCGTCGCAGGGGGGTTCAAATTCGAACGCGGCCGAGGTGAATTGGCCATCTGATGGCGTAATGCCAATCCAGCGGACACGGACGGAGGCAGGACTGCATCTGACTCCTTCAGGGGAAGGAAAGGATTCTTGAAAGCCTGGCGTGATAACCAGCTCCGACGGCGATGACCCGAAGGAGACCTAGGAGCTCCTGGGAGATTTGCGATAAGTCGACCGTTAGGAACCATGAGAACCTTTGGAGGTATCTGTACGCGACGGCGGTTGGTCTTTTCCCGAGATTCAACGGCGAGAACAGTGCGCGCGAGATTTGGGTTCTTGAAAGGACTAGGCGGGGGGAAGCCTGATGGGTTTCCGGGACGGTCAAGTATGCTAGGGTATCGCGGATGACTATTCGGCACCGTGGGGAGGGGTCGTGCGACACGATTGGGTGCGTCTGGTGCTGGCGGAAACCCAGGTCGCTGGAGAGTGTTCTGAGGCAAGTCAGAGTTTTGCCTCTCTGCGTTATTTCGAGAGAGGAAGTAACGAAGACGGTCTAGATGAGACGTCTTTGTCTTGATCGGGTAGTCTTCATCCGCCGAGTTCTTCCCTTCCCTCTCCTTCCCGCCTCCTTTCGTTTCGAGCACCCACCAGGTTGTTCCCTTTGCTGACTGTAAGTCAATATGCCACCACTGGGGTTTCTCCTCTGTCCCGGGTTTCTCCTCTATAGCCCCTTCTTCTATCTGAGCCACAGTGCGCTTCCGCTTCCTTAGGTAAAGCAAGAAGATCACCAAAGAGATGAGCAGGAGCAATCCTGCCGTAACTCCGAGCGCTATGGCTACAGCATTATTCCGCTTGGTGTTGTCTGGCGATAGAGACCGACTGAAAGCGGCATCAGAGATTATGAGAATTTAGGCTCAGGATAAACTCACGCAGGGTTTCGTATGACACTTGAACTCCGAGGAACGTGGGTATCACTGTTGTGGCTGTCATGGTGTGCACATCCGGGTCGAACCAGCAACGGAAGTATGAAGAACCAGCTCCAAAGATAAGTCGTCATTGTTAACAGCACGAAGACTCCCAGAGTCCTCCGTTCCAGACGGTGCTGCAATGCGCAAAGGTAGAGGGGGGTGAGAAACCAGTCTAAAGGTTCTTTCCTTTGCCATCGCCTGGTATTTATCGACCGGAGCTCTTGTGTTACAGTTATGCACAGCCTGTAACGATGTGGTGAGCCAGGTGCATCTAACAATTGATGAAGGCGTTGCGCGTTTCAAGTATTATCGGGTCATGGAGACATTTTGCATAGTAATACTTGATGGGGTTTTCTGTATAGATAAAGAGGCTTAACCCGAGAGAAAGCAGTCACGTTTCCACCAGCGGTAGTGATGGGCTGGGGGAGAACCTTCGGTTGGTTCACAAGCTACGCGCTCTGGCCAGTCCTGGAAAGTCAGGAAGATAACAAGCTGGAGCCGGGATCCCAAGTATTAGAAGTAATAGATTGGGAGCATTCGCCACAAGAGCTTGTCAACTCCGAAGTTCAAGTTTAGGAACTGTGATGACATAGTGTGTGACACGAAGATACTGTGACGCTCATGTTTCAATTCCAGGACGGGGTTTGTTGAATCTTCGATGCCTCGTGCTGAGGATGGTCCACAAATCTTCTTCTAATTACTCACCCAATTGCTTGTTGGCGCTTATCGTGGATAGAAGCCACCGGCGCTCCTGCGTTGACGGGGGACCACCTGGACTTCTTTTCATTTAACTAGTCTCTGTTCTCTCTGTCCATACCCCTTGCCCTCGTCCATCAACGTGACTCATTTCGATATAGAAACACAGGCCCGCAGATAAAGACTCCGATACCATGGCGAAGAAAACGAAAACGAAGGCCAAAGACGATGATAAGCCAGCAAAGGCAGGAGGAAATAAGCCAGTTAAAGTTGTGACGTTCGATACTCCAAAATCAGGTTGGTACTATTCAGTGTGGCTGCAATGCGCCCGGAGGGTTTTACACATCACGCGTCATCTAGACCCTCAAGAACAATACGCAGCCGATTGGGTAGCTCTTCCTCACGATGCCGTGGATAATGAACCAGTCAATTCAGGTTCGGCTGCATGGGGAGAAACCGCAGACGGTGGAAGTTGGAATAGTCCATCATCTGGCTGGCCTCAGCCTCCCGCTACTGGTTGGACTAGTCCAACGTCTGGGTCCCTCGCTGTCCATCCACCTTTATCTTCACGCACGCGTTCCCCACAGCCAACTTCTCCTCCCCCTCACCCGCCGTCTACTGTGCCTGAGGCCTCGGCGCCTACCAAACATAGTCAAAAACCTATGTTGGAGGAGACACATGAACATCACAATTGGGGAAGCCATCACGCTACCACGGCTAAATACGAGCAATGGGGATCACCTCTCAGCAATGCAACGACGCATATCATATCACCAATTGCTGAACAACATCCACTCCCTAACGAACCGCAATCATTCACTGCTGCTGCTACTGTAGCAGTAGGGATGGGGAATCTGAGGCACACTTCCGCCAGTGAGATGGCTAAAAAGCACACTCGCACTCAGGCTCCCACACCACAGCCACCTCCTCAACCTGTTCCAGTACCACCAATTCCTCCACCACCAGTGTCCTCCGGCCCCAGCGCGCAGTCTTTTCCACATATGCCCCCGCAACAATGGGCAACATGGTCAAGAGGCACACCAGCATCACCACCCTCCGTTAATAGGTTCGGCAACAGAGACGATTACGCAGTTGTAGCTGCTGCTCTGGATAAGGATATTAGGAACGCTGCCGCCGCTGCAGGTCATTACAAACCAAAGGCACACGAAGTAAAGCATGGTGGCGATTGGGGTCCTCAGCCCGCAGAATGGGGTAACGCTCCAAAGAGAAGTAGTCGGAGTCAACATGCAACACAAGGTAGTGCTGCGTGGCCTCAACAGTCGGGAGCAGACGCATGGGGCATACCTAAGGGTAGCGATGCTGGCTGGGACTCAAGGTCCAAGAGAAGTGGTGCGGGAGGTAATGACTGGGGGACTGGGAGTGAAGCGGGATGGAATCAGAGTGGGCGTTCGGGGCATCGTCACGCGCAAGAACATCGACATCATACTAAATCTTCAAAACATCACCAGCCTACGAAGAGTTGGGAGAAATGGGGTCAGCGGCAGGGAGAATCGGAATCGGAGTCTGAAGAGGATGAGGATGAGGAATGGGACGATGGCGAAGGATTGTATGCCGATCGGCCGTCAAGAAGAGATGGACGGGCTGACAAGGCAGGAGGCGGTGGGTGGGAGAAGGATAATGGTGGATGGGAGAAGGATAATGGCGGGTGGGAGAAGGGTGATAGTGGGTGGGATACGTCGGGCGGTGATAATTGGGCTATGAACTCTGGTGGTTGGGATCAACCACAGAGCGGTCGAGGGTGGGGGGCAAGCCAGGGTGCTCGGGGTGAATCCAAGGTGATTACTGATCCTCCAGAGAATGCCGGGTCCAGGAATGTCCTGTCTCCCCAGCAGCGCTCTCAGATTCTCAACTCGTTGCTCAATCCTGCACAGGGGCAGCAGCCACAGAATAACATGCAGTACCCGAATGGCGTCACATTGACGGATAACCCAGTTCCTGGTAAAAGTCACAAACCAGAATCATCATGGGGCCACCATGATACTTGGGGTCATGATTCTGGTTGGGGTCCCATCCCCGAGGAAGGCGAAGAGAATAATGTCGAGGACCACCGCCGATCTCGGCCCCCCCAGCAGAGCTACGATCCATGGAGTAACTCAATTGACAACACCTCTTACTCGATGCCTTCGAAAACATTGGCGCACGCATATAAGGACACCAAAACATCGTTACATCAAGGAAAGCCCAGAAACAGTATGCACGATTACACCACCGTTCAATTCGTCGAGTCACATTGCGCTGCACTGAGGCCTGTCGACCAAGCACTCTTCGGTAAAGCGAGATGGGCGAAAGACCGGATACATTGGATGTTCCCTCCTGACAAGGACGAAAGAGTGTCTATGCTCCTCGGATGGATTGAGTCAATGTCATATGATCTGGGTACTTTTGGCGTGAGTTTTGATTATGTTCTCCCCCGATTTTTTGGGGCTTAATTTAATTCATACGCAGCTTCATAAGTTCCTGCAGTCGAGAGAACGTGGAGCGCTCATCACAAATGCCGACTTCCGTTTGCCGCAATTCCCTGGTCAGCCAGTTTTTGACTGGCTGACGTTCGACCAATTGCAAGGGACAATGGACAAGATCATGCAAGAATCTGCTGTATTCTACGACCCTGCTACACAAGTAATAGTGTTTGTACTACTGCCGTCGAAAAGCGGCAATAGCGTGGCGATGTGGAGGAGAAAGATCAAAGTGCCGAACAACACACGACTCATGTACCAGCCGCAGATAGCTCAGGCCGTGGCGGGGCTGAAAAGGGAGAAAGACTATACTGTGTATGTAGATCGGTAAGCGATGGCGCATCTCGTTATTGTCATAGTACTGAGCTCGTAATGTAGTCTACCCCTCAAGCCAGAAGATCCCGATAAGCCAAGGTCCACGGAAACCTCTAAGGTGTTGCCTAAAACACCTGCAAAGATCAAAAAGGACGCTCCAGCCCCAGCAAAAAAGAAGCGGAAGTGGTGGAAAATCTTCTAATGAACTTGATCTCAACTTTCGTTCGCTTGCGATATCTAACGTTAATTTCAGCTTCCGTCCTTCCTCTTCGGTGTCTTTGTGTTTCATTGTTACTAGTGTTTTGTGTTTTCGTACATCATTGTTATCGTTGGGCTTTGTATTTATGGTTATACCCATCTTGTATTCTTTAGCGTACTAACAACTTCCTTTCGTTCTCTTAGATACATTAGATCAAGTCGAGAGCACCTAATAGGAGATTCCTACGCCTGCTCAAGTAACTTTATGTAATTGCTTCCCAGCCGGGGACCGACGAAGTGCTCCTCAAACCTTGTCGATCATGACGCAGCCCATATCTTTGAATTCGCCCAACGATAATCCAACACTTGTTGTGGTACGCTCCTCGCCGCCAGCCAATAGTGCAAAGAACGAAGGGAGAACCCCTAATTCCTTCGCCCGACTCGCGATTGTAACTGGTGTCCTTCTTCCAATTGCCATAGTCCCATATATACTCTCCAGAAGACGTATTGTAGGGTTGCAGCGGAGGTGCGAAGAGTTGCAATTGCGACTAAGCGTGCTGGAGAGACGGCTCAATGCCGGTGTTTCAAAGGTTACAAGCGTCAGAGACGAGCAAGGCAATATGAGAGCGATTTTACATGAAATGGGGATGAAGATGGACGAAATGCAAGAAGATGCGATGCAACGCTCTGCAAGACAGAGTCAGACAAACCAGCTGATACACTCAGATCTTCGTCATTTGTTAAAGGAGACAAAGCAGATACGGTGATTGACCCTGCTTTAGACTTGTATTGTCCACTTTTAACAAGGTGAACGCTTTGTTGTTATAGATCCCATACTACATCCTTCCGAGCACTTGGAGTGTCTCTCGCGGATGTCGCCGCCTTTATGCATGAAATAGAACTGCAGATGGGCCTGCAGAGTGGTGCTGACAACGACAAGCGAGGCATCCATCGATTACGGATTTTAGCTCTACAGATGCAGAATTTATCGCAAAAAGAAAAATGCAAGGTATGTACCACTGCCATCCAACAGGGCATCATAGACCTCATGTACACAGACTGAGTACTGAGTAGTAGAGTCAATCAGCGTGACGCTGCGATGCTATCAATGCAAGAAGCGATCATAGCAATGTGCCGCATGGCTCGATTGGTCAGATAATTATGGGTATGCGGAAGCATCGGAAGCGTGGATGAGAGGCTTTATTGAGCCACGGGTTACAGACTGACAGGGAGAATGTATGTACGAATTTATTGTCGAATGTACGGGGTTGTTACATCAGAGCGAGCCGGATCACAGAGGAGGGACCACAACCTCAAGTAACTTTTCTCACGCGTAGCTTGTCCTTAAACACCTTCCATCTCATTCCCGTCCCCCGCATGCCCTCCCGCCGCTAAATCCTGCGCACGGGATATGCTCTCAGCAGCCACTTGAACCATTCGTTCCCCAGAAATATACAACCTCGCTTTCATTTATTTGCTTTAATCGACTCGTATATTTCGGAGTCATGTCCAACATCATAAATCCATCACCAGATCCAGAACTGGACACACCAGTCCCCGTCGTTCTGGACCCCACATCGACAGCGCCTGCGACAGAAGGCGCCACCACCACCACTGCAGAACAGCAGAAGGAGGGTGAAGAAGAGGCACTAGAGTCCCATGAAGTCATCGAGTTACAGGCCTTTAGTGAGAAGAAGCCGTGGATAGAAGAGAGGATTAGAGTAAGTTGATTCAGGTGACCTATTATATTATCTCACAGGCCTTTCCAGTTCCTGGAGGAGATGCCTCCTGTAGAAGTTTTCGTAGGACTAGATGCAATTAGGGCTTCCGCAGAGATCGTACCCGGGCTCCCATCTCGTGCCATCCTGGAAGAGTGGATGGCAAAGCACGATGCTGTTGACAAGGAGACAGAGGTTTTTGATACAGTAGAGTTGGAGAAGCTGAGGCAGTTGACTAAAGGTGAGCCCATTAACATTGATGGTCTTGTCAGACATTGAACCTTTTTGGAGCTGCCACACACAGAAACCTATCCCCGGCGGATACTGATGTTATTGAACTGACACTTACGACTATTTTCGCTCTCGACAAATTGCTGCAATTGCTACGTGACCGCTCCTTTTCTCTCGAGCTTCTCGCAACTCGGCTGGTATGGGAGGAGCATCGGGTGGCTGCGTGGGTTGAGCGCCGTTTGATTATCGAAGACTTCACACAATTCATCGCAAAGCGTGTTCGATGGAATACCTCCATGTACGAAAACCCGGTCAAAGACGAGTACCCTCTTGGTAGACGGGGGTCGATAAACTCTTTCGCATCAGCGAGCTCCGATACGTCGGTGAATTCAGCTGCATTCTCTCGCAGTGCACGTTTCAAGCTGGCGGAGTTTTTATCGCGCGATGCGGCACATTTCGGGAGTCGCGTCACAGCCCTCCGACATGGGAAAATCGCATCCGCGGGAAAAGCATTGGACAAACTCATTGATATTAGTAGGGTGCCGGTACCCGAGGAGCTGTTGGACGAGCAGGATCGCCTTGAGGAGAAAGGGATCAATGAATTGGAGCAAATTGGCAAATTTGCAATGAACCTGGTAATGCAGTGGCGGAAGTGAGTGGTTGCTTTCGCTCTCCAGTCATCAATTAAACGTGTTGCAGGGCCGATGAAATTTACGTCGAAACCATTAAGGATCAAGTGACTGCGCAGAATCTACTTGAGGAAATCGAGACGGCCAAACTGCACCATCCAACACAGAGACAATGCAACTCTTTCGTCTCGCGTGCGGATGCGCTTTTGAAACGGTTATCTGTCAGGGTCAACCCTGTTACCACTCCCCAGTTCTTCCCCTACCCGACTCACCCTCTTTTCGCGGACCAACAAGAGTTCAATGCTCAACTTGCACAGACTCTTGCCGCCGAAATCCAGACTGCTATTGACCTCGTTAACAAGGTCAATATATCCGCTAAACAGTATCAAACCATGTACGAGGCTGTGAAGCGGCTCGACACTGTTCTGGAGGACGGCATTGAAACGTTTACGAGCTTTAAGACATACTTGAAGCAAATGGAGATAGGTGTACCAAGTTCGGAGGGCGACGGGTCCGCTCCTAATCTTAGCACTGAGCGCTGTTTGGATACCACCCGCCACGCTGTTTTCCTTGCGCTCTGGCCGTCAGTGTCAGACGAAATTACAGAAGCCCTTGAGCGCACAGGGACCATCCTCCCAGAATTCCAGGTTTCATTGGCTCTCTTTGACGCATCAGGCGTCAGAGATCCAGAGTACAGGAGACAAGCTTTGGTTGAGGTACAACAGTTGCAGACGATGAAGGAGAAGGTCGAAGCTGCTTACCAGAAGACGTTGGCCAAGCTTGCTCACCTACGGGAAGCGCGGAGGATTTCTTCCCATGTTGATGGGATTCAACAGCGCTTTGTGGATCTCCGACTGCAGCTCTTGGAGGCCATGGAACGAACGCGATGGCGGCAAGACTCGCTCAATAGCGACCTTCCACTCACCCCTGAAAGTTCACCTGCCGTCGTCGAAGAGGATGTTCACGTCCCCCCTCCTGACTTCCTGAAGCAGCTAGCCCACATCAGACAGAGTATTTCGAATGAGATTGATACCCCTTTTGCACCCCTATCTCATCACCTCGAAACTCCTCTCAGGGAGCACCTCACACGGAAACTCGTTGGACTGAAGAATTTAGGCGCGGGATGCGAGGAGATGATCAACATGCTTACGGCGTTGCAGCAGCAGGCATCTACGATGACCTCAGCTCGAGAGGAGTGTCACGCTCTTCAACTTCGAATCGAGGACGCAAAAATCCGCTCCACTTACATTGCAGACAACATATTGACGGATGCGGTCGGTAATGGTTCTGCCGCTGAGGAAGCTACCGAGTTCTATGGAGAAGTGGACCACATACAGGCGGACGTAAAGTCCTTTACCGAGGGGCTCGTGTTCAAGGTTCCTTTTATTGCTCGACTTTCCCCGTCACTCGGTGCTAGCACCTCACGACAACGCTCGCTATCTCTTGATCCGAATGCGTCTTCCCCTGGTGCCCACGAAACTCATTTTGATCTTTCCTCTGTTGACGCAGCCGTTCGAGCGGATTGCAACTCCTTTGTGATGAGACTTGGCGGAGAGATGGACGGCCTACTCAAGTGCAAACATCACTTGACCCTCGCGCGTTTGTCGAAGGACCTGGATAATGAACTTAAGAGGACCATCAACCAGATATACGAGGTTACCCAGGAGCTTAACAGCTGGAAGTTGAAGAGAGAGCAGATCACAAAAGACGAGAGCTATCTGGCATCTCTCAGTGGGCTGTTGGAACGGGTTGAGGCGTACTCAACTTCAAACCGAAAAAGCATCAGCCAGCGGTTCTCTCCGCATCGAGAACTCCTACGACAAATGGAAGCGTCATCAACTACCCTCGACCAACCCATACGCGAGACGCTGTACATGGCTCGTGTGCGTGCTGTAGATGACGCAGAGCTACGTTTCAACACATGGGCAGAGGATTTCGCGTCATTCAAGAGCGAGCTTGATCAAGCCATCCGGAACGAACTTTTCCGTCTTGATGAGTTTAAACGAGCAGAGGAGCAGCGGAAGAGGGAAGAGGAAATGCGGCAAAAAGCGGAAGAGGAGGAGCGGAGACGGATGGAGGAGGAGAAACGGTTGAGGGAAGAGGTTGAGCGGGAAGAAGCAGTGCGTTTGGCTGAAGAGGCACGTATACACCAAGAAGAACAGCGTCTGGTGGCAATGGAGGCAGAAAAGTTGCGTTTAGAGCAGGAGAGGATCGAGGCAGAGAAGAGGGCGCTGTTAGAGAAGCAAGAGGCGGAAGCTGAGTGGTTGCGCTTGGAGCAACAATATAATGCGACGATGGAGGCACAGCGGTTGCAATCAGAAAAAGAACGGGATAACCTTGCGTCGAGGCTGAGGCAGCTTGAGGATGAACTGAACTCGACCAAGCGGCTACAGCAGGATCAACAAAGGACTGCTGCTGAAGAAACTGCGAAGACGGTCTCTGAATTGGAGAGACAGCGTCGCGACTTGGAAGACTTGTTGAAGGAATACCGAAACAAGTTGGAGGGATTGAAGACTCTAGAGAATCAAACCCAACAAGCGCAGAAGCAGACTTCTAAACACGAGATACAGATAATGACGGATGCTGGTCAAGGTTTGTGGTCAAATATTCGCTCACTTTGGTCCATTAACATTTGGTTATAGATGTGTTTACATTCGAGGTGTCTCCTGTTACTCCCATGCCCCGTTCACAAGCAATGTTGGAACTCGAGGCACACGTACATACACTCCGGAGACGATTAAGTGCCCTTGTCCTCAAGGATGCGGCCAAATCATCTGTAAACCTCCCGACTCAAGACCAAACCCAACGCTATAGGCATGAACTGACAGCTATCTCCAAGGAGAACGACGCATTGCCTGCCAGTGTCGAGGATACTTCTACTAATGCGGTCCTACGGTCCTTCCGAGCTGAACTGGACGCAGCAGAGGATCAGATGGAGCATTTTGAGAAGTTGGCTGAACTGAACTCTAGCTTCCAGAATTGTGATGCGGCACTCAGTGATCTATTGGAGCACATCGACAGCTATCCTGCACCCCCAGCCGTGACCATGGCATCCTTCTCTGCACCTCAACTCGCCCTCCCTGAGGACCAACTGTCAGCGCGCGTCAGGTTTACAAGAGACGCGATCAGCACGGCAGAAGAGCTGGCCCGACCCCATCTTTCCGATTCCCGTGTATCCACCGAGCACTCAAGGATTATGCAAACGTGGAACGAGCTCTCTGATATGGCAAGTGATCGGTTAGGTGGCAAGAAGTCTCGACCAGGTAGTACTGTTAGTTCGCAGGAAAGCTCTGGGAGAAATAGTGCTGCTTCTGTTCGGACAACACAGAGTACGACAACGAATCGTTCTTCTCACAGCAAGAAAGACTCTTACAGCGGTCTGTCCGGTGGGAGGTTACCCAAACCACCTCAGCCTCCAAGTAGCCGCCTTCTCGAACCGCCGCAACCCATACCACCTCAGCGACGAGCCATATCCGGGGGTGCCGAATCAACACCACGGTCAACAAGCCGAATGTCATCCACCTCGACACGTTCAGTATCAGGATCATTCAATACTTCGCTTTACCAACCGACATTCTCATCCCGCCAGCGCACAACAAGTTTATCTTCGTCAACGAACACCACGCCTGTGCCTACTCTTACCAAACGGTCTTCCCACAACCCTCTGCGTGCGAAAGTACCAGCGGGTTCACAAGCTAGACGCCCCACTTCCCCCACTATATCAGAAGCGTCCTCTACTCGGTCATCGGTACGGTCCTTCGCTACAACCTCTCGTGCTTCTCGCCCTGCCCGTGCCTCGCTTGGTGGCGGCTCCACCTGGGCACGTGCACCTCGAAACTCCCTGTCGTCCATTATCCCACCGCGTGCTGCAACCCCTCAAAAGAAAGAGAAACACCCCCCAAGGAAGAAGTATGTCCCAAATCCAAAGAGCAAGCTTGATGTTGCTGTTGGGGATGTCGTAAACAATCTTCCTGTTGGGATCAACGTGGAAGGTCTGACAGAGACATGGAAAGACCAGAGTGGGAAGTATTGGATTGGAAATCAAGACCCCAAACTTTGTTTCTGCCGTATCCTCCGTTCACAGACTGTTATGGTCCGCGTAGGTGGTGGATGGCAGGAGCTGTCGAAGTAAGCCACATACGTGCATTTATTTACTCAGAAGACTGACCATTTCTTTGCAGGTTCATCAAAGACCACTTTGCCGATAGTTTCAGGCTGCTTTCCGAATCTCCACCTCATCCGGGTGGTCCGGAAGAAAGGTGGATAAGCTCGACGACTTTACTCGAGGCTGCTGAGATCATCACAAGTACGACCACGATGAAATCTCCTCCACCCGAGCCCCCACGAACGCCTGAGCCAAGGATGCCTTTTGTCCCTTCATTTTCCCTCCTAACACCTAGCGGCCATAGTCCTCGGTCTATTGGATCTATTGGATCCTCACCCTCAACCAAGGGCTCACCGCTCACTCCTCTTCAATTCATCCGTCGGGCTGAACCTGATGCAGCGCTCCTACGTCCTGTCACGCCCACAAAACAGCCCAGGCAGAACTCTCAGGCACCTCTTCGTCTCTGGAGACCTTGAGGTCTAAATCTACCCGTAGCTCTATTACCTACTCTACTTCTAATCTCGCTCTCCCCTGCTTTTGTGCTCCCTTGCTGTCTATTTATTACATTTTATACCACATCTTTACTTACTTAGTTAACGTTCCAGACTCGCTGGACAACACCATCTGTATCTTCTTGTATACCAACGCATTACGAACATTGGACGCTGGGTGTTATGTCAATGTCCTATTCTTTTCCACAAATGCTATTATACATATTGTCGTCTGTGTCATGAGAGTCTGAGTCTAAGTATTAGATACGGCGGTGACGTTTTACTGCCCGGCCTCGAGTGGCGTCCATACCGTGGGTCCGGTTTTGGTGTCGCTTCAAGAGATCCTGTCGGACGAACGCAGTAGCGCCAGGGGGACACATGTCACAGGTAAAAGGGCGGGTTCCGGTGTGACTGAGTTCGTGTCTTTTGCATTCATTCTTACGGAGGAACCTCGCCGAACTAACACACTTTAGCCTGCAAAGAAACGACACAGAACGATGCACTCACCAGTCTGGACACGCGAAAGGCCGTTGATCTAAATGGCCACCGACGTGAATCAGAATGTGGTCGCGTCTCCGGTTGGACTGGGCGCATCCGGCAATGTAGCAGCGATACTCTTCTGTCAACAATCCCTGAGGAGTCAACTTGCCAGCAAAAGACAGCAGCCATTTTTTGTCGTATTCTTGACATTGATTTCTGAGCCGATAGCGTTCAGCTTTGGCTTTGAGTTCGCCGATCGTAATACCCCGATGGGCATCCAGTACCGGTGTCCCGTAATTGATAGGTAAATCCGAGACTTCGAAAGTAGCGGAGCTTTCCGCACTGGGTTGTGGAGTGATAGCATAAGGAGAAGCTACCCTACGCTTGATAGTGGTCCGTCTAGTAGTCTTTGTGATTCTTGAACGAGTCTTGCGCTTCGAGAAACTCGGCACGAACGCAGATTCATTGCTGGACTCGGCGCTGAACGAGAGGCTGGGTTCGTAGTCACTTTCCTTCTTGAGTGGCAATATAACTCCTTCGAATTGGCAGAGGTTATGCGAGTTGAGGAGTGGCAATGACTGGGAAGGCTCCTCTGGTATGACGGGCGCTGCAGCAGGAGCGATGGTACAGGGGTTCGCCTCCGCCTCTGAGTCTTCGGCATCTGCTAGTCCCAGATCAGGTGTATCGAGAGGTGGTAGTGGCGGCACACGTTCGAGTGGAGGCATAATGTCCGCTGGATTGATGCCAAAGACAGGCGAGTCACGAAGACGGAGAAATGCATTCTGAGAGCAGGCCGCATTAGATTGCAGATCCGGATCCTGGATTGTGGAAATTGTATTGGGTAGGGTAGTGTCTTGAAGCAACCAATAGTGCATACGATCAACGCACGATGGGAAATAAATAAAGGCAACACCCACCTCCAAAGCGAGCTTTCAGTTCCACAGAAAGGCTTTCAACAGTATGGCCAGAAGCTTCTAGTATCTGCTGCAAGACCCACCTTCCCTGCTCGTCTGCGGGGACATGGACTGGAAATTCTGGGGGTGCCATATGAAGAATGGGTCCTTGTGCTGATTCGACAATCGGCTCGTCGTTAATTGCTATGAAGTCCAGTCCTTCCCGTGGAAACTCCGCACCACCGAGAAAAGCAGACAAAGTAAGGGGGTCCGGAACCGATTCATCAAAAATGTCAGCACCGAGCTGAGACTCGTAGATAGCCTCCGTGCGCATAAACGTGCGGTGTCGGTACATCGCATCAGAGACATAGCCAATTCTGAGCGTCCCGTGCGTGTCGTCCTGATGTCCTGTCCGCTCAGTTGGAGGATACATGATACCAAGTCCGGCGGGAGCCGTGGAGAAGGCAGAGGGACTTTCGCGAGACACCTGAAGAGGTACGTTGGACTGGAAGTCATCATCTAGACCTTGCTGAGACGTAGAACCAAGAGACCAGAGTTTGGATCTTGTTGGGTTCGTAGGAGGGTAGAAGGTAGCGTTGAGTGACGCCAGCGTCATATTTCCCGCAATTTGTGACCGAGCAAACATCATAAAGAGGAGTGATAGAGTGCCGAATAAATAGGAAGTGTGAATTATTAGAAATAGGATAGAAAATCGTTCAAGGGACTAAAGGACGGACTAATGTATGGGTATATGCAAGAATGAAGAGGGTAGAAACCAGGCTGCTCTGGCGGGACGCAAGCCAAAAGATATATCGTTGTTTGTCTCTGTATGTCCGAAACCTCCGAGGGATGGGCAGGCTTTCGTCGTTTTCCGCTGGCCCCTCCTTTGCGTGCCTCATGGGATAGAGGAATGGGAATTTAGCGCCCATAGAGTTGATTACCTACACCTAACATAGAGCGGGATTCGGAGGTTGACCGGGCAACTGCCCTTGAGCAACTAATAAATGCAGCTCATCTTCTGAATAAAAGGAAGCGTCAAAACCGTTCGAGTGACCACCTAGTCTGAGGCAACGCGATCCCCCAGGGCGCGTTTATCCGTGGCTGTGTCAGGACCCTCAAATCGGCTCGACACCTGGGGTCCTGCCATGTCCTGGGAACAGTCATCACTCTCCAGTGGCAAGACCCCGGAGAGAAAAAGGATGGCATAATCCTTCTCGGAAAACTCGGATACTGGTGAAACTCAATGCTACGGATCTCTGCTCAAAACCAAATAGGACGCTACCTCCACAGACACATCCTGCTCGCACCTAGATGTTTTTCCCGTCGATTCCTGACAACAGAACAATCGGAGCCTAAATCTCGGAAATGGGCACTCCCTCTCGCTGGGGGTCTGTTCATCGGCCTTGCTTCTCTCTACTTCTTTCTACCTGACGTATCTCGGAGTGCACCAACGACTTCGCGGAAACCACTATCCGCTAGACATTTTACTCCTACAACCGTAATCTCCAGCGAGAGCTCAGGACCTGACACCAAAATTCTCAAGCTCAGAGTCCCTCCGAATCTCGTACCCAAGGAAGGGGACGACCCGATAGGTTTTGGACCTATATGGTCAGTGTTCATCAAGGACGATGATATCCAGGTGGAGAGGCCTTACACTCCATTAGAGAGTATAGACGAGGACGGAACTATGGTGTTCTGGATCAAGAAATACCCTAGGGGAGAAGTTGGGAGATGGTTGCATTCCAAACAGCCGGGAGATACTATAGAGCTGCGCGGTCCGTTGAAGACTTGGCCGTGGAAGGAAGGAGAGTGGGACGAGGTGGTGATGGTATGATTTTGTCCATGTGTCCCGCACGCAGTCAATAACTTGTCGTTAGATTTCTGGTGGTACAGGAATTACCCCGTTCTACCAACTCGTTCATCAAGTATTTGAGCATCCGACAAGTATTTCACAGAACACTCGGTTCACATTGGTACATGGTTCGCGGACACCTGAAGAACTACCACCTGAACGGGTCCTGGGTCCTCTTGCTGCCTATGCAGAAGAGCACCCCCACAAGTTCAGGCTCAAGCTATTCGTTGATGCGGACGACGGTTCGAAGCCCCCCTTAGTCACACCCTCGTTGGAAACTTGTCGTGTTAACGATGAACATATGAAAAGGATCATGGGGGTGCCCGAGCTGACTTGGTGGCAAAGGTGGTTCAGCAGTAGGGATACGCGACCTGCGATATCCCAAAAGACCTTGTTTCTAGTATGTGGCCCAGAACCGTAAGTGTGCGAGACTCCCTCACCCCGCTCGATTGACCAAATTCTCTACCACAGGATGATTGCGGCGATAGCAGGTCCATACGGACGAAACTATTCACAAGGTCCAACACTCGGAATTCTTGGTAGACTCGGTGTGACACCGAAGCAGGTTTGGAAGCTATAATATTAGCACACTTTAATCGATCTAGATATCTCCTTCATAATACGCTCTCCTATGTCGTCAAGTGCAGAAACTCAGGATTGAACAATCTCCCAGTTGAGGAGTTTTCCTGTCCAAAATGGAATGAGGACATCCTCTCCTTGAACATATTTCTCATCCACGCGTTTTCCACCCTCCACTTTCTTCAGTTGGACAATTTTTCCTTCCCTGGGCGGACATTTGTAGAATCCACGACCAAAGTCGCTCACGAAACCAGGGAGCTTGTCCAGAGCACCGAACGAATCGAGAGTGTCTGCCACAAGCGGTAAAAGTATTGGGGAAGTGTAAATGCCCGCTGCGCATGGGGAGCTAGGTGTGCTTGTGGACTTTGCGTGAGGGGGGTGTGGTGCGGAATCTGATCCAAGGAAGAAACGGGGATGGCCTTATCAGCCAAAGTCAACATGCCCGCCGATCATCAAATAATTCAATAGCCAACCTTCTCTGATAATACCCCTTAAAGCCTCTCGGTCTTCAGGGTACTTTGCCACTGGCTTGCAGAAGTTCCATGATTGACCCGCCCAATCATCGACGATAAGCGCCAAATGATGGGCGGTGATTGTACAAGCTACTGTTGGCCCACAAGATTTTACAGCCTCAATGGCAGCTCGGGTCGTTGCGTGTTCGAGGACGATGCGTAGTCTGGGGAATGCAGCATGAAGCTTGAAGAGGTGGGGAAGGAATTGGACTTCAGCATTGAGAACATGGATGTTCTAGTATATGTCGATCAGATTCTTAGTAGCGCTGGGGTCTATAACTTACATTCTTGGCGTCAGAAGGAACCTCTCCGTGTAGATTGAGCACCATATCAACTTCCTGCATGGCTTCGAAGATGGGGTAGTATGCTTCGTAGGATTCAATACCTCCATCTGAGTTGGTTGTAACTCCGCGAGGATATGATTTGACGCCTTGATGGATCAAAATGAGCAGCAGCAAGGTAGGGCAATGAGGAGTCTGTAACCCTACCAGCAATTCCAGCTGCGTTCGCTTTCCGAATCTCTTCCGGGGTGAGCTCAGGAGAAAGATAGAGTGTCATAAGGTATTCGACATTGGGATCGATCCTCTCGAGTTCGGATTTGTATTTTAAAGCTTGTTCTGTAGTAGTGATGGGTGGTTTAAGGTTGGGCTGTGCGCAAACTTGAACATTGTGTCAGGTCAAATTTGATGTCGCGAAGCGCACCATGACATATGCAAGATCAAAACCACCCTTGCGAACATGAGGTGTGATGAGCTCAGAAACCGAGCCTTGCCTCAGGTGAACATGAAAATCAGCCGGAGAGTTGACCGTAACAGACATTGCACTAATCAATGGAAGACGAGATTAGAATATTAGATTACTGCCAGATCTTCGCGGGCACGTGATGCTAACACGATGATGGTTCAGAGGGGTAAAAGTGAACATGCGGCAATTCAATTAACAAACTCAACCACTCTCATCTCTTCACCACCAACATAGACATCAACAACGATAGGATCGGACCACACGTCCCCCACGCACTTTTGTCACGAACTACCACCATGGTCGCCGCTGGCTCCATCACCGTTGCAGGTACGCAACCGTCGCGTATTTGGACGCGTTCCTCAGACGCTCATACTTTCGCGTAGTACGCGTCCGCCCTCCAACTTCCTGGGAAGCTGCGCGTCTGCCAGAACCATGCTACGATACCTCAATCCGCGGCGATGGGACCCTCTCGACGCCCGCCAGGGTCACGAGCACCGCACCGCTACGAGACATTGTGCAAATAGTCGACGACCGCATTATATGTTTTGATCCGGACGAGAAGGATAAAGCACGAGCATTCATGGAACGAGGATTCCTCCCACCCGGAACGAAACGATACAAAGACAAGCGATTCATGTTCGATCGTGTGTTTGGACACGAGGCGCAACAGACAGAAGTCTACGAATCAACTGCCCAGCCACTCTTGCAAGGATTGCTTGACGGATACAATGCAACGGTTTTCGCATACGGAGTAAGCTTTGTTCACATGAAAATATATCAAAAATACTAACAGAAGTATCATTCAGGCAACCGGTTGTGGCAAGACGCACACCATCAGTGGAACAGAGGGCGATCCTGGTATCATCTACTCAACAATGGCGGATCTCTTCCAACGCATCGAAGACAGAAAAGAAGAATGGAATGTCGAAGTGATGGTGACGTTTCTCGAAATCTACAACGAAGAAATCCGCGACCTCCTAGCAGAGTCAGGTCCACACCAGCCTCGCGGCGGCTTGGCCATAAGAGAAGACAAGACGGTGAAGGTTGTAGGGTTGGTGGAGCTGAAACCACGTAATGCCGAAGAAGTCAAAGAAATCGTTCTGCAAGGCAACTCGCGTCGGACACAGAGTCCTACCCATGCCAACGAGACAAGTTCGCGATCGCATGCAGTTCTCCAGGTCCATGTTACTCAATCACCGAGGACCGCATCTTTAACGGAACAACGGACGATGGGAACTCTCTCCATCATTGATTTGGCGGGTAGTGAGCGGGCAGCGGCTACAACGAACATGGGTCAACGAATGGTGGAGGGTGCTAATATTAACAAATCCCTTCTTGCGCTTGGTAACTGCATCAACGCTCTCTGCGAAAGTGGGGGTGCAGTACGCCATGTCCCCTACCGCAACAGTAAACTGACGCGTTTGCTCAAGTTTTCTCTGGGAGGAAACTGTAAAACCGTCATGATTGTCTGTATTGCGCCTACATCGGCCCATTTTGACGACACGCACAATACACTTGTCTACGCCGAACGTGCGACGAAGATCAAAACCAAAGTTGTCACTCGCAACGTCGTTAATGTTGATCGTCATGTTGGCCGATACGTAGAAGCCATCAACCGTCTCAACCTTGAGGTCGCAGAACTCAAGGAAAAACTCTCCGGGAAACGGCTGGTAGAAGTGGATATTCAGAGACGCAAAGCTGCAGAGGCGAAGGCAGAGGTTGAACGGGCACGAGGCGATATACAAGTCAAAGTGGAGCAGACGAGGAATTCAATTGCTGATGGTGCTACTTGTTCCGGCAAGTTGTTGGTGGCAAAGACCAAATTGTCAGCAATACGCAAACGCCTTGCAGAGCTTGTCTCTACGGGTTCCGTATCTGGTGATGTTGAGGCCGAACGGGGATTATTGCAGGCTATGGCAGAGATTGAGGAGGATGCAGTCAAGCCTAACTCGGCACTCAATATCAGACTTCAGCGATCGTCGAACTCGAGCGCGATGTTTGATGCTACTATGAGGGCCGTGTCTCAGCGCAAGTCGGAGAAACTTGACGATTCCAGTGTCGAGATTGTCAAGCTCGAAACTTTGTTCAGGTGCGCTGAAGTGGAGAAGATTAAGGCGGAGGGTGAGCGAGATGCATTGAAAGAATCGATGGAGGATATGGCAGAAGTGATTGTCAAGCTGGTTGGCATGTTGGGACGGTGCAGTGTGATGATTGGCGATGCGGCGAATACGCTCAAGAAAGATGGCGACGACAGTGCGGATCCAGTGATAGTGAAAAAGACAGGGGAACTACTGCAGAACGTCAAACAGACGAACGACGCGACCTTCAAAAACCTTCTTGGGCATTCGACGGAGTCGTATGCACTCGCGGATACGAGTGCACTCAATGCTGCTGTCGACCACTTCCAAGTCTATAATTCATCCTTCACCAAACGCTCAAGTTCTGGGCCTGCTGCCCTTGAAGCGACCACCGAAAAGCGAGGCTCACGAAGACTGTCTGCTCTGCCTGGGTCACCCCGTCGTTCTCACCGCTCTCCACGGAAGTCTCTTCGTTCCAGTCTTTCAGCACAACCTTATAGAAAAGTATCAGATAAGGAACGCAAGGGGCTCAAGGCCGGCAAGAATGTCCAATGGCGGGATGAAGCTGGGGGCGACCTTGTCGAGGAAGAAGTTCAACATCAACCACAACCACAACCACAACCACAACCACAACCGACGGTGGTAGTCAGCGTTATCCCAGCCAGTCCGAGTATGGAGAACATTTCCCTTGCATCTACATCTAAACCCAGTACATCTGAATCGCTGTTATTACCTCCTCGATCTCCGTCGGCGATGGGGTCTGAAAGTGACTGGGAAGACGAGAATGAGAAAACAGACGACAGTTTCAACATGTCCTTCCTGTCCATGCCCCCCGCCCCCTCCCGCGATACCAAATCATCCTACCTTTCCTCATCCACGTCGTCTGCTCCTCGCACTCTCGGACTTAAACGCCCACGACCGAGCCGTCTCGACCCCAGCTTCCTCAAATCACGGACCAAATGCTCTGGACTCGCAAGTCTGGCAGAAGATGATGAGAGTGGCAACGCATCCGAGCGGCGAGCCAACCCATTGTCGAACATGGATATGAACGCAGAGGAGTTGGATCCACTTCATATACCGAAAGGTAGACAGCGTAATGACCCCGCTAGCCCTACCCGCAGGGCACCTTCTTCTCCGAGCAAGAACCATCTCTCGTCCTCCGTCCTCGGTAGCAAACGCGCTGGAGGGGGGACGGAAAGTCGACGCAGGTCGAATATTGGTCCTATGAGGATGGAAAAGGCGCGCAGGAGGTCGAGCATGCTTTCACCGTTAGACACATCTACCTCGGGCGTGAATGGCGCTGCAGGCGAGAGCACCTCATCCGGAACGGTGAAGGGGTCAGGACCAAGGAGGCTCTTACTCAGTCCTGGGAAGAGGACGAAGAGGGCATCGTTGAGTAGGACAGTGGTTACCACTACGATGAAAATGAAGCCCTTGAGTGCGGCTACAGCTCCATCGTTGGCTGTGCCTGTTGGTGGGGATCCGAATGGAAGCATGGACTTGGGGATGGGCAGGTCTTTAAAACCATCCTGGCGATGATGTTTCGCCTGAGATCTTGATTGCCTATGTCTTATTTTATGGTTTACTGTGTGTTTGATATTTTGTGTTATCCTGTTTTGAGGACGATGATAATTATGTTTATGGCCCCCCCTTCTCTCACTCATATGAAGCCATTTCTCTTTATCCTTTTCTTAACATCCGCTCCCTGCATTAATTGTGTGTTTCTATTAGTCGATATACCCAACAGTACCTGTTATGTTACTTGTACCCGTATGTTGATTCTTAATAATTTGTATTGTCAATGAGGACTCTTGAATGAACATTTTCTGGATATGCATCAGGAAACCAACAAATGCCTGCCATGTTGAGAGCGAATGTATTAGACAGCAAGTAAGCTAGATTATACGTTTGACCTCGAAGAAAGACTATTGAAGGTCGACTATTAGTTTGCAGGACAGAAACCAGAACTTGGGGACATGCCTTGAGATAATAGATCTGCCATGCAACCACTACGAATATCACAATTGCCTGAAGGACCGACCACCACTTGACGCGAGCGTTTGTTGATTCGGCGGTGTTTCTGTGTGTGCGTTCACGAACAACGATGTACTCTTGTTCATCTTTGACTGACGTCAGGCCAATCGCGAGATTGCGGATTTCGCGTTCGATGGGGGCGACAGCCTCTGAAATAGCCCTTGAGGGACGTTTCAATGAAATTTAGGGGCGGCACACTCACCATCTTCGTCGATGTAAATTACACCATGGACGTTAAAGCTATGAGAACGCGACGTTAAGTTCGTTCGCGAAGAGGGACGAGGAAACAGAAGCACGCACCTGACAATCTTGTCTGCAATGGCGCTCATTTGATTTGAGAAGCAGTACTCATGACGGCCGTCTACAGCTGCTGTGATAGATACAGACCCCGTATCCTGGCGAATATGCTTTCCAAGAATTTTGCCGTTGGGATCAGAGAGCTGGTGGTGCCAAGTGTCATCAGGAAATGAACCCTAAGTCACAGGAGAATATCGTTCTAACCCAGAAGTCAATGTCTAGGTGTCCCCCGCCCCCAACTTGATAGGATACAGTCATCTAAGTCACAACTTAGTTGGTCATAAGCCAGATACCAGGGCATACATACTTTGTCATGAACGTGCAAGTCTTCGAAGAAACAGTCCTTCTTGCCAGCAGCTACCTCAATCGCATGCCCTGAGGCTAGCAGTGGCAAGATAACCAGCACCGAAAAGACAGTAGAAAGGGTATAAAGGAGTCTGGACATGGTGGTCGTATGTAGTTTTGTTGGCGGACACGACGACGAGAACGGCAATGCAGGGCAGTGGAGGACCCCGAACACCCAAGGAGTTCCCACGGGTACGGAGATGGCCTGTGATTTGATTTTTCGATGATTAACCCAATCTATTATCTCCTCCCCCCGTCTTGCTACTCAACACCATGTCCGAGACTCCTGGCGCCCTTGCCCCGAGAGTACGTGCCTTTCTTCTATCACAATCTTCCTGTCGATCTTCCCTGGCGTCTATTCCTGTCAATCCACAAAAATGCTAATGCTCTCACTGCTCTTTGGCACTACGACAACAGGAAGAAGAGACCGACGTTCACTTCGAGCCTGTCATCAAACTCACCGAGCAAGTAGACACGAAAACCTTCGAGGAAGATGAGGATGTCGCTTTCAAGATGTGCGTCTGATCACTACGCGGCGATCGCACGCATCTGCCATCGCTACTATATTTTATATCGTCCGACCCGACTTACCTGCAATTTATTTAGGCGTGCGAAGCTCTTCCGCTTCGATGCCGCCTCTTCAGAATGGAAGGAACGTGGCACTGGGGATGTCAAGCTCTTAGCACACAAGGAGACGAAGAAGGTCAGGCTTGTCATGCGACGCGACAAGACCCTGAAAGTCTGCGCCAACCACCTCAGTGCGTCAATTGGCCGTCCCGCTTGGGCTGACGGATAAGCATTTTAATGTCCTTCCAATTTCTAGTTTCCGCAGAGATGAAACTACAGCCCAACATCGGTTCTGACAGGAGTTGGGTATGGAAAGTCGCCGCTGATTATGCCGAGAGCCCACCCACACCCGAAACCTTGGCCATCCGGTTCGCCAATTCTGATAGCGAGTATCATGAGTACTTCTTACCAGATTCAAGTTATTGACCAATATCTTAGATGCTGGGTTGTTCAAGACCGCTTTTGAGGACGCCCAAAAGAAGAACATAGATTTGTCGGGTAAATCCACAGAGGACGAGGACGAGACCTCCGAGGAGAAGGAGAAGGAAGAGAAGGAGGATGAGTCGGCGTCTGAGGAAAAAGAGGAAGAGACGAAAGAGGATGCTGAGGCTGAGAAGAAAGACGGAGCGGATTGAACGTTCTAGAGCGCTGTCCAGATGTCTTCCTGTGTTTTCCTCTGCTGTTACATCCACTCCCCACCGACGGTCACACTTCTCATACTTTGTCGAACTGATATACTGCGTCAATGATAATCGTGTTGTACTTTGTACTGCTGAGATCGTGGCGGGGCTGAGAAATTACAACAGGTTGGAAAAGGTACAACAGGAGTACGTCATGGATAATCCAGGATGACAGTAGCCTTACAGATAGTGTCATCAAGAACTCATCAGTTAGTCCCATTATTGCTTTCTTCTGCTGCCCAAGCTTCCCAGAAAGCGACGCCTTGTCCCTTCTTCCAATAACCTGGTTGAGCCACACCCTTGACCACGTCCTCGGTTATCAGCACATGACATATATCCTTTGAGGGCCCGTCAATCGGAATAGGCAGTGACTCTGGTATCAACACTTACAGATCCCCTAGATATATCAATTAATCCCAATCCTGATCTGGGAGTGTGAAAGAATAGGTTACTCACGGTACTTCATACATTGACTCAAGTAAGAGCGTTTCCTGTACCCACAGCTATAGTTACCATAACCAACTAAAGATGTGTGATTCACTCACCATGATGCCTCGGAGGCCACGAGCACCTCCACCTCTCTCAGCCGCCTTCTGACATATCTCATCTAATGCACCGCTCGTGAATCGAATCTCCACGCCTGAATATCCGAAGAGGGCCTGGTATTGGGACATTAGGGAACCCTTCACGTCTGTTAGTATACGTCGAAGATCGGGTACTGTCAACGGTGAGAGTGTTGTAATGGAGGGCAATCGCGAAATGAACTCCGGTATGAAGCTAATAGAAGAAAGTATATGCATCAACAAATGAACACATGAACTTGTTATTCGAGGGAGCATACCCGAATTTAACAAGGTCAGAGGTTTCTAAGTGATTCAGGACGTTCGAGGATGCCTTGCGATTGGACGTGAAGAAAGGGAGCTGCCGAGGCATCTCAAAGGACTGTGCGCCGAGGTTTGCGGTGAATCCTATTGACTTTTCGTCGTCATCAGCATCGGGCGAGCTACACGCTGTGAAATCGACTGACGCCTTTTGCTACCCGTTGTTTGATGATGTCTTCAAGACCAACGAAAGCGCCACTGAGGATAAATAGCACATTCGAGGTGTCTATGTGATACATCTCGGGTTTGGCTGTCGGTATGTAAGCGATGGTGACCTTTAATAACAAGCGGATCGCCGAGAGTACCTGCAGCTAAGTGGGGTGCGCGCTGGCCACTTCGCGGGTGTGTGCCGGGCCCCGGAGGTGGGGGTTCTGGAGCGCCAGCACCTTTGGCTTGCACGGTGACCACAGAACCTTCCATCATACGTAGAAGTGCCTGTTGTACACCTTCGCCACCAACATCGCGTGATGTATCTGTACCAACCCCGCCCGACTTCTTGGCAATCTTGTCGACTTCGTCGATATAGACGATGCCCATACTAAGGAGAACATATCAACGATGGAAGTTGTCGATATAGGATTAGTTTACCTTGCTCTTACAGGGTCCCAATTAGCTGCTTGTAACTGCAAGAACAATGAATCAATATTGTAACATCACGTCAGAGAGTTGCTCACTAGTCGTTGAATCGCCATATCGACATCTTCTCCTACGTCTATAAATAATGAGCAAATCGCATGTCACGGTTTTGAACAAAGTTCAGACTTACAGCCGGCTTGGGTGAATGAGGTTGCGTCGCTCACAGAGAAGGGGACGTCCAGAACTCTGGCGAGGGTTTTAGCTAATAGTGTCTTCCCTGAATTTCGGGTTGTCAGCACCTCGTGTCAATGCATGCAGAAAGTGACCACGCTCACCGGAACCAGTAGGACCACTTAAAATCGATTATGAACATCATCGAGGGAGGATAATAAATTCATACATCACCAATACGTTGCTCTTCTCGAAAAGAGGGATTCTCTGCGTTGGTCGGAAGGAAGCACCTGTGGGATGGCGTATTGGGCGGACACGGGCAGCACTGATGCCACTGTTTGCTACATGTGTGAAGGCCGTGATTCGAAAGCTAGATCCGGCATTGAACATCTAAGAGACGTACGATCAACGAATCCCTCGAGCACCGCTTCACGTTCCTGTTCTTCTTGTTCAAGGATGGATAGGTTTGCACGAACGCGATTGTAGTGATTGTAGACACTAAGTGAATGAGTTGTACATGTGAATGGGACTTGAAAGGACGGACATAACTTACGCCACGGATAGAACTTTCTTCGCATTCTCTTGTCCTATGATGAATTGGTTCAGGTATCGTACCAGCTGTCCTACCCCGATTAACACACATTCCAGGTGATGCTATCGAGATATGTACCTCGCGAGGTGTGGCTAAACCGTAAGCTGGCAACGGTCTCTCTGCATAGCTAGCGTCTGCTTGTGGGTAGTCGTTCAGCGGCTGGGTCCGGAGCTGTCGGATGAATAAACGGATATGTCGAGGTCGGGCTAGTAAATTACGCCGTAGGAGCATAAGTGGTCACTGGTTGTCGAATAATATACAAAAATAGGGCCAGGTTGAGGTGCAAGAGAGGGATGTAATAGGAAAGTGAGGACTGCAGTGACAATTCGAATAATCCAGACTGTACCGCAGGGGCACAACTCTGATCAGGCAAGTCATTCAGACCAACTACAACTACAAACACACTTCGACTTTCTACCATAACTCAAGTCACTGGCTGTTTTCATACTCAGACGACATAGCAACAATGGGACACTCGGATTCACGCTCAAAGTCTCCTCGTCGAAGGTATGATGACTCAGAACGCGATGAGCGAGAACATCGCTCATCCAGACAAGACAAGAGGTCCCGCAAACATGATGATGACGATGACTATTCTCGAAGTAAACGCCACAGGAGTGAGAGTAAAGAGCGGCGGAGTGACAGTAGGGGTAGGGAAGAGTCTTCTCGACGCAAAAGAGACAAGGAGAGGAGTAGGAGTCGTGAAAAGAGTCGCGAGAGGAGGGATAAGAAGTGAGTATCTGATTTCATATGTAAGTATGTTCGTGCTAAATCTTATTGTTAGGCGGAAGAGGGACAAGTCGGAGGATAGAAAGGCGAGAAAGGCGGAGAAGAAGCGTATTAGGGAGGAAGAAGAGGCCCGTCAAGTCGCAGAACTCAGCGCATATAGTGCAACTGATAATCCTTTCCATGACGTTAACCTCAGCCAACAGTTCCGCTGGCACAAGAAGACTGAGAAAGAACGAAAGCAAGGCCTGACTCTTGTCGAGGCACAAAGGCGTGATGCACTCCGACGACAGGAAGCTAAGGAGGAATTGGAACGATTAAACAGACGAAGGGCCCTGAGGGAAGAAGAGCAAAGGCTAAGGGAGGAGGAGGAGTTGCGCATGCAGCGTTTGCAAGAGTCTGCGCAGATGTCGGAATGGCTTGCAAAGGACGGCGACTTCCAGCTAGAACAGGAAAGGAAGAGGGCTGCCATTCGCATAAAGGAGAAACGAGCCAAGGCCATTGATTTCTTGGCGTTGAACTTGAAATATGTCAACCCCCGTGTACCCCAAGAGGATGGAAGAGATGAGGATGATGCAGGCCTTGAAATTGATTTGGATGAACCCTACAAGATATTTGATGTATGCTCTTTTTATCCTCTCTCGTTAAGCAAGTTACTTATATTGTTTTCAGAATCTTACAACGCAACAAACAGATGAACTCCACGATGACATCGAGAATTATTTGGCCCTTGAAACCGACTCGATGCATATAGACTTCTGGACTGTAGGTGCTTTTGCGTTTTGCCCGATTCCTTGGGTTTAAACATGTCCTCTAGAACATGATGGTAGTCTGTAAGGATTACCTTGAGCGGATCAAGGCCAATGACCGAATAGGTTTTGAGGCCGCTGCAGCAGTCGAAAATGAGGTCACAGCCCTTTTGGCTGGCAAATCCTACGACGACCTGGCCTCACTGCAACGGAAGATACAAGACAAATTAACCAGCGGGGAACCCATTGACACGGATTACTGGGAGAATCTTTTGCAGAAATTGCTGGTCTGGAAAGCAAAGGTGAGTGTTCGTCATCTAGCTACTCCATCCTGCAATCTCATTCTTGTTAAGGCTAAGCTCAAGAGCTTCCATGAAGTAGTCGTCCGTAATCGCCTCGAACAGCTGAGGAAGCGGCAGCGCGACGAGGCATTGCAGGCTCAGGAAGAACTTCTGGCTGGTGTTGCAACAGCAGCGTCCAAGAAACCGATAGCTCCAATCATGCCCCTTGAGGGCAAGGAGGTTGAAGAGCCAGTCGGAGATATCGAACCGTACGATAGGGCTATGAGTCCCCAGCCGATCAATCTCAGCAAACTACGTGGAGAAGAAAGAGATATGGATATTATCTCCGCGGCCGAGGATCGGCGCAACGTAGTAAGTCAATCCAGACGCGGCCACTCGGGGAGAGATTTTGACCTGGTTCAAATAGATACAACAACGTCGCACAGTCGCTGCCACGCGCTTTGTTCCTAAGACTGCGCAACAATCTGTTGAGGTGCAAGTTGAAGACACCTCCGGCAATGTTGACCTTGCCTCAGAAGCGTTATATCGTGCCGAAGCCGAGAGAGAATTGGATGAGGAAGAAGAGTTATTCAACCTCGAAGAGAATATCACTCGCACTACCAGTTATAACTGGGAAGACAAATATCGACCTCGGAAGCCTCGTTATTTCAATCGTGTCCATACCGGTTACGAATGGAACAAGTATAATCAAACTCACTATGAGTAGGTCTCTTGTTGCCCACTATGTGTTCTTGAAGTTAACATCGCCTCCAGCGTTGACAACCCACCGCCCAAAGTTGTCCAAGGATACAAATTCAATATTTTCTATCCGGATCTCATTGACAAATCCAAAGCCCCTACATACAAAATTATCAAGGAACCTGGAAATGACGAAACCGTCTTGTTGCACTTCAGCGCTGGACCTCCTTATGAGGATGTGGCGTTCCGCATCGTCAACAGGGAATGGGAGTTCTCTCATAAACGGTATGTACAAGATCTAGCACTATATCTGTTTTCCAGAAATTTATTTCCGTACCAGGGGCTTTAGGAGTGCCTTCGACCGTGGCTGTTTGTCCTTATGGTTTAACTTTAGGCGGAACGTAGGTTGACTGGGCTTGCCGTACAAACATATGCTAACGAACGTTCTGCGCAGTTCTATCGCAAGTAAATTGTCCTTTCTGTATGTATACCTATCACTGGCGAACGCTAAGTGTGCTGTAATCCCATGGACTACTTGATTTACTGTCGCCCCTGCTGTCAAAGGACTATCTCATAAGTCGGGCTCTCGACAGGGGAGGGGGGTAGCGACGACAATTTTGCCATTGATGTCATTAGTCAGATTAGATATGGATCACGTGTGGGTATATTACAATCGCGCTCGCCCGGTCACCGTTCCACCACAGTCGGAAGATATCTTCTTAATCCGCCACCACTACACTCTCTATTTTTCTCCTGATACGCGCTTTACTGTATATACGACCCCCTGAACGTTAGAATGGCAGCACCCGCGAATATCGGGCAGCAGATGGATATCGACGAGGCAGCCATCGATGAGGGACTGTACTCGCGTCAACTGTGATCGCCATCCCGCTTTCTGCGCAGACAAATTTGCTAACCTTGATAATTTTCCAGTTATGTCCTTGGACACGAAGGTGTGTGGACCTCATCGCCTTTGATTGCATGGAACTAACCTGTAACCGTCTGTTAACAGCCATGAAACGAATGGCGACGTCCAACGTCCTTATCGTAGGCCTGCAGGGATTGGGCGTGGAGATTGGTGAGCTGAAGGATCAATACCGGATATGAAATGAACTAACTCGGTGTACCCAGCCAAAAACCTCGCTCTTGCTGGTGTCAAGTCTGTGACTATCTATGACCCTGAGCCTGTTACCGTGCAAGACCTTTCTTCACAGGTGAGTCATTACCCATTTAATATCTCTCCTTACACTCAGACATTATACAGTTCTTCCTCCGTCAAGAAGATATTGGTAAACCCCGAGCGGAGGCCACCCTCCCTCGTCTCTCTGAACTCAATGCATACGTCCCTGTACGAAATCTCGGCGGCCAAGCTGGGCAGCACATTACTGTTGACTTGATTCAGGGATTCCAGGTGCGCCTGCTGAAGTACACATATTCTGAATTGATGACCAACCAATATTGGATTCCTAGGTTGTGGTGCTGTGTGGAGTATCCCTCGAGAAGCAGTTAGAGATCAATGACTGGACACACAAAAATGGCGTTCACTTCATTGCTGCTGAGACTCGTGGCCTGTTCGGGTACGTAGAAACCCATTTCTGAAATGCTCTATCTAACAGACGCCCACCAGCTCCGTCTTCAATGACTTTGGCCCTACGTTTACATGTGTGGACGCCACAGGAGAACAACCCTTGTCTGGGATGATCGTTTCCGTCCAGAATGTGGGCATATCAATCAGTCTGTCGATCATTATACTAAGCTATACTGCAGGACAAGGATGGTCTTGTAACTTGCTTGGATGAGACACGCCATGGACTCGAGGACGGAGACTTTGTGACTTTCACTGAAGTACAAGGCATGACAGAGCTAAATGGCTGCGAACCCAGAAAGGTCTCTGTCAAAGGACCATACACCTTCTCCATTGGTGATACGTCTGGTTTGCAGGCCTACAAGGCCGGGGGTATTTTCACCCAGGTCAAGATGCCTAAGATCATCCACTTCGTGGGTTATCAGTTGTTTCGTTCATGGAATACCAGGACTAAATTATATATTTAGAAATCGCTGAGAGAAGCGCTCAAGGAACCGGAGTATTTCATCACTGATTTTGCTAAATTTGATCGCCCAGCCGCTCTCCATGCTGGGTTCCAAGCACTTTCCAAGTTCCACCAACAGAAGCGCCGACTCCCAAAGCCCAGGAACGCTGCAGATGCTGCAGAACTCGTCGCCCTGGCCAAGAAGATTGACGCCGATGCAGACGAGAAGATCCTCACAGAACTTGCATATCAAGCAACTGGCGATCTCGCACCTATGAACGCCGTCATTGGCGGCTTTGTCGCTCAGGAGGTCCTCAAGGCCTGTTCTGCCAAGTTCAACCCCATGCTCCAGAACATGTACTTCGACTCCCTAGAGTCTCTGCCATCAGACCTACCAACTGAAGCTGACGCTCAGCCCATTGGTTCGAGATATGATGCTCAAATCGCCGTGTTCGGAAAGTCATTCCAAGAGAAGATCGCCAACTTCCGCGAATTCTTGGTCGGCGCTGGAGCTATTGGTTGCGAGATGCTTAAAAACTGGAGCATGATCGGTCTTGCCTCTGGGCCTAAGGGCGTTATTCATGTTACTGATCTGGACACCATTGAAAAGAGTAACCTCAATCGTCAGTTCTTGTTCAGGGCCAAAGATCTGGGCAAGTTCAAGTCGGAGGTTGCTGCCTCAGCCGTGGCTGATATGAACCCCGATCTTTCTGGGAAGATTGTTTCCAAGCAAGAGCCAGTAGGGCCTGATACTGAGAGTAAGTGTCTTCGGCGTTGTCTTGAGCCATCACATCGACCATTCTTGAACAGACATCTACGATGAAACCTTCTTCGACGGCATTGATGCTGTAACCAACGCTCTAGACAATATCAAGGCTCGTAAGTAGGCTGATCTCACCGTCGCCGCATCATTCTCAAAAATGTCAGGTCTCTACATGGACCAACGCTGTGTATTCTACAGGAAGTCTCTGCTCGATTCTGGAACCCTCGGTACCAAGGGCAACGTTCAAGTCGTCGTCCCTGACCTCACAGAATCCTACGCTTCTTCACAAGATCCTCCGGAGAAGGAGACCCCGTCTTGCACAATCAAGAACTTCCCTAACGCCATCCAGCACACTATCGAGTGGAGTCGTACGCAGTTCGATAACCTCTTCGTCAAGCCCCCTCAAGCGGTCAACGCTTACCTTTCGGAACCAAACTATCTCGAGAGTAATCTCAAGTACTCTGGTCAACAGAAGGAGCAGACAGAACAGCTTGTATCCTTCCTCGTTACTAACAAACCTCTGACATTTGAGGAGTGCATTGTTTGGGCAAGACTACAATTTGAGCGCGACTATAATAATGATATCCGACAACTCCTATTCAGTCTCCCCAAGGATGCCGTCACCAGCACTGGCGCACCCTTCTGGAGTGGACCGAAGAGAGCTCCCGACCCATTGACATTCAACTCGAATGATGTAAGTCCATCCCCGTAAACCTATCACACCCTCACATAATTAACGTTTTCCAGCCTACCCACCTTTCATACATCACCGCAGCCGCCAACCTTCATGCATTCAATTATGGGCTTAGAGGCGATGCGGACCCCGCTCTTTTCCGAAAAATCGCAGATGCTGTCATCGTTCCCGAGTTCACTCCGAAGAGCGGCGTGACGATTCAAATTAGCGATAACGATCCCGTCCCCCAACAGGGTTCATCTGGTCTGGGTATGCTGCTTATCGTTGAAATGAATCTTCTCTAACGATAAAATAGATGACGATACCGCGTCGCTTGCCACCCAACTACCGGCTCCATCTTCACTAGCAGGTTATCGACTGACGCCTGTTGAGTTTGAGAAGGATGACGACACCAACTACCACATCGACTTCATCGCTGCTGCCTCTAACTTGCGCGCCATGAACTATGGAATTACTACGGCAGACCGCCACACGACTAAACAAATCGCAGGAAAGATCATTCCTGCCATTGCAACAACGACCTCCCTCGTCACCGGTCTTGTTTGTCTTGAACTTTACAAGATCATTGATGGCAAGAGGAAGTTGGATGACTACAAGAACGGATTTGTCAACCTGGCCCTGCCATTCTTCGGCTTCTCCGAGCCTCTAGCGGCGCCGAAACGCAAGTATGGTGAAGTCGAATGGACACTTTGGGACCGCTTTGTCTTCGAAAACAACCCAACACTTCAAGACATCATTAAATGGTTCCGCAATAACCACAAACTTGAGATTGCGATGGTCAGCCAAGGTGTTAGCATGCTATGGAGCACGTTCGTCGGCAAGAAAAAGGCATGTCGCTACCACCTCGGATGTTTATAACGCTCATTAAACCTTAAATAGAGCGAAGAGCGACTACCGTTGAAGTTTAGTGACCTCGTTGAACTAGTTAGCAAGAAACCCATCCCTCCTCACGCAAAGCAACTCGTTACCGAGATCATGGTCACCGATGAGGATGGTGAAGATGTTGAGGTAATAGATCCTTCGATGTCATCCAGGATTTGCGTTTGCTGATGGACTCTTTATCTCGCAGGTGCCGTTCCTTGTCGTCCGCATTTGAGCGGGTCTGTAGTTTTACCGCAGTTCTTTCCATTCGGTTACATTCGGACAACTAGGATATGGCTAGAAGTAGAAATGACGTTTTGAATGTAATATAACCGGCCAATCCAGACCTTTCATCCCTGCTAGGCTAAATCTGGATTGCATGCACCCCAAACCTCAGGAATCGGCGTTTTTTGCTGAATAGAAAGGCATGAAATTTCATATAAAATTGGAGACAGAAGCATGTATAGCCACCATATCCAGCGAACAACGTGTCGGACACGAATATCAACTACGCATACCTACTTACCTAGAGGAAAAGTACGGAGCCGAATGAAATACGAGGTAATGTAACGGACTGTATGAAGTGGGGGGAGGCGTATCGGGTATAAGGGAATAGATCGTTAAAGGGCGGCGAAGACGTACGGAGCCGTAGCTACGAGCGGAAGACCAAAATTAAAAAGGTCAAATGATAGAGATGAAGCGAGGGAGTAAGGGCGGGCCAAAGGACGTGATGAAGGAGATAGGAGGGGATTTTTTTTGAGGTTATATATGTTATGCTACGAGAGGTAGGATAATAAGATGTGCCTCGGTTGGAAACGTGAACGGCTGTCAAAAAATATCCTTGGATAATGGTCGAGAAAAAGAAAAAGAGATCAAAGATGAGTGCCAACTGGCCATTGAGAGAGAAACACAACATTAGTGGACGAAAGTGATGAATCATAAATATCAGGCTCGGTGGACCAAGGCCGGAATCAGAAAGAGTCCAAGAAGACATCCCAACAAATAGGGTAGGAGGGGGGGAGCTGAGATCCGCGTATGGAAGTGGTATCCTTGACGAAGTCGCTCCTGGGAATGTGGGTGAAGGTGCACCCCGATGCTTCCTTTACCTTGTCCAACAAGGGGGAAGATCGTCGAGGTAGTGGGAAGAGAATGGTATAAGTGTTGAGGATGCATCCGGTTTGAGTGGAGTGAAATGGGCGGTGGTCCCCGCTGACAGACAAATGTATACGCCGTGGAGGAAGGACCGGAGATGCTATGAAAACACGCAAAGAGAAACAGCAGATGACGAAGCCGATATTCACAGGGGCAATGGAAAATAGTACAGCGCCATGCGGCAGAGACAGAGAGAAGCTGGAAATAGACCACGAATCCATCGAGAGTGCGGTCGAATGTAGTGTAGAGGCGATCAAAAAGATGAGAGAGGAGAACTGGCGAAATCTATAATGCAGTCTGCCCCGCATACTCTCGTGTGCCAAAGGGGATAGAGGGGCTCATCAGAACCTAAGTACGCAGCCATGTTGCCTGCAAGGATCCAAAAGAGGGGGCAACAGAATAAGCGTATCCGTTGGACCAGTGCGACTCGGGCTCAGTGTGCGCATGATCATTTGCTGTCATACGGATATCACTACAATGATATTCAAAGATTGACTGTGAATACGAGCGTGCATGGTTGCGCAGCTGGTAGCTGTCCTGGTTGTAGGAGAGGGACTGAGAGCGAGAGTGTGGCAGCGCGACAGGTGGCACGTAATGATAGTTATATGCGCTTTGCGACACCTGAGGAACACGCGGAAACTCGACATAGCCAGATTGAGGTTTGACAGGCAGATACACCGCAAGATTCCAACCAGGATTGTAGGTTATATCGTGAGACTGATGGTAAGCCATTGGATACGACACGACATGAGGAGGTTGAACTGCAACGTAGTGACCGCTGACACGGTTACGATCCCGGAGGATCGGTTCATCACCGGCGGGGCTCCACTTTGCAGGTGGCGGAAGGTGTTTCGTAGTATCGATACTGGTACGTTCCCAGATGTTCTCGTTGGAGTAAGAGGGCATAGGAGCCTCATTTATGCGGGAGTTCCGAATGGATCGACGCCTCGGTACGTACTCTTCGCGAAGGGGTCCGTCCTCGTCGAGGTCAATCTCAATGGCCTCACTAGCCTGCAACTCCTTTTCTAGCTTCTCTCTGCGACGGTCTTCTAATCCAACAAACACCGGCTGGGGAAGGTCAGCGGTCAGTGCCGGATTGGTCGACGCTTCCATGACCTCCTCAATGGTTTTGCGGATGATCGCATGGGGATTGGATCCAGGGCGAGAGATAGGCTGTGGGTGACCGGGGGACGAGAGCGATTTATGGTAGGAGATAACATGTGTGAGCCACTGCGACCATTCATGTCCAGGGACAGACAAGTCATAGGAAAATGCATCCAACGCTAAAGCTTCCAGCTTGTTCAGGACACTGACGGGAACATTCGAAATAGAATTCCTGAGGAAAGTCACTAAGTATAAATCAAGATTTCGTCAATTAATGCTGCTCACCATGTCTTGTTGGAAAATGTGTGGTCATCCAACCATTTGTTTGCTAACATGCATCCGAGGACGACAAGACGGAAAGGAGCACTAGTTTCCATACCGCATCTGTCGGCGCCCCATAGTGGATCTCCCAACAAGGTAGCACGAAAGGCGGCTTCCTTATTATACTCAGGGCCCAATGACATTGGTCCAAATTGAACAGGGAGGCGGATGATGTACCAAATGGCAAGAAAAACAGCTGAGGGTTGCAGGAGCGTAGAAAGTAATAGCGAATGTACAGATCCGGCCAAATACGGGGGCGCTGACGCAGCATAATGCATGGGAGAATGCCTGTGTGGGAGAAATGAATCAGCCGATCATATCTGGGGCAATCAAGAATGGACTTACGAATGAGCAACAAAGGGCGGGGGCAAACTCAGGCCAGTAGTACAGACCTTCCACACGTAATCGGCAACCCAGTTAGCCAAGGGCTCGGCGAGTTTTTTGTATCCAGCATTAATGGACAGATTGGTGCTTTCGGCAGCAGGTGCAGGTTCCTTGGGAACATCGCCGCAGTCGACGGCAAATGGAGCGAAAGACTGATGACTAGTGTCCTTTGGTTCCGCAAAGGCAAATGTTTGCGCAGCAATCTCCGTTGGATAGGTATTCCCGCAAGGAGGATAAACTTGCGCACCTCCCACAGCCCGATCCACGAAAACGCCGAAGGGGGTAACGGGTTCCAGAGGACTCGAAACAGGATCCTCCGGAGATCGATCTTCGTAGGCGGGCGAGAAAGCGCCGCGCTCGTGTGAAGAATAGTTGTGTTCAGCGGTTAGCAGAGAATAGGTGCCATGTTGCTGTTTGAAGCTGGCAATATCGATATCTTCTATTTCTTGAAGAGGAGAACTCGCAGTCCATTGACTCTGATTATCAAGATGACTGTGATCCATGGAAGAATCCGAGTCCATGTCGTCTTCTTCGTCCACAATACAGTCGGTGGGCGCAAACTGACTAAACAAGGGCGGAAGACACGCTTCAGCGTGAGCTCCTTTAATAACCGGCGCGTTGCCCGCGGCGGTCAACCCCTGTGGAAAACCCTGTTCGGAAGGATGGTCGGCAGAACGTGGGTCGTCCTCCCAAATGCGGCGTGGCTTGTCTCTGCGCCAGGCAGGAAGAGACTTTATCCACTCCTCGCGAGTGCCAAACGAGGGGGGAGGGCCAGTAGGGCAGGGAGGAAGAGAACTTGAGAGCGACTGGAGATCAGCGGGCTGAGGTGGACAGTGCTTATTCTTAATGACGGGGTGGGAAGGCGGCTTTGAGAAACGGGGAACAGGAACCGGCATCTGAGTTTAAGGGTAGACTTTGAGTTCGGGGCCTTCTGCACGGTGTATGTGAGAAGACGACCGGACTCGAATCCACGGAATGCTCCTGCGTGCGAAAGGAGCGGTAGAGTTGAGAGAGAGGAAGGGGTCGTAAGGAGATTCGTGAAGTAGAAAGGCGAGGGCTACTGTCGCAGAGATGGATTGGATGGCAGACGCACAGCGAAGGCGTGCCTTTTCGTGGCCCGGGAGAAAAAGGGCAGTTTTCTGCTGGCAGTTGTCTTTAGGCCAGCTGAAGCCCAGCTGCGGTTTGACTCTACGGAAAGACTAGGGGACGGCCCTCTTCAGTCCTGGCCTAGGTTGTCGGTGGCGGGAGTAGAAGAGAAACCTGGCAAGTAGAATCGACAGAAGAGGGTCGATCCGCCTGGTGCAAGCAAGAGGTGCCCAACAACAACCAAACCCCGACCTTTATATACTGCTTACTTAAGCTCTGGCGCCACGGCTCAGACAGCTGCCGCATCCTAGACCCGCCCTACCTGATTGGGCAGCGGTCTGCCACGCCCGATCCAATCGATGAACCCACATGTCTCTGGCCTGCATATGATCTCCTGTTCTCTTTCACAGACTCGCTTGGTCTCCTGATATCCAGTCGTCATCACTCCTCTGCCATTAGTCACTACTATAGTCCGGACGCCTATCCGACTGACTCAATCCACATCTCAGAACTGCCAGCCCCTAATAGTCAACCCCCCTACTTACCTCCATCATGCCACCACGTTCGGGGTGCATTCTACCCCACAGAACCGCCGTGAACTGATCTCCCTGAGTCCAATCTTTCGGCGATCCTTCGCCACGTTCCCGCAGCTTGTAGCACACATGACTCCATGCTGCTATTGCTACAAAAGGGCTGTGAGCTTTTACATCGTTTCCTAGTTCCAGCATTCCCATCTCGCTGTAAAACGTAACCCATCTGCCATTGAGTCAGATGGGACCTCCGTAGTTCCCGCTATTGTACGTCCATCATCTGTGACCAATCGCTTAGATACGTACGTATATATGGGCAGGCTTTGCCCGCCTCTCAAAACAAGCTTTATTTAGCTGTGCATCGTTGAAACTGCCAGGTTGCAATCTCTCTGTAGCAGTAACACACAAGCTAACAGTGACTAACTGACATCATCACAAGCTTGTTAACCCAATCTTGGAACCCTGGGCACTCGTAAGGGCGTCAATTGCGTGGTTCAGTTCTTGGATTTAACCGAAATCGTTAGCAGATACTAGGCGAGGCGAACTCAAAGTTCGCTCCTACATTCCAACTTCGCCTCGCCTTGTCACTAGGTATGCCTATACCTCGTTTCTGGACTGGAAATAGAAACATAAGCCGTTGTGTGGGTTATAGCGTAAAAACACTTGAATCCATCAACAGGATCTAGGCTGTATCACACGAGGCGATCCCGCGGCCGTCCTGAATCATTGCAATTTCTCAACACCGCGTAAAAGGTCGGCCTGCGACGCCGTTTTCCGAGTATCAAATGTGGGAATATGTCAATAGACATCAAACATGCCTCGACGGTAAACGACATCGTTGCGCAGGCGGCGGCAACACGCAGCCAACAACTCGGCCTTTTGCTATGCGCGGCCTCTGAACATCACTGATAATCCGATGTTCTCTGAACTCCCAGTTTCCAAGCGCGCAAGCACGATAACGGCAGTCAAAATTCCAGTGATTCGAGTTCTGAATTCTTGAAATTTTCTTCAACTAGGTCCGCCGACTGCCGGACTCGAGGCATGTCACGCCCCAAAGTTCGACTGGGTATTCCAACCATACACAATCTTAAAGCCCGAAATTTGAGTAGTGAATTTGTTCATCTCCATGCCTCTTCAGGTGTGGGGCGTGCGAGTTCATTCTTTTCATACGTAGGAGAAAAGGGGGCCATCTAAAAATACACTGAGGAATTTCTTGGTCCACCCTGTGCAAGATCCGGGCCAGAGGGACCGCAATGGAGCCCGAAGGAGGGAAGCTGAAGCACCAGCATGGGGCTTTTCCAAGGTAATAACCAAAAAATGGAGCCACATCCGCAGGAGACGGGGGTCATTCCTGCAGGAGATCCAAGGCTGCATGTTCGCTGGAATAATCAATTACTCGACTTGAGTCACATATAGTACTTAATCATGATGGTGCTCTTTGCTGCGCAAGAGGCAGAATGAATGCCGGAGATTGTCGCCGAGTCTCGATCTGCCTCGATTCCTGGCCACCTCGCCAGATGGTCAAAGACGGCGACTTGCCACCTAATCACATCATATCTGGAAAGAGTATGAAAGTTGTCGAAGAGATAAGATGGGTGGATAAGAGCGAAGACGTCGACAAGGTGACGGTACATCTGATTTGGAACATTCGAATGGGTTTAACCGCTCAGTAGTCGACGTCTGCCCATGGCCACGGATGGTATGACAAGGGTTGAGGGTTTACGATATGTATCCATCGATGAGATTATTGTGTGCGGCAGAAGACAGCAGATCAAGTGGCAATCTGATGATCTATTCCAATTGTTACAAGACTTTCCAATCGTGCCTCCTGATTCTTTGTGGCGTGCATTAATCTGACTTGGAAAAGTTCACAAACGGAGGTATATAATCAAATCAAGCTTCGGGGGCGGCCCTCTGGCTATAATCGCAACCGCTTCGGGATAATGCTGCCACAAGAACAGAGAAGGACGACTCGCGGGAGTGCGGATCAGCGCCGAGAGCGGGAACCCGACTACTACCAATTTGAGTAAGGACGCCTTTGTTTGCCTGATAAGCCACTGACAAACACATATTCCATTCCAAAGCCAAGAGTAAGCTTCACAGCTATCACAAGCATTATTCGAATCTATTCTGTTTATAACGTCTTGTCTTTCTATCAAGGAAATTCGAGAAGGACAACAACCCCTTCATTGATATGGACGCGCCTAACGGTGGAAATGGTTCTGGTTCGCAAGTTCCTATCGACCCTATAACGCTTGGGCAAATAAAGGCAGCCATGGCGAATAGTATGAAACCGAAGGTATGTATTAATGTTACTCTGATACAGTTAGGAATTCTGAGATTTTTTCTCTAGCAATCTTGGTACGACTATAAATACGATGACGAGGACACGGTTATGGCTGAGATTGAGGAGTTCTATTCGTATATTGAGATGCCGCAGGCTGTCGAGAATTTAAGGGCTTGGGAAGACTCATATATGCCAGGTATGATCATTCTCAGATCAATTGAATGCATCTAAATGAACTTATCTGTCAGAATGGATGAAAGCTAGTTCAACGGACCGGAGGACTCATGTTCAGTTGCTGCTCGAGAGTTTGGAACACAAAGATGGGGAGATACGGTTCACGAACGCGCGACGACTCTTATATGTGCTCCAAGGTGCGTAGAGCACATTGTCTTGCTTTACGAATCATTCCGACCCTCAGAATACCAGGTACATTCGCCGAAACAGGCTCTCCAGAGGACCAGCTACACTGGATATTTGAAAACGCCAAAATCGTTAGGGAGGCAGATGGTGTCAGTTGCATCGTAGAAGCTATCAAGATTGCCACGAAGAAGCATGACTTTCTATGGTGACTACGTCGTTTGCTCGAGGCAAGCACTTACTCACATAAAGAGAAGTGGTCTATCAGACCAAGACGCTACCAGATTCAATATTAGCCTAGGAGAAAAGGCTGATCTTATGGAAGAAATACTCACTGAGCTTTCCGTCTACTTTGGGATGCTATATCACTTGATTGAGGTATTCAAAGGTCACGAAGACTTTGCTGAGGAACTGAGTGAGTTTTATGTTGTATTCTGTAATAAAGCCAATAATTACGTTTTGGTAGTGAGCTTGGATCCTCCGCTACCGGTCTATTTGTTCAGCATCATCTCTAATCTTCGTGACAAGAGCGCGAAAGGGTACCCCATAAAAAAGGTAAGTGTTGCCCCCACTGGACTGATTCCTATCTGACCAGTGGAAAAGCTTCTGCTTCTTATGTGGAAGACGCTACTTGCATGCTGGGGTGGTATGCGGGATTATGCGAGAGTCAAGAAGTTGGCCAGGGAATTAGCTGGTCTCCCGCCGATCACAGATGACAGTAAGCAACACTCAACAAATACCACTACTTCCTCTAAATTCAAGAAAACCAGACCAGAAAATCAAGACAACTGCTATTGATATCGAACAGTATCGCTGCGAAACTTCTGTTAAATACCCCTCCTTCACTCCTCCTGCTTCACCCCCCCAGACTCTCGCCGAGTACCCCATTGCCAGATCCAATTCTTCTAAGCTTACGCATCGCTTATCCCAAGCCTATATCCCTATCCCTTTGCGACATCATTATCATCATGAAGAACTCGAACCCGCACATACAGGGATGATACCCGGAACTCAATCTGGCTTCCAACAACAACAAATGGGTCCCAATGGTCCCTTCAGACAGAATCCCCAGCCACCTACGCCCGCACCTTCTCCCCCTCCCTCTCCAAAGCCCAAGAAGCAACAGTATCAGACCGACCAGGGCCGGCCGTTTTTGTTGCCATTCACGGGAAAGAAAGGAAAGAACGCGACACTGGTGCCATTTGCGATTGATGAAGCAGAAAGGTTGTTCAATAGACACATGTATGTGAGTTTGACATTGACACAGATTTGGAGAACGAGAGAGGACTGTATGACGTCTGAGAGTGGGTTGGATAAGATGCCTGGGATGGATGAGACATATAGATCTTCTACATTCTTGTCGAACGTGAGTACCATACTCTACTTGGTTGTTTTATGTGGTGTGCTCAACTTGGACCCAAGGAACTAGAAAACGAACCGCTCCCAGATGTTGATCAACTGAACCGCGAGATCGAAGCCATGATAAAGGCAGAAAAGGAAGCTGCCACCGGGACCGAGAAGCGCAAGTGGAGGGAGCGCAAGGAAGATCTGATGCGCCTCAAGCGTGTAGAACAAGTATACGTATGTTACTACCCATTCATGGATCGTTTGAAAGTCTAACTTGTTTTAGGGCGCCGTCTTACCGCACCTCTCAGGCTGGGTTCTGGTGTTACTCAAATTACTACTAGCTACGGTTTCTGCCAGTACGAATGGCCTCCAGAATCCACAGCAGTCTGGGTCCTCCGTGTTCCCTCCAGGCGTTTCATCTCGTATGTTCCTTCGGTTCTCCTCTTAAGTTGACCACGGAATAACGGTGTTTGTGGTTCAGCTATCAACTCAGCTCCCGATCAACCCCCTCCCCAGACCCCATCACTAGACGAGATCGACGTCACTCGACATCGCGAGATTACGTCTAAGGCCGTATCCGCTATCTTGTTCATTGTGTTGAAATGGTTTAAAGTATCTCGTGAGTGTTAGATTTCATGGTTGGGAAAGTTCATTGGTGAATATCTCTTATTCGATAGATGCAATGAAATTCCACCATCTCGGACATCACCTACTTGATACGAATTGTCTACTCCTGATCCTAAAGATGTTCGGTCTGCAAGAGATCTCGCACCTCGTTGTTTCAAAGGCAGATTCTCCCGAGAATAAGTACGTTTAACGGCAACTACCACGGACGTCTTAACCGAGCAAAATTAGTTTCTTCCAGTTTTGCTTAAATTACTCGAAGAACCCCCAGCCGAATCGACCGGAAGACAATTCCCAACGAACAACCCGTCAATCCCTTACTCGGACTGTCATACTTCCTAATGGCGAGAAACATGAGGAAGAGATCGAACATATTCATGAATATTCATGGCGAAACTTCTTTGCAACCATCAATTATGCAAGGATTATGCAAAAGCTCTCTAAGGGACGACCCCATCGGATATGGATGCTCGTGCATTACAAGAGCTCGGTACGCAACCCTCTCATTCCATATCGAAATGCATGCATTAACCCTTTCCTCAGGCTGTACTGAAACGAGTTCTTCGTGTAATGCATCCGATGTTGCAGCTCAACATCCTCAAATTAATCAAGAGCCAGGTTCCGTATTGCGGTCGTCGGTGGAGACAATGTGAGTCTGTCCAGGGCTCGGCTGTATCTCCTCGAGGAGTTTGCTTACTCCTGAAACCCAGCGAATATGAAGGTTATTACCGCCATATACTTGAACTGCCGACCCGACCTCCGGGACGAGTGGTTGACTGGTAATGAAATGGAAGAAGGCCAAGGAGCTCAGGTACGTCCGGAAGAACTCCTTTTGACACCGCCGCTAATTGTCCTACAGGCTCAAGAACAAGCCTTGCGTCATCTCGTGAAGTTCTGTACGTCAAACCTGATCTTATTAGTCCGAACTTATGGCTGATTGTTCCCACAGACAACACGAAACGGTACGGATCGGCGGCCCCAGGAAACCAAAATAACAGCCCGAAACACCGCAGATCAGGAAGCATATCCCAACAGATGGATGGTCTACATCCTCCCGAGTTGGTGGGCATGATCCGACCTCTTGGGACGCCCAATACTGTTGACGCCGACGTTTTCCCTCCTCCCCGATCGCAAGCTCCTGATCCTAATATTTTCCTCCCTTACATTACGGAAGACATTGCGTTTGAAGAGGAGTACGAAGAATACTTGAAGGATCTCGGATACTCTGATGAACAAACAGGGGATATGCCCCTTTTTGGCGGGGCATCCGCTTGGAGTCGTCTACCATTCGAAACTGACATTGCTGACGGCATAAGTGACAGTGAAAGCGTTGTGTCTATAGGCGAACTGGGCGATGATACCCGTCTTGACCATAACCGAGATGATAAGGATATCATTGACGAGAATAGGAATAATTGGGAGGTGCGTATTCAGAACCGCAATAATGATATGAAACTGAAAGCACTTCCATAGCAATTAAGTCCAAAGACAATGGCTGCTTTACCTAAATCTCCCGCTGGTAACCGGCGTTCGAGTTCGGGTAGTGGACTCCGGCCGGTCGTACCTTTTCTTGGACTGGACGATGGGAGTGCAGTTGACCTTGACGACATCGAGGAACCGGAGCTAGGACCTGCGCCACGCGAACAGTCCTCTCCCTTTGCTGAAGGTGCAGGCGTTGATGAAGTCGAGTACGCATATGGGTGCGTCGTGTGACTAATATCTTGCACCTTGGCACCTCACTGACCATTGACCATGCTTACAGTGTCTGAGGTCGATACGATACTTACTCTAGTTCAACTTCGTGATTGTACAGCTTCTTAATTGATTTACTTCTGCGCCACGCCGCTGATCTTTGATAATCAAGACGGCCGGGCCAAGATAACATGCATCTTTAATTCAGTCATCGTGGTGATAATACATCCTTCGGACATGTGGGGTTCCACCACGAGGCACGAACGCAAATAGCGACATTCTTTGTGATGATTTTCTTCCCCTCTCTTTTATACCTCCACCAATACCTCGGCCGACCAATTCGGTTCCACTGACAGTTCCTCACCCACACATACCACAAAAGATGGATCACCCAGATCGGCCCGGTGGCTCCTTCAACAGCATAACCCTGCCTTATCTGGACTTCACAACACCCTCCGCTGGAATGTCGACTGCGGGAGTGGTGGCACCTGTGCAGAAACCAGCAGGCGCGACCAGGAAAAGAAGATATAGGCCCATACGGTTAGCGCTTGAACTCTTCCATCGGTATTACATTGATGCGTTTTCCACACCAATGACCATATTGCAGAAGCTGTCTACGTGAGAATATATGCGGACTTGTGTCTTCTAATCCTGACCTCATGCGTTCTAGCATGTCACGAGCGAAAACTTCAGGTCTGTCCTTCGCTTGAGGTGCGGTCAATCCTCTTGATCCGAAATATTCCAACTAGTGCAACAGAGCTCATCCTTGCAAGAAATGGTGATTACTATTTCATTCTGAATCTGCATGTCGTAATACTCGATCGACAGCACGGATCGCAGAATGACAGAGCAATGCATATATCGACCTCTCATCCCGCCTAGCTTGAGGTACTTGGCACATTCACAATCGCAGTCGGAGTGAGTTTGTACTATGAGTATTGGTATTTATCAATGGCCCTAAGGACTGCATTCTCTTAATAGGTCCGAGCAAGGCGAAAATGAAGCCTCAGATGGTCCAGCGAGTGAAGCAGAACATCAAGGGGCCCCCAATCAACCACTTGAGCAACAACAATTCTCAAACTTGGTCAATGTGATTTCTGCGATTGGACAGCTCTTGTCACAGGGTGGAAGTAATGCTGAGGTCGGTTCCGTGAGCCATCATATTCACTGGTTGATGCATTCGCCTAATAATGTTATCAGATAGATGGTACTCAAGATCCCAAGAAATTCGTTGGAGAATTAAGCCAGTATTTCCCAAACCCACAACTTACATCTCACCTGTTGAAACACTTCTTTGATGATTCACCTGTTCTTCCACTATGGCCTGTTCTTCACAAAGCGACGTTTCAATGCGCCTACACACAATTTCATAGTGAACCCTCTTCTACAGCTCGGGTTGTTCTAATGGCAATAGTTTGTCTACTATCCCTCCAGCTAATGCCGGAATCCGCGGATAATGTGGGTTCATTTTTTGAATTCGCTCTCTGCTTGGCGGCCCGCTTGACTGATGTTTTGTCTGTTCAGTCCGTGATATTTCAGGACTATGAGGCAGGTAGTAGGGATGACCTGAAAACTAGGCTATATGAGTTTTCGACCCCTCTTCTATCGAATTTTGAACTTCTTACCCAACCAACGGCTGAAGATATTCAATCCTTCCTTCTCCTATCCTTATACTTTACCGTGAGTCGACTGTAAGCTCCTTTACCCCTCACCCAAATACCAATTTAGCAACACGGTAGAACGAAGGGAATTATCCGGCAGCATTTTGGTCATCCGGTACGCTCCACTCCTCTCGGGCCCCCTTTTTATTCAACGATCCTCGAACAGGGAACGCTATTAGGATGGCACAATTATGTATGTCTAACTGGATGTGGGTTACCATCCATTGAACTGAAACGTGTACATAGCCCAGATGCACCAATCTATGTTGGTCAATTCCCAAAATTCGTCGACGGTAGAGTTTGCTCGTATTCTCTGGTGTAAGGCTTTCCAGATCTTTCCACACATGCGTACTTACGTATATAGGGTCGCTGTTTCTCCTCGACCGGTATGTGTTTGAACCAAGCATGTCTTGAACTCACAATTGAAGATGGATCCAGTCACCAATGTTATATCTTTCAGCGCCCTTACATGATTCTTGAACAGGTCTGTCTGAGAAAATAGATGGTACATCATGCGCTAATGCCCATCATTAATGATAGCATTGCCACACGCCACTTCCCGAGGCCGTTCACTACTTCGCTGACCAAGGCGGGGGACTCTCGGATACCCTTATCGATAATAGTACGTCCTACTGCTCCGAAACTGATAGCATTGAGTTCAGGCTGTGGTCAGGCTTTCTCTTGATTCAGATACAATGGGCACGATTAGTGGGAAATGCTTGGGATACTTGCTCCTCAAACCAAGCTAGTGTTAGAGATCTTCTAGGTCTGGAAAAGGCATTTTATGTGCTAGAATCTGAACTACCGCTCCCTTTTCGCATTCACGATACGCCAGTAACGGCGCGTCGGGGAGTCACGTATTTTCAGGTCTGTCTACTCTTCATTGCAGCCACTGATGACAGACATTGAATCCTGGAACAGGGTCTGGTATTCTCATTACGAACATACCATATTCGCGCTCGCATTTTACTCAAATTAGTATGGTCGTCATCGCCCAAATGTAGTGTTGGGACTGACAAAAATCTAACTTCTCTAGCAAATGAGGTGCTTACGTCGGCTTCCGCAAGATTGCGAGTTGCGTAAATTTCGGGACAGCGTTGGTGGAATTTGTGTGGGACTTTGGTGAGGCTAGTCTCTTGTTCTAATTTCGACTGTATCTCATTTTTTGGCGCGCGTCAGTCAGACGATCCTTTCACTTCATCTCCGCGCACAACAAAATCTCACGCAATCTTACCTCCGCTGGGGAGAACTAGGCATGATTTCTTTCGAGGCCATATGTAGGCTTTCCCTCCCTCCAATTCCGTCTCGTTGACGAAATATCGTCAAGTATTCTTAGTCGTGTCCATCCTTATCGACGGGGATGCTCCGAAGGACAATCATCTGATCAAAACGCTCTCCTGGATCACAGTTACTCAATCGTTACTGGAAAAGGCGCCTCTCCACAACTTTCAGGCACGGAGGGCATTGAAAGCCATCGACCCTCTTCGCGCTGCTATTCTTACTGTGGCGGGTCCCAATGTTCGACAGACGCCTCACATTGACATCGACCCTGAAATGGTCAGATTAGCAGAATCACAGCCAGTTCCCGGTGCCGCGATAGACGAACTATCTACAGACACATTCAGTGGCGTTCTAGCCACTTCGTTAGGTCGTCCCGAAGTAGACTTGCTCAATGACGAGAGCTTTGTAGACAGAGTCCAGGCTTTCCTTGATTCTGCCTCCGATCTAGGCGCGGACTGATACATTGTGGCACGATGTTAGCACATAGTACCCATAGTTTTACGAATGGGAAAGGCTGTCAATTTTACTCGACGATACACGCGTTGATTCATGTGGGCTGGCAGCGAAAATAGCCGGACTCCCGCTGGCTTCCATGCATACCGTCGACACTCCATCCCATCTGGCACCCCCCATTGAGTGACAGTAGTAATTGCCTCGGAGATTGAGGACGAGCCTGACGCCCATTATGCACGTTGAAGCGACCGAGAATGCTTGTGGAAGCCCAGCCCACCTAGACTATAGTGGAGATCAATGGCATTACGATGAAGGTCCCGGAAATGGGCTCACGGGGAGGACAATCCAGATCACAGCGTTCGCGACGTACGTTAGTAATGTTCTGTAAAGAGATTAGCGTTCTAGTACCCCACAAAAATATATGGAAATTACACAATGAAATAAGAAATGCTATCTCGCATCAATGTCTCCCAAATAGTCTTGGGAGCGGCGAGACCATGCATGTTGCAGTCACGACGTTTGACGATAAGCCAGGCAACTAGAACGAAGTATACACAATCGAGTGCAATGACGGGTATCCAAAATGCAAAAAGAAATGATGGTACGTTGTGTGGCGTGCAGAAACTATAACCTAGATAAAATGAATTATGTGCTGCAAATATTTATTAAGATATGGTTCCGGGGGAAAGGGAAAGATTTACCTTGGAATTTGACGGATGCGGCGATAATAATGCCTGCCATTGCAAGGACTTCACAAATGAAACTGAGAAGAGCGGCGTATCTAATATACTGAGAATATGGATACATTGCCCAGGTGCGAAATAACATAGTGCCTGATGCCATAATGAACGGTTTACCCAAGCAGCTGGAAACGAATGGCGTACATTGCATGGACCAAATGATGATTGCCGTTCCACATCCTTGGAAGATAAACCAAAGACGACCTGCAAGTGATAAACAACTTGCTCTTGACAAGTTAAAGTATGACCTACAGCTGAAATTTGACGGAGCGTTGTTCATTTATTTGAGTAAGTCAAAATAAGGAAAGGCATACAAGACGTACAACTATGACATCTGGTTAGCCCTTCATACAAGGCGGGGAGAAATCGATATGCTTACGTTGTCATGAGGTGGTGGTGGGACGGCGAACACTATCAGGATCTAATTTTAGACACAATCAAGCTAGTAAAGAGAAACATTACTGATTGCGTCGGTTCTGGTGGTGGGAAATAAATGAGCACCGATCGAACTCGAATCATCCTAGGAAGTGACTTACAGGAGAAAAAAACTCCCAAAATACCGGTTCTATAGATTGGGCTCATGATCAGAAGACGTTGACACAATCAAGGAACAACGTCCATACCCAAAGGAATAAACTTCTAGCAAATGAACACGGCCTTTTCTGTTTAGGAAGAGTATAAATGAACATCATAAAAATGGAAACAATAAGGAGACCTTACCCAAACCAGTGCAATCTAATGTCGTGAGGGCAAGTCGAATTAGGTTCATTGGCGTGACATCGGGGGAGAATCCGCATACCTCTTGGTCGAGAGTTATGACTGTGGGCATGATGTGAATAGGCTGTTGTTGGGTGGAGCGGGCATCAACGTACAGTGATCATAAAGAGTGACAACAGCTGGTATCACTGGGAAGGGAAGGTATAATGAGCTTTCGACAATCAAACAAGAGCCTCGTATGCTGTACATACGCTGGCAGATTCTGACCACGTTGGTGTCGCGCACGGCTTGGATCAGATCAGCACGGTCCATGACACTCTGGTCGAGAACGAATCTAGGGCTAAATGGGGGGATGCGGAAGAAAACGAAGAGGAGTGAATAGGTGGTCGAAAGGAGGACAGCAGTCAGGCCATAGCTGCCTCGAAGACGATATATGTGACATTTATATATGTGTGCTCTACTGCATACAGCAACGTAACCGAAGCCGTAAGCCTCGGCTGTTAAGGAGAATCGTCGTTGGGTGTAAAATTAGCGTGGTAGGAGCTTAATCTCGGATGCATGTTAAGTGTTAGGCCCTGTGTTAATAGCAAATGCACTTACGAAGCAGGTCTGCTACCCTCTACGGCTTTCCAGAATCAACGACCCTCCGGGTACTTTACAAGGCGTAGTTGGGCTGCTGTAGCGGACATGAGAGCGGGTGCCCGGTTGCTCCGCCGATAAATACTGAACGGAGACACAACCATTGACACACAACAAGGACCCTATTGAATGGTGCATCCCCCATTTCCCGTAAGGGTTTTTTTTTCAAAGTCATGCGAGATCGACGGAAGCGTTGTCTAGGTTGAACGTCCTCGCCTTCTGGAAAAGGGCCGTGTGGAGTTCATTATAACATTGCGACCGTCAGGGGGATATGAGTTAGACAGCATCCCGCGGCGGAGTCGGCGGTCTTGAAAGTAAATAGGGAGTCTTCTCTAGAGAAACATGGAATGGCAGATTGAGGCGTAGGGCAGCGGGAGGCTAAGGCAATAGTCGCGTCAGATGGTATGGATCACAGACAGGTTAACATTGTAGCTCTGGATAGTTAGATATAACACTACAGTATTGCTGGAAGTCCACGGACTGCCCGCCAAATCTTGGGCATTCCGAGGACATCTCAACAGCTGGAATAGGGGTTTGCAAATTCCCAGAAGGGAGAGCATATACTTGAATTTGACTACAGATGAGCGGGGAAGTGCTGGCACGCAAACTCTTGTAGTTGACGCGAGCGGGTTGACATTCAGTTGCCGTGCTATTCGAACTTGAAAGGTACTGCTAACACGTTGGTTCTCCTGATCAATCTCCGTTGGAGCTTGGTAAGATATGATACGCCGCTGCCGGTTACGTCTGGAAGTACAGTCCTGAATTGTACGAGATTAGGCACACATAACAGATGCTATCTTCAAGCACTAACAAATGCGAGAGATCCCTTGTGGCGGACGCATATCATTTTAGAAACAAGCATTGCGCGGACGAGTCTAAGGGGATAAAGAGAGATTTAAATCGCCCACTAACAATGGCAGATCCAATCTTTTTTTGTAAAGGCCCCGTCACATCATCTCGCGCCCTGGGAGAGAATTTGCTGTCTGTGTGATATCTGTGCGTATCCAACCAGTAGATTCGAGACTTAAAAGAAGGAGTCACAGAGGGGGAAGAGGGGTGGGGGAGAGTCCACAGTTTGTGTTGAATTTGTTTGTGTGTATGGACAACATGGTTTGTACAGTGTTTTATTGTGTCTTCCACGATTTGGACGTTGTCGATGTATGTTGAATACAGTGGCCGCAGGCACACTAATACCGCGCACACCTTCTCCTCCGCCGCACTCATGGAACTGGATGGCCACCAGCGTCCTCAGCATCCTGAACAGACAATCTGGACCAGCCTGGGTAGTATGGAAGGTCCGTGCGCAGAAAGGCAGAATTCCCACGTATCTGACATAAGCACGGTGAATCATGGCTTGTTTGCTTGCCCTCGACCACCATCTGCCCCGCCAACCACCGACAAACACTCGCATCCCGCGGTCTCGTAATTGGGTAAATGTCACAACAACAACAACCTCAAGCAATGCAGGCCATGATGGATCAGCAGCCTCCTCAGCCTCAGGACGTCGGTAGCAATTCCTACTACCCCCAGGATAACGACCTCACCGGGGGTCTTCCCATAAATCTTGACTCGCTGCGAGATGGTCCCCCTGGTAGCAAGCCCTTCTACCCCTACTCGACACTCATCCGGTATGTCATACCTCTCTGAAAGGGAGGACGTCGCGCCACTATGAGTCCGAGCCTAATCAACTTGTTTCTCTCAGCTACGCCATTAAGGGCTCCCCAAATCAGAAATTACTCCTAGAAGATATTTATTATGCCATCGAGTCTCGAGTGCGTACCTTGGTTCTTGTAGACGTTAGTACAATCTGATCGTATTCCCTCTTTAGTTTCCCTACTTCAGAACTGCACCGAGTGGTTGGAAAGTGAGTCTCATTAGTGTAAGAATGAGGTGTTTGTTTAGGATCAAAATGTATACGACGCGTCTCGCGTTCGCGCTGTTGTTGTTTGACTGTCTCTATTTGTTGTTAGGAGTTTATCGTTTCCCTTTTTCACCCAAACACTTCATTTGATGCATGTGGATTCCGAATTCCGGCACTGACATACCTTTTTCAGAACTCGGTTCGCCACAACCTGTCGTTGAATCCATGCTTCGAGAAAGTCCCCCGTCCTCTCACGGACCGTGGGAAGGGCTCCTACTGGACCGTCAATGAAAACGTAGATCCTCGTACTGGTGTTCATCGGGTTCGTAAGAAGAAGAACAAAGGCTCAAAGAACCGAGGATCGGAGGAGGTTGAGTCGCAACCCACGCAGACACAGGAATTCCGGCCACCTGAGCCTCAACCGCCCGCTCCCCAAGCTTACGATGATCCTAATGCCCATGCCCATGCCCAATTCGTCGCTCCCCCGGCTATGCACCCCGACGAGGCAGGACCCAGTCGGCAACAGGTCCCATACCCTCCACCATACCCACCGTAAGTGATTTTCTCATATCAGATGGATTCTTTTTTTTCTCACAATGATTCCCAGATTCAATCCAAATTTCCCCATGATGGCACCCGATCCACGCTTCCCTCCACCGATACCCGGCGTACTACCTATCCCTCCTGAAGAAGGCTTCGAGGTGGATGAGCATGGCAACGTCAACTGGCGTCTAGCTTGGCTCAAGGAACTCGGACACCTTGAGCAAATCACCGCGGAACAGGAGAAGGCAGGCGTAGATCCCGAGTGGTACAGGATGATGCTGTTCCGTGTTCGCAGTGCCCTGATGCCTCCGCCCATGAATCCCGAAGTTATGCATGGCATGCCTCCACCGCACATGCAGCCACCGCCACCGCAGGGTACCGTTGACATGGCTCAGTCGCAGACACAACAGGCACCAACTCAGTAGATATTTGTTATTCTTCGGCTTCTTGATGTTCGAACAATCTTTCGCTTTGGTTTTTGTTTTCGATCTCTATATTACATTTTCGCTTCCGCTATGGCATCTTGTTACCTCACTCACCGTGATCTACCAGTACCCATGACAAACCGATGCGTTGGGTGAGGTTGTACATAAGTATGTACTAGATACCGCACGTATAACTTAATTAGCGCAACGATATACTCTACTTCCGCATGTAATTCTGGAATGAGGAAAACGGCCGACCGACTAAGGCCGAGAGCTGGCTGAGTCAGTTAATTCTTGAGATAACAAAGCTATGTCAGCATGCTGAGGATGAAAAGAATTGTGTAATCACTCCTATTTCGATCTATCGTTTTTCACTTACTTGGGAAGTTCTTTTAGAGGCAACTGTTTCGTGTACATTTCCCCCGGCACCATCGACACACCAACTGCTTAAGAGGCCATTTGTATTCCTCACCCACCACATGTCCCCCACCGCAGTGTTTCAGCAAACTGGAAGCATGACCAACGGACAGATCGCTGCATCCGCTCCTGTCAAAGGACCCGCCCTCGCGATCGGTACGCTCTCGACTGCGCAAGACGGGAAGTATCAGACGTTGGTATCAGAGCTAGAGGCGACGAGGCGTGTGGACAAGCAGATGCTGGATCGTCTGGTCGATAATGGTACAGTCCTAGTCTATATTATGAGGATAAAAGCGCTAAATTCTGTCTATTAAGCTACGACACTCGAGACGTCCTCATACGCCTCTGTGCACGTTATTTTAACAGATGCCGAGTATCAATCCTTGGTGTCTAATCTCTCTGATTTCCTGGCGCAGCTTCTGTCTGGCCTCAGTCCACTGGGAACACTACATCTCCTCAACCTCACTTCCACCATCCAAACCCTCCCATCCGAGCTGACACTCTCAGGATTCAACGTCCTGTCCACACTCCCAGACGAAGGAACCATCATCGCACAAAAGCCAGCGCACATCCCTTCCACGACCTTTTCCCTCAAATCTCGATCCACAGTCGGCTCTTCGACACCAGCGTCCTCGAATGGCTCAGCGATCTCGGTTCCACTTCGGAAGAAAACCGACCCGGCGAAGAAGAAAGCGCTGTGGGCACTAACTTCAGCCACGGGCAATGCAGACAAGATCGACCCGGAGTCCCTGCTCACTGAAGCCGACAAGACCCGGCCCGAACCGACATGCGAACCCGTGAATGCCAACGCGCCTCGACGCAAGAAGGCATGCAAGGGCTGCACGTGCGGGTTGGCGGAGCTCGAGGAAGAGGAGAGGGTGAATGGGAAGGTTGTGCTTCTGGATGGATCTCAGACTGGTGAGACGATGGTGGTTACGCAGGATGAGAAGGCGAGGTTGGTCAATGCTGCTAAGAATGCACCGAAGGCGACGAGTAGCTGCGGGAGTTGTTTCCTTGGGGATGCGTTTAGGTGTGCGAGTTGCCCGTACCTTGGTATGTTCCTTTTGTTGCCTGGCGTGTTACTCTGAGGGTTTATGTTGTCTGTCATAGGTTTGCCTGCTTTCAAGCCTGGCGAGAAAGTCGAGATAGATTTTGGCATGGATGATGATATTTAATCTATCCCTCTGTTCTGGTCTCTAGAGACTCGGAGACTCTAGGGGAGGTGTCCCAACACACCATCATTTCATATAATGCTTGCTTTACATGCGCCTAGTGTAAACGTAGTTATCCTGCCGCTCTCGCCTTTCTTTTATTTATCTATTCTAGATTGTCAGATTCACACTCAATTTATTTGTCTTATCAGATAAGGTGCTGAGCATGGATCCATAAATTTTGATCTCAACAAAATCACCAACTCAGCAAACGTGATACTGTAAGCGGTCCGATACAAAGAAGCGCCAAAGCCCAGGTGGTTGGCGGAGTGGTCGGCGGCGCGATTCGCCGACTCCGTCGTGCACTGGCGGGACACGAGGACCTGTCAACAACTTGTGTGGCAGAACTCCGTGTGCGAAATCGGCACTAGAATACTTGTCCATGACTATTCTTACTCTGTGAGACACACGATTTCCCTTCTTTCTCTTCCTCGGGGTAAAAATAGAGTATGTAGTGTCTGTGTGGGGCAGAGCAAGACACATCTCCTTTTTCTAATGAGAGAAATATGGTTGCGTCAAATTGGGACAGGAATTCAGCAGCCTGCTCATCCCCGTAAAATCGTCAATTGGAATCAAAGCAAATGTGATTGACCGCACAGCACCTCAATGAGGTATTTACCAGACACGAGGAACGGGCGCCTAAATATTGATGTGGCCGAGTAGTCGAAGGCGCGACAAAATTGTGACCCCCTAGGGTACGTTTGGTGCACTCGGGGTCCACCAAAGGGGGGTGAGCAGGACCCCAGAACGAAAAAATATATTGTCATTTGGCATCAAATCAGTTTAGTCGTATTCGGTCCAAGTCCATAGCTCTAAACTGCTTACCTTCAATGTCCTAAGACCATTCTGACTACAAATCAGTACGCATAAATGACCACCCTCGAACCAGCTACCTCTACTCCCCTTCAACCACAGAAACCTCAAAAAACCGACTGTGCTCTCTGTCCCAACCCCTCAAAATACACTTGCCCCCGGTGTCATACCCCTACCTGTTCACTTTCCTGTAGCCAATCCCATAAAGCTGCCACAGGATGTACGGGCGTCCGGGACAAGGCGGCCTACATCCCGATGAACAAGTATGGGTGGGGGAGCATGATGGACGACTATACATTTTTGGAGGATGTTGGGCGGAGTGTGGGCGAGTGGGGGAGGGAGATTGTGAAAGGTGGGTTTGATATGAATGTGCGAGGGAGAGGTGGTGGCGGTGGTGGTAGTTGGGGTGATAGAGGGAGAGGAAGAGGTGGCGGGAGAGGGAGGGGCAGGGGAGGGAGGGGGATGATGATGAAGGGAAGGGAGAGAGGTGGACGTGGGAGGGGTGGCAAGGCGAAGAAGGAGGTGTTGAAGGTTCAGTTAGAAGCCAGAGGGATCGAGGTTGAGTTGCTGCCGAATGGAATGGAACGGAGAAAGTTGAATCAGTCTGCTTGGGATCCAAAGTGCGTTTGCACTTTTTTTTTATCGTTAGACTAAGCTATATCTCATGAAATCTATTGCAGGAGTCAAAAAGGACATTTAACTATCCAGTTCAAATTCCACCCATCCGCCGAAACTCGTCCCTCATCAGACACAATCCAACCATTCACTCTCCTCACGCACCGAAACGGTCTATCCACACCTCTCTTGGCACTTGTGCAAAAACACATCCGGGATCGCCTGAGCAAGAAACCCACCAACAAAACCACCAGCACCTCTGAACAAAGCTCAACCATAGACTCATTCCCTTCCTGGATATCCCCACTCGTCCTACCACCACCCGAAGACCCAGAGAACTTCACGATGCCCACCTTTGTCATTGCAGCTCCATCAGACCCATTACTCGTCGCGCGTTCAATCGCTCTTCTTCCGATGCGCAACCAGGCTACCAAACCGAAACCGTATTATTCCCTAGACCCCAGCGAAACCCTGCTCCAGTCTCTTCGCGGGACGCAATTTGTCGAGTTTCCACTGATTGAGGTATGGGAACAGTTTGATGGTGTTATAGTTGACAAGAAGACGGGTGGCGTGAAACGTGTGGGCGAGTCAGCGGAGCCTCAGAGAAAGAGAAGAAGGTTTAACCCAGAGGAAGGGAAGAAGGCCATTATCGGGCTGGTGAGTGGGTATGGAAGTGATGAGGAAGAGGGTAGGAAGGATGATTTAGTGGAGTATGTGGAGAGTGATGAAGAGGATGATGGCAACGAAGTGGTGATGGAGCAGGATAATGTCATAGATGAAGAGATGGAAGTCGGGGATGAAGATGAGGAAGGTGAAGACGAAGATGTGGATGTGGATCCGACCGTCCTTCTTGAGCTGATGCAGCGGGCAAAGCGGGAAGGGAAGTGGATAGAAGAGGGAGGCGATGATAGCGATGATTTCAGCGATGAAGAGGAAGCATGAGAATGCTTGATCTCATACATCTTGCCTTCGGAGATCAAGTAGGCCTTTCATCAACAGCTGGATCTCGAGGACCTCTTCTATCGCCGTACTGAGAGGGGTCTCTGGGGTGTTGCGGATGGGGTCCGCAGTCTTGACCTCGACTTCCCAAAGCGTGTCAGCATGTGCTGGGGTAGGTTGATGTGTCTTTGCGTCAACCTAATGGACGATAAGTCGGTGTACAGACGTGTTGGTGCAGGACGTACCTGCTCCTGCTGGAACATGAGTATGATCAGCGAGCCTTTGCGAAAGCAGTAGCCACGTTTGTAGATCTGCGAACGGCGTCTGTACGACCTTGTTTGAATCAGAGCCGAGGGAATGCAATTTGATAAACGTACACGTATCCCAAAGCAGCTGCAAACCCAATAGCATCGCCTTCGACTTGAACAGTAGCCCATGGCCTGACAGTAGCTTCTGGGTGGACGCGAACAGACTCGGGCTTCAGATAAGAGTACAAGTGCCTTGGAGGTACGGGTCAGTAGGGGGGAGATGAAATGATATGAATAGAATGCACCAAGGGCTCTCGATATTCTTTCCGCTAGCCATCAGTTCTTTCCTAGCGCGTAACAGCGTTGGCTCCTGTCCCTGATCGCGGTGTTTCTGAGCATCAAGGGGTTCGAATATGACTTCGCGTGAACGCATTGGTTCTGATGATTCACAATGGAGTGTAATACGATTGAGAATTGGCTTGAGGTCCTTGGAAAAGAACTCGCCGAAGAGGGCAACTTCATACTGGTGCGACGTCATGGAAGCAGAGAAAGATGGAGGTGAAATGAAATTGATAGAATCCTGAATTCAGGGACGTGTGTGTGCACGCCCGCGGAGGAAGCGGCCAGAATGATCCGTGCTAGCCCCTGACGTCAGCGCCTAACATGCACCGCTCTCGGCCACTAAGAAAAGTGCTAATCGTACCAGAAAAGTGCGACTAGTTACGCCCGTGTCGGCGAGCAAAATTCCATGGAAACGAGTACAAAGATAGAGGGTCCCGGTCATCATGTATGCGAAGCAATAGTGGTAGAAACGGGTGAAAATATCGGAAGAATGGGGGTTGCGGTAGAGCATAGATTTGCAATCAGTTCCAACGCGTACTAGCTGCTCGTGCGAGGTCCACGAAAAAGTGGCAAGGATCGGATGAAATGAAGGGAACCAGGGTTCGGTGACCAAATGCGTTGGGCGGTGAGCAACGTCTAATAGGATATATTGCCTGATTTGGGCAACGAGGAACCCCGAGTCGCGTATCAGGCTGACTTTTGGCAGAGTGTCGTCAGGATACTGTGGGGTATGTGAGGATATGTGAGCAAGTGATATAGATAGATCAACTTTGTGAAACGGCTTCTTGTGTTACAGGGGCGTGGGAAGCGTCTATAGAGGGAGAGCTGTGTCTGTCGGCATCGCATCTTTCATCCACCAGGAAATGGATAAGAGATCGAGTAAGTCTGAGTTTTCTGCCCCATGAAACATCCGTTCAAACATTTATCGTGGTCCTTTCCACTAGGCCACGCAAGCGACAAGGACAAGGACCTCCTCCCCGACTACTACCTCACAACTCAGGGTCCGTTCTACCAGCTTGCAAGACATGCTAGGCAACCATCCACTACCTCCACATCGTCCTCGGAGTACTCGTGCATCTCAGACTCGAAGGACGCGACAAGCTCGGATGCATCGTCGCAAGTCACGCGCCGGTCGAGTGTTCCGTCGGAGGGCGGGGCGGACCGCAGGCGAGTTGGGATAGTGGAGATGGGGACGGGCTCGGAGTCACACGGCCCTTCCTCCACGTTGCGTTCCCGCCGTAAGCTCGCAGGCCTGGCAATAGTCGCGCCTCCAGACGCTTCTCCCACCTCCTACTCTTCCCTCACCCCTCCCTTCACCGCCCCCATCCGCTCACCAAACGACCAGCCTGCCCCACGCGATCCAAACGCCTCCCACCACAATCGCTCCGCATCCGAAGTTATTCCTTCCAGGAAAATACCCCCCCGCGATATTGGCATTGTCGGCACTACTCAGCCGACTTCCACGGCTAAAGAAGGCACAAGCAAAATTCCTGACATGCAGTCACGAGTCCATTCCACGACTCTGCATCCTCCCATCTTCCAACAACCCAAGTCTGCCTCTCCTTCACCCTCTCCTTCCCCAGACCCCACGCGTTCCTTGGCCCCTATACGCGGCCTTGACATCATGAAACGGGAAAAGTCAAAGGAAATCCCATCCACGTCCCTCCCTAGTCCAGATCCCGCTCCCACTGCGCCGTCGCCCCTGCTAACCCCAGATACAGGAGAAAAGAAGGACATTCACGCTCCTGTAGCTCCTCCGATCGTCCTGGCGTCGGATGCCGCTTTGAATGATGTGGTGGGAGGTATTAGACTCGTCACAAGGTCGCGATCTGAGCAACCACAAGCCCCTGTCTCCGCTACCACCACGTCCACACCACCTACTCTTGTACTTCCACCAACTGAACCTACCCTCTCTTACGTCAATTACCAACCAGGAGTTCATTCTACTGCCGGTCCTTTACCTCCTCCGCCTCGCCTACCAGGCTTTGATGCCGTTTCTCCTCCACCGCCACGCCCTCCGAGGCTAAATTCTCCCTTGCCCCCTCGCAATGCCGCTAGATCCAAGGACCGAGAGGCTCTCAAACAGGCACTGCAGTTGCCATCATCCGTGTCCGCTGCTCTCGCTACTCAGAGTCCCACCAAATCAAAAGAATCCCTGGCCCAGGATCCAAAAGGTAACAATGAACTCGCTACTGTTCCCGCCGCTGTTGCGAGGTATGTGACTGCTGTGCATCATATTAATAGATTCATGTTGATCAACTACTTTTGCTGTTGTTCTTGTCCTGTTTATAGGTCCACATCCACACCCACCATGCCCTCGAGTCCCTCTTTCTCCGACTCTTCAGCTTCTTCCTACTCTATGATCCCACCAGCATCTTCTTTTCATCGACGGGAGGGTGCCTTCCCACCGTCCTCCTCGGCGTCCTATGTTGGCAGCGAGCGGGACGCCACAGAAAAAAGACCCGTCATTCTCGTACCAGAAAGATCTGATAGCGGGGACGTCCCACAGGTTACCGTTGTCTCCGAACCACCACCCCCGCCCTCACCGATCCTGGAATCTGCCGCTGAAGATGAAGACGAGGATCTCCACCCACGTACTCCGCGCCATTGTCGTGAGCTCGGTCAAAGCCAAAATGATGGCAACAGTGAAGAAGAGGGCTCGAATGAGAATTGGGTAAACATCAGCCGCGTGTCATCACCATCACCCCGTCATGACAGATCGACATCCTTCGATAGTCTTGGGCCTGATGCTAGCACGAATGCAGGCGGAGGCGGAATTGACAGAGAAGCCTCTAGGACTCCGAGCGAGGCCCCAAGTCCGCCACCCAAGAGTTTCAGGAACAGTTTGACGACGGGGTTGAAGAGGCTTTCATCGAGATCCCTGCCACGGACACCGTCGTTGTCGTCCGGCTCACGACGGTCGTCTTCGGTTGTGAGTAAACGATTCTCGACTGGGAGTGCTAATATTGGTAGTGGTGGGAGTGTTGGTGGTGGGAGTGTTGGGAGTGCTGGAGTGGACGTTAACAGAACACCGTCACCTTCGGTTTACTCTGCACCGTTGCCGACCCCGACCATGCATGGTGTCCATGGCCAAGCACAGGCGAAACCCGTGAGGCAGAAAATTGTGATGCAATGGCCGTCGGCAATGTTTTGTAATGAAATACACGCGGGAAGGAAGAGGTTGAATACGAGTGAGAGGTGTGCAATATATGCACAGAAGATTAATGAGTTATACGCGTACGATTGTGGGCTTACGGAGTGGGTTTTGGAGATGAGGTTTCGTGGTACGTTTTTACCCCTATTTTCTGGGTTTCTGCTGTGCCTATTCTAAAACTTGTTAATAGGACCCAGCTCAAATTCAAACGGGAATAGTACTAGCAAAAAATTCCCAGATGCACGTTCATCAGCAAGTGCACCTTTCACCCCTCAACCACGACAGACCTCCCGCTCTTCCATGATCTCTGAAGCAACATTCCCAACACGCCCAGACGCCTCAACAGCGACCGACCTCCTTTCTTCCCGCGACGACGATGGCTTCTACCACGACGACGTCCCCGTACTCCCTTACCCCTCTCTCGCAACCGCCCAACGTGCAGCAGCTTCGAATGTCGTCATGACCCCTCCTGCATCAATTCGTTCACTCGGATCGAACTCGACTATACCCTCGATGAATGGCACCGCAAACACTCACCCACACACACCTGCGAGTACGCTCACTTCTCTCAGTCATGCACCAACCTCTGTGCATCACCATACCACCCCCACCACACCTCTAACCAAAATTACCACTGCCCTCTCTCCCACATCTACCTCCTCCGGAGGTGGAGGGTTTTTCTCCACACTGGGCCGTAAAGCCTCGCTATCTTCTGCAAAGAAACCAACCCTCAGCGCTCTAGGCTTGAGCAATCTCATATCCTCACCCATATCTACGTCCTCTTCATCCTCCAGCTCAGGTGCCAATATCGTGACTTCCCCGTTATCGTCTTCCCACCGTCTATTATCCAAAACAGCCTCTATGAGCGTGGGGGGTCACGGTTCGGCTAAACTTTCGCCAAGTACAAGTACGAAAACAAATTTGGCGAAGCCAGGTGTGGGTGGGATACAAATGAACCCATCGACACCGCCTAGTGTTGTTCCCGGTGGACCGCGCGCGCCTCCTGGAAGTGGGAATGGGGGAGGGATGAGTAGTAATAGGGTACAACGGTCCAAGACGTTCATCCCAACTACGAGTTCGCCGTTTAGTGCTGGTAGTGGTTCTGTTGTAGGAGGAGGGGTGTATAGTCCTATTGCAGGGATGGAGCGAAGACCTTCGTTATGGGAACTTCAAGCTACTTCTGGTTCTAGCCCTCGCCCAGGCTCTGGGTCGAATACACCAACAATGATGAACCACCAGCAGCAACACCATCCGTATGCTAGTCCTCATACACACTCACACCCGCATAGCTATGCGAATGGACAACAACCGCAACAGCATGGCGGCTATGTAACTGATCCAGGCTTGCATCAATCACAATACCACCATCTCTCTCAGCCACTTGTTCACCAGTATGACCAACCAGTCATTGGACAGACATACGATCCACATTCAGACCCGGAATTCGTGCGCCAGGTTGATAAACTCGCGGACCTGTTGCCGAATGCCGATAGGAAGATTTTGGCTGGATATTTGAGACGGGCGGGGCAGGATGTGCTTGCTATTGGGCAGTACCTCGAGGATGAGAAGAATGGAGCTTTGAAAGCTTACTGATTTTTTTATGATGATGATGATGATGATGATGATCCATGTCAGTGATGATGAAACCAACGCGATGCAATGACTTTTGTTAAAATGTTTTGAAACCCTGTGCTTCATTTGTTTGTGCTGTGTCTGGACCTATGATCTCTTGTCTCTGACTTGCACGATTTCTTTTATTCCGGTGCGTCAATGGATATGTAGTATACATCTCGCGTATTGTGTGTACAAATTTCATTAAACCCACGCCCCGGTATTCGATACCGGTTTTTTTCTCATATTCTTTTTATAACGTACGTAATCATGACGATTTATTAGCACCATGTTGCAAAAACGTGTAGTATACGATATCTGGTTAGCATAACGCTGTTTTATGATTGTCTTAGTATTTATCGGTTAACACCTGCCGGACGGAAACCCATCGATGATCGTTTGGTATTGGTTGGTGGTGCGAAGACTAAGTAACACAAGTTTAGAGGTAAGGAATACTCGAATATCGAGATGCCTACTTACCAGGTCGACTTCGAGCTGCACTTGGGGCCCATCCCGACGTCACCCTCGAAGACATTCCAGATAATAACATTTGTTCGACTTCATTACCACTATCAGAATATTCGGATGCAGTACCGGTCCGGAAAGACCGGTCCATCGCGGAAATCTGGGACGGGTGTGCTGCAAAAGGTTGGCGATGCTGACCTCCTGACCCTGGTCCAGCAGGCTTTCCCAGTGGTTTGGTCCATCCGGATCCTTGATGCGTGACCGACGTAGTCAAATTATGATTGTGAACCCTGGGCACAAGTGATGTTCGCTGAACCTATTTAAAAAATTGTCAAGATTACCATTTTCAAGAAGATGAAGACAGCGTCGGGTTCTACCCCTGCAGCTTCCATTCCTCCAACGACGGTGTCGATGGCGTTTCCCCCTCCAGGACCTGCACCGTGTCGCATTTTGGTTTGGTATGTCTCTGGCGACGTCCTAGATTGATGTGCGGCGCCTGCTTCGACGGTTGTGGGCCCTAGAAGGGCCCTCCGCTTCAGCTTGTCATGTTGAGCCTAGACCGTATGTTAGGACAGTGGTCTAACAAATCATAACAGGATTTTGCCTTGAGCTTTTGGTACTCCTTGTCCCGCTCTCTCGATGCATCTTGGAGATCCCGGACCTTCCGCCGTTCGAGTTCCAAGTCCCTTTCGAGCTCTGCTCATTTCATTGTGTGACTTGCTTGATAGTAGAATAAATTGACCCACGAGCTGTTTTGTTACTCAAAAGGTTGATTTCGCTATTCGCTACGGGTACTGCTTAGTTCTTCTCTCTTTACGCAGGTAAAGATCAACATCACACCTTCTCGAACAACATTTTCTAATTGCTTTTGCAACTGAGCATTTTTGTCATTGATATTCCGGATAACGGCTTGCTGAAAGGAACTGCATAAAGTTATGAGCTTCTTAGCGAAGCAAGTGTCATCATTGGAAGGGCGACTTTTCTTGGTGGATTTGATATTGCCAGAACGAGATTGCACTGATGAACTTGTGTAATGGGCTCTCTGCGGACGGCAATCTAGCTCCTACCGACTGCATATTTCCAGGATTACGGATGGCGAAAGCCCCGAAAGAACGGACTAAGCACGAAATTGAACGACTACTTCAAGCGCATATATGCACCAGAAACGTGCCGTTTTGTAGTCGTTCGTGGGGTGCAACGAGCAGACCTGGGTTCCTCAGTTCCTCTGATGTGTGGACGGAGGGTTCCCTGTCCAAGGCTCACTCACGACAACATCGTCTCTAATAGTTGGTCAGTGGAACGCGTCCTGCGTAGAGGGTAGGACTCACGGTTCTGTTAGACTCGTTTCGCAAGCTAATCGCGGTTAAGCCTGGGGAAGGCAGTTATTACGCGACCAAAATACCTGGGCAGAGCCTTGCAGCCGTGAATAGTTCATTGGCACAGTCGACTTGAAAGTTAACCTATTCAGCCAGACCCCAGGGATAGTTTAACAAGGCCCGACATACTGCAGAATATATGAGAACCTAAGTGTGGCGTGTCGATTCATCCTGAGTATAGAGCTTTGGCCTATCGGATCTTGGGACGCACATGTGGTCTTGGCAGCTGATAAATGGGCTGCAAGAGCACGCGGAAGCGAAACAAGCTTACAACAACAGCCTTGTCCGAAAGTCCTCCACGACAAGTCAACCGATTGCATTTCAGTTCAGTATCCATCAGGCTAGCGGGAGGAGCACTCTAGACAGGCACACTCGGTACAAGAACACTGGGGTAATCAAGAAACACGATGTAGGTGGTTGAGCCAAAAGCGGTGAGTAAGAAACCAGTTGCAAAATACCAGGATCCATCTGGCAGTATCGGGTGATTCTCACGTTCTACAACCAGATTTTCAGAAAACGATCGGAATCATCAAATTAACTAGATCTATCTAATACTCATGTACTTTTCGGCGAACACCTATATGAGACGAGCGAAACATTCCGAAAATACAAATAAAAAGAGAAAGTACGAGACGTGTAATTGTACGAGGAGCATGGTGAATAAACAGAACTGCAGTGATGTCTATAATGCATGAATTGACAAGAAATAACACAATCTGTTGGCCAGAACGTAGAGATGAAGAAAAGAACAGTAGATAGAGACGGGATAAACCTGACCGAAAAGATGGAAAATACTAATCACGAGGAAATCATGCCGGGATCTTCGTCATTCTCAAAAAGCTCTTCAAAGATCTCTTTTCCCTCAGTGGGAAGGGGTGGAAGCTGGTTTTCTACCATAGAAGGATCATCGCGCGCGATTTTCATCCTGCGTATGCGTTCCTCATTCCAAATGCGTTCTAACGCTGCTGTTATGTTCTTCAACCCGAAAAGGAATCCGCGATCTGGTTGATCTGGGTACCGTGGGGGAAATCGTGCATAGAGAAAGCCAGTTTCGGGATCATACTCCGCTTGATAACCTTTTGAGGTCGAGGTATCTGATGGGCGAGCAGGAGGCTCCTCAGGATATGGTAGCCAATCCCGGCCTGTCGTCGTGTGCGCAAAATCGACAATTCGTACGTTGACTTCGCCACGCTTCCGCTTGCCCGAAGACCTCTTGGCGACCGGTCCAGCCAGTAGATCTTCACTGTGGGAGCGTCGTAACGTGGTTCTCTCGGCTTCTTGTCGAGATCTGGAACGACGCTCGAGCGATTCTCCGCGTTTACTTTTCGATGATGGATGTTCGAGGACCCAAGAACGGAACACTTCTTGTGAATCGCGATCTGCATCGTAGATCAACAGAAGACTACAACCGTAAAAGCGATACCCCTTCAGACGATTAACGATGCGAGCCAATGCATACAATTTCTGTAAGAGCACTGGTATCTGATGCACCAACAGCCGTTCGCCATTAGACAAGAACGAGGCAAGAACAGAATCAAATTCGTCAGGACGGACATCTCTGCCGCTATATTTGTCCTGGATGGAGTACGACTCAGTAGCGACGTTCCAAACCTGGCGGTGATATCAGTGTTGGCTCATCTTGGTTCATCCAATAAACGTATTTCTTACCTGCATTCCACATACACGTACTCCGAGAGAACGACTGGTAGTCCGGTCACATTTCTTTCGCTGACTCTTCTTCTTGGACATCGTGGCATCCATACCATATTGCCGAGTACCCATTTTGAGATCCATTACACATGGGTGCTTCAAACGTCCAGTGAGGTCTTCCATCAAGATAAAGTGATTTTGTCTAGCAAAGGAATGGTCCGGCTCAAGTTGTTCAGGGATGGGCGCGTGATCAGGGGGTGACGGATGAAAAGGGGCCTGATAGAATGGTCCCGAACCCAGCGAACGTGAGCGACTTCGTCGTCGAGAGAGTAATGGGGATAAATTGGCGCCCTTCCATGATCCGACAGGCTCTGGTCCTTCATGTCCCAAATCAAAATCCATCTCGAAAACGCCACCAACACTACCACCTTCGTTCTGCGTTTGATGCGGCACAGGTACATGATCGGCTTCCGGAAGTATCGTCTCATTTTGTATACGACGAACAGGGGTGCGACAACCATCGGAATGGGATTTGGTTACACGATGCACGTGACCGAAAAACGACCTTGGTTTCCGCGAACGCCTTCGCGAAGCACTCGTCTCGGGCTGAGAGTACTCGCCCTCATCCTCTGTCTGGGAATTTCGAGCATATTTGGCAAGTCTCTTCACTCTTCGAAAGGCACTATGCATTGCATTCTGGAAGACATGATCCTTTAGTTTAGTATTGACCACGGTCGATCCAGTGCCCCACGGTGATCCAGGTAGGCCTTTCTCAGAATAGAAAGGCCGAAGATAAGGACGCGAAAAGTCCTGGTCATCGTCGGAAACAGTGTCGTGAGCAAATGCTTGCGGTCGCTCCGCCAAGCTGATTGGAAAAGCACGAACATCTTGACTCGGTGAGTTAACGGGGGTAGGTGCGTCCATCTCCTGGGTTTCGAAGGTAGGATATTGAGCTAGGGAGCCTGATTTCAAGTATACTGTTCGGGGGATCGGAGTAACAGAGAGGTCAGGCGTCGAGGAAATGCTGTGATGTAATTTGTCGCGGCGTGGCTGACGTCGCAATACACCTTGGGTATTAGATTGAGAGAAAGATCTATTTCTGCCACCACTGAGCATCCACCCCGGTATAATATGGCGATTACGATCGAGGACAACTTCTGGGAATTCTGCTTCATCGGTGTCAAACTCGTCCAATACACTACGCGCGGGCGCTCTAGAGGTTGTTTGTGGAACGGAAACTGGAGAGGATGACCGGACAGTCGACTGGGTGTCCATAGCGGGGTGTGGGGACGACAGCTTCGCAGAAGCCGGTCCGGTAGGAGAAAGGCGAGATTTGGGAACACGTCGGTAGCTGACCAGCATTACTCCAAGATACCGAGGAATGAAACCCAAGAGGGGAGGCGCCTCCCTTTCGACAGCTTCATAGAATAGGTTTTCTCGTGAAACAAGAGGCTGATCGGCGAGAGTAAAACTTAATCAACTGCATTGGAAGAAAAAATGGGATACAAACCTTGCAAACTGCTTGCTTCGTGAACTTGTATATAGAACTGTGCCCTCCAACCTGGTTCCTGAACGGGCGCAACGGAATATGAGGCAGATGTTCTTGAGACAAATTGAAATACAGAGGATGATCGGTGTCACTCCCTCTGAAGACGAAAGAGCTGGGAGGCGATTGAGTATCCGTGGCGTCTGATGTGTTGTGCAAAAGTGCTGGAGATCGAGTTCGCCGCCCCTGATATCTGCGGGTGTTAGTAGAGAGTGTCGAGGCTGTAGTTGCGACGGAGGCGGTCTCCCAGTTAGAATCGTCGTCAGTTGACCACGGGGATGTAGGTTCAACTGGTGAGATGGGTGCCGAAATGCTGGCCGATAAGGTGTCGTGATGGAACCCTGGTTGCACGAATGATAGACTCGGAAAAGCCTTAGACGGCTTCGAGGATGCCGCAGACCGACTCGGATGAGGACGACTGTCACTCGAGTCAGACTGTTGAGTCCGCTGAGAAGAGGACGGCGAGCGGCAAGGAGACCGTGATAGAGAAGGGGAGGGAGGGAATGTATGAGAGCTAGGGCGGGGAACGGGGGGTTCACCGCGACTGGATTTGGGGAGGACATGATCTTCTCCTTTCGTCTCCGTTTCCGTTGCAGCACGGTCGCGCCTTCTCCCTCTCTTAGCCTCGGAGCTTTCCACGAAACCCCTTCTCCACCGATTATACTCCTGCAAAACTCCCTCTCGACCATCGTCCCTTTGCTCGCCTTCCCAAGTTCCTACAATCCCATCCCGCGCCTTCACGTGTTCCAATGTCGTCATGCTCCTTTCTCGCCTGATAGCAGCTGCCTCACGATCGGGCCATTCCGAGCGTTTGACGAACTCAAACTGTGCCTCTGCAATTTCTCCATCATCACCAATCTGCGATGAGCCAACTCTTCGGCTCCCGGAGGATTGTGGCCGAGAAGGTTCAGCTGACAAGGAATCTTCGGTCGGACCAACTGACTCCTTAAATAACTGCAGTTTGGCAGCTACTTTACGTCCCATTCCGGTGCCAGGCGTATGTCCTGTTTCACGCATGTGAATCGAGGAGGCGGAAGAGACGGAAGAGCTAGAAGAGGAAGAGACTGAATCAGCTTCCTGGGATGTCGCAGGGGGGAAAGCGGTGGTCAAAATAGACAATGGCGAGGGTTCGGATGGAAGGGTCATTGAACGAGCCGGAGACCGGCGGGTCGGGCTTGATTTAAATTGGAGAGAAGAATCGTCCTGGGATTCCAAAACGTCAGGAACTACAGGGGGCTTCTGTAGTTTCTTGGGCGGCAAATGGGTCTTGGAGTATTGACATGTTGGAGGGAACGCAAAGTGTTGGTGTATCGCGTCCAGCTCGTCAGTCGGAATGTTGGGCAGGCGGGGCGAAGAAACGGCAGTCACGGTGCCAGAACTTGGTGGTGAGAGAGGAAAACCAAAATGTTGGCGGTGGCTCACATCTGAGGAACCCATTGAAAAGTGAAAGAAACGGGGTAGAAAAATAGTCAAAGTAACCGTTTGGTGAAAGTGCAACCCTGCAAAGTGTCCTATGTACCGAAGAAAAATAAAAGATCAGCGAGTCGGAGGGAGGCAGGAGAATGCAATAGAGAGATAGCGGGGGAAGATAGGAGAAAGACCGAATGATTGGCGAAAATGCGTGTCTTGAAGAGGGAAAAAGAAGAAGGAGAAGATGGAAGTCGTAAACAAGTAGATATCCAGGTATGATATCAGGCGTAAACTTCCAAAAGGCCGATGGGGCACGTGCAACCTGCGTACACAAGACCCGGAGCACTCCGTAATTTCTAACCCTCGATACAATTCAGCAAACGAGGACACTGTCCCCGCGATTTCATATCTTCTTTATTCGCTTCAGTCCCAGCCGCGTGTCCATAAAATTCTTTCATTCCAGCTATCGTTTGCTATCGCATTTTACAACTGGGCGCAGCCCCTACGCCAAGTCTAGCTCCCATGGTGATTGGGGGACCTTCCACAATATTGCGCACGTTTGACATCCTGAATAACCTCTCTCTGGGTAAGTAAACCCTCGACGGAGACTCTCACTCCAACCTCCCCCGCCCTTGTTTCAGCCGGATATGCTGCCATGTCGTCATACTGCAAGCTGTCTGTCGTGTTAAGCTACCTCGCCTCTCTTGCTCGTAGATCTGCCAGTCAAATCCTAACCGCTCCCTATTCGTCCCGGACCCAAGTATTCGAATTTAATCGACAAGTCCCCGCGGGTTGTCTTGATAAGCAGAGAATTACGGTCGTTATCGAGTTCACCCTATTGGTGTTCTCGGTACGAACTTGTACGGATGTACATCCCCTTCATACAATTGATTTAGGTCGCTAGGATCTGTCTGCTTTCGATCCGACCCCGGCAGAAATAAACGCTGGCAGCCAAAAATGTGTATTATTGTCACCCACCCAAACAAAGAAGCTTCAAGCAGCGAGTCGCGAGTCGCGACCGACAGCCGATGTGAAAGAGCATGAAATCATGTGCTCACTACTAACTCACCACCCATTCCAGCCTAGTCTTGGCACAAAACACGACCTCGCGTTCGGTTTCCAGTTCCCAGATTTGGAGGGTTCTTTTTGCTGAACCTATTTTTAAGCATCTTATTGGCCTCAACTGCCGAAACCCGGAGTTTGAAATTTCACCCCCATATAAGTCACGCGGAGTCAAGCCCGTTTCCTCCTGTTTCTTACCACAACTTGACAATAACTAATACCTCCTGTATAACTGTCCATTTTCTTGTCCAGCCGCAAGATCGGATGTTGGGTCCACAAAGGTACCCGATCATTTCTCCGCTGCGATATCTAGGTATCTTAGGATGTACCAGCCCCCCCACTTTGAGCAATCTCTCAAACCCCGATTCCCCCCTTCAAACCAACCCAGAGGTATGCTATCTTTTCATTCGCAATATAAGCACGATCTGACTAGACTCCCTAGTCTTATCAGAGTACAGCATCAGCAGTTCAGAAATATAGTGCATTACAGATGCCAGAACAAAAGATCCCAAAAGATCATAAGCATGATAATACGACACGACGATCCGAGAGCGATTCGGAGACTGGTCCATCCCGCGTTCAGCTGAGCTGGATGACATATGCACCCATATCCCATGTATTGGCGCAGCCCAGAACCAGACATACAGCCCGATTGTCTGAAGTCGGGTCTACATTAGCCAATCTAGGCGTATATGCTGCGCGAATAGGTGTTGATATGAATCCCATATGTCAAACCCTTAGTCCGCGCTGCATAAACAGCTTTCAGATGAACCCCCAAAGTCCCCTGGCACCTGAACAAGGGCTGCCTGGACAGGTTCTCAGAGAGCAGATGTTTACGCCCGAAGCACGCCCAGTCGCACCTGCGCCCCCAGGCGCCTGGCCTGTCGACAGGAGCGCAGCGTTTCAGTTGCCTCCGATCTCTATCGATGTTGCCGAAACCACAAAGGTTTCCGAGCACTCTGATGGAGGGACGAAGGTGAATGAAATGGGGCACCACTGCCGATCGGGCTCTGGAGTGGGCGCTAGTTCGCTCAAAGCTACGCTTGTAACATGTAGTGTAGTTAATGAATATCTACCTACCCACGTTCCGAAGCTACATGCACAGTTGGAGCATGTTGATCGGATCTCCCAAGGCGGCGGAGACGCAAATAAGCTCGCGAAGCCAAGATCCGTGGGATCGTTAATGGGCGGTAGAAGCCGCCTCCTTGGGGAAAGCACAGGGGCAAAGGGGGGGCGGAAACCCCACCCCCACATTCACGTTCGTGGGCACCCTCTTGCCCACGTTCAAGCGCCCGATGCTTCCCGAAGGCAGGCCCGAGGCACTACAGGCCGGCCCTCTTCGACGATCTCCGGACACGGCCACGTTCAGCCGCGCTCCAAGCCGATCGATAAGTTGATACTCATCGCCTTGGTGAACAGCATTAAATTGCAAATGTACATATGTGAATGTGGCAAGGCTTCCTCGAAAGAGCACGAAAAGCTTCTCAAGACTCTTGACGAAGTCGATGCATTGTCGCACAATCCCCAATTGACATTGCAGTTGATCGCTGACGTCAAATTGGGTCATACATTACGCAAACTGAGGGCCGACAAGGGCTTTGGACCAGAAGTGAGGGGGAAAGCGTTGGATATCCTTCACCTCTGGAGGAAAACATTGATAGAATGAATAGGCGGTGATTAACAATATATTTCGCGACGCAGCACCCTCAGTTGATGTGTACACAGCAACCCACAAAGTGAAACCGTTTGATCCCCCATGTACTTGTATCCAGAATGTCCTTGTGCTTGTCTGCTAATGCATCACCGTTCTGTTGCTATATGTTTCACCTCGATCGTTGTATGATCTTTGTATCCATGTACCCGACCTGTACCTGATCCCTTTTTTCGCTCTACTAATATATATCCCACCAATGAGAGACAAACGTGCGACGACAGCAAATCTAAGCGACAAAAATAAAGTGTGACGTACAATAACCATGATCATGTGTAACAATGAGATTTGGGTCATAATCAAGAAATGCGCGAGGTCCATTCAAACTATCCAAACGGAACCCGCAAAAAATGCGGGTAGGGAAGTGAAAATCATAAGAGGCCAATAAACGAGAACGGAATACAAAGCTATTAACATAGGTAAGCGATGTATCCGCCAGGAACAAGGAGGCGTGCAACACTGCAGTCATTCAGTCATCTGTATCATCTCAATGGGATTTGTCCCATCGGCGTCCAACTTTCTACGCTTCGCAGCAGGGCCTTCATCCTCAGAATCATCAATAATAATAATTGGTGATCCAGGATCGGCAAGCGACTCGTCTACAAGAGGATTTGTGCCTGCCATCGGCACTGGTACGGGAACAGGAAGGGCTGCAGAATGGGGAAGCTTTGGCTCCGAGGGAGCCGCACTCGTCGAGTCAGAACCTGTTGCACCGGTAAGATGGGTGACTGAAGAGGCGGTGGCGGCGGCAAAAGCAGCTTTCTTTGCAGCCTTGGCGGCTTTCTTAGCGCTCTTGTCCTTGGTCTTATTCTTCGCCCGTCGTTCCTTCAATGCTCGGACCATGTGCCCCGTCAGCACCTTCACTGCAGCCATGGCACCCATTTTCTCTAACTCTTTTAGCATGTCTTGCGTTAATCCAGAGAACACGTCCGGATCAAGAATTAGTTTTCCTTCATGTAGGATCATATAACCAGGTTTTGCCGAATTGTTAGTATGACCAGGCGCATAGTCGGGGTGTGTCGTTGGTATTGGACCCAATACGATCGGGATGACAACGTCTGGCACGAGGTTTGTGTTGATCGGGGGCAAGGTGGGTCGCATTGATGTGACGGAGGATGTAGATGGCGTAGGGACAATCGCAGGTGTGGAGGGTATAGGGGTGGGTGTGACCGGAGAATCAGAGTTAATAGTCGTAGTGGGGGCCGTTGATGAAGGCTGAGCGGGTATTGAAGTCGTATTTTTAGCGGCATTCGCAACGGCGGAGGGGTGAAGATTCCAGTGGTGTTGTGCTAACACAGCATAAGGATTTGAGGTAGATATGGATGATGAAAATGTCGACGAAGAAGGTGCTTGTGATGAAGAGGCTTGAGCTTGAGCGTTATACGCAAACACGCCAGTGGCGGCGTTTGTGTTGAGATTAGGCGCTGGAGCTTGGGTGTGTACCGTCGATGAGTTGGCTACTACCGCTTTAGGTATCAACGGCGCTGACGTGAGAGGGGGAGGCAGGGGGCCCTTTGGCTCGCCTTTGATACTCCGTTTCAGTGGCGGATCCAGAGGTGTACTCTTGTCCTTCCGCTTCCCAGGTTTCCCCAAACTATCTTTACCGCCAGTGGCTTGTGCAGCCTGCAAAGCTTTCGTCTCTTGATCTTCAAAGACCTGCACATACTTCTCGTCAATAGACCAGAAGAAGCCTTTCCCTCTATCTCCACCACATCGTTCCATTTTCAGAAACGCTCGGCCAGAAGACAAATTATGCCGCACGGAGCTCTGTAAATGCTTTAGCTTCACGCAGAAAGAGGAACAGAGGACACGAACCATCCATGCACTATCAGCATACTTATAATAATCGTGGGTCGTTACTATCCAATTACAAATTTCTTGAAGCGTGGCTTTGCCGTCGATAGCTTTGATGGCACGGTAGATTAATTGCGCATAAGTGAAGGGTGGTTTGGTAGGCATAACCGCAGGACGTTCCAATACCGGAGGGTCCACATCTCCCTTCTTGCGTTTCTTCAGGTTAGCGCCTTTCCCTTTCCCTATTGAGTTCGAGTTTGGCAGTTGTGGTTGTTCTACTGGTTCCGGATCCGGCAGAATCTCAATCTGGGGTTCTGGAGAAGGCGGTGGTAGTTTTACTTTCCGTGGAGGTGGCGAGTTTGGAGGTTGTGAAGAAGGTGGAGATATAGACGTGATATCCACAGACGGCGAACGTGCGCGGTTAGCAGATGATTGAGAACTCGGGGATGGGGAATCTTCAGGAGGAGAGGGCGGAGGGAGAACGAATGTGAACGTCCGAGACGCTATCTGAATATGTGATCTATAAGCGAATGCATAAAGTGCACGATTTGCAAGTCAGTGCCTGTCGGAACAACTTAGGTGACAGGGATTGCAATGCACCTTTCACCTAGTGCGGCTCGAGAGCCAGCACCACACCATACACCATCCACCCAAGCGCCATTGCGTCCGACGACCACTAGAACGAACCGGTCCTCGTCTTGGTCGTACTCTATCTTCGCATGGAGACGAGATACACTCTTCAAGTTCCCCAGATCAACATCGACCTGGGTTTGCTCGGCAGTGGATGACGTAGGCGCATTCGTATTGGGTGCACAGCGCCTTCCAATTGTAATAGAGAGCATCTGTATGTAGAATGTCCAGCCGGGAAAGACAAGGGAATAATAAGCAGAAATCTTGTCTTGGGTAGGAGGAGATTGTTCCCGGGGGAGCTCGACATGTGGACCCGGAGAGGCGCTATGTGAGCGGGTATCCATTATGGTGGGTGAGTGGAGGGTCGATATCGACGAGGGATGCGTCGTGGGCGACGTTGGCGGCGTTGTAGTCGACGGTCAAGGGGTGAGTTGGGAGATACACGTGACGCACTGAGCGACTTTGGGGGGTGTGCTTGGCGGCCCGAGACATCTCCTTTTGCTACGATCGCCGCCGGAGTCCGGAGCTGAATCGGCGATCATGCCACCGAGCCGCGTCTTCTTCGGACCAACAAAAGCATTGGCTGATGTAGCGAAGCTATCTCTTCCTCTTAAATTATCTTACCGCTATGACCACCTCCGAGAAGCCTTTAGAAGCCATCAATAACAAGGTCGACGATCTTGCTGACAGGGACGCAGACAGTGTTGATTCCGATGTCCGCTACATGGCCTATGGTGCACGAATAAGGACTGCACTCCGGGCCAGTTCCCGCTACGTTGCCTATGTGCGTACGATTCGCCGTGATCAACTAACTTTGAGTCCCTGATTTTTTTTTCGTCGGTATAGACCAGCGACATCGGCGAAGCATTTCGTCCCGTGGTACCTCCGTGGGTTGTTACCGCAGCCTACGGCGTTTCTTGGTTATATCTCTCAGGGTAAATGTCCACATTTTAAGTTATACTATCACTCACGAGCTGAAAGCGATGTTGGCTATGAGACGTACAAAGCACACAGGCGTGGCCCGAGTCCAATAGAAGCTGCAAATTTCTCGGAGCCTACTCGGTTGACTATCTCTGCCGTGGAACGAGCGACTTTCCAGTCAATTGCGTCCATGTGAGCCTCATTGCACGCGAAGTCTCAATTGTGACTGACGAAGAACATCAGGGCCCTTCCGGCGATGACAATCCATGCAGCCGTCGCACAATCGAAGCGATTCTTCGTCAAGGCCGCCAGTCCAAAGGTTAAAACGTGGGGACCCACCATGACCGGTTTGGCAATTGTGCCAATACTTCCTTATCTCTACGACCATCCAGTCGAGCAGGCTATAGACCGCGCTTTTAACTGGATACGGGAAAAGCTAATCGAACGCAACCAAGCAGCAACGCAGTCGGGAACTCAGGATAAGAAAGACTTGTGAAAAAACTTCGCCGGCTCGAAGAATTGCAATATTAGAACTTTATGGCTGGCTATGCTATGTTAAACAAAGTAGATGGCAGTGCAGCTTCTTTTGCGTATATCCTGGCCCACAACATTACCCATCCATATAATTGGAGTACAGACTATAATATGGTTTTCCCAAGCGCCAATGGAATGGAGCTGATGCTACTCGGTGGAATCAAACCTACTTCGGTAACGACGGCCGTGATAAATGTGGCAGGAGTGAGATCATACAACGGGTTAAGGATTTCAAGAGTTTGCGATGGAGAGACTGCCTCGGGACGTCCAGTTGACTTGGTAACTTTCATCGGTGCTTGATAGATCGTTAGCGAGAACGCCCTTAATGAAGCTCGGGAATAACTTACCAGACTCGTTCTTGCCAAAGCCATCTACCATCACACCTTCGCTAAACTTGTAGGTTTCACAACAAACCATGACAGGAACTCCATGACCTTTCGCCATCATGGCGACCAGGGCAGTTCCGGCTCGGGAGTATACAGCACCATTAGAAAACAGTGCATGCGCGCCAAGTAAGACGGTCGTTACTTCAGTGATTAGTGATGGGAGTGCTGGAAGTAAAGCATAAGTACAAGGAATCGGGTTGGGGCCACTAGTTAATTTGTTCAAAAGTGCTTTCCCTGTTAGACCGTGAGCGAGCGTTGGATGGACAGCTTTGGTGACTGACCTTCAAGAAGGGGTGGGGAGTCAACGACGATGATGGAGAATTTCTTGCCTTTTCCGTATGCATTGAGGAGGATTTTCTCGACAACTGACGATCTAAATACGACACCAGTTACATTATATTCTGGTGGTTGGTTGGTTTGACTTACCTTGCAAACGTTAATATCACATCACCATCCTTGATTTTGCTCCCGGCAAGGTCCTGGATGACCTCGTCCGCATAAATAATTCTATCCCGAATATAATTATCAATTTTCAGGCAGAGTGCATCTTTGGCCTGGAAGAGAATCAAAAGATGGAGGAGATACTGAGCAAGGGTCTGCGTACGTCCTGTTCGACCATATCGATATCCGAACCGCTGATTTCAAGCTTCAACTGTCGGATCGCATTGCCCATGGTCACGGACATGGGTCGTGCGGAGACAAGATGTGTGATTTGGGGAGATAGATGTGTCATTAGGTGGCGCGAAAGGGTATGGTTGGGAGGGGTGGTATAATCTTGGATGACCTGCAGAATATAATCGATTAACTACAAGACGGCGCATAAATGAGAAATAACGCACAGATTTGAAAGCAGTGAGGGTAGCTATACATCTGGCATTCGCTCCGCAAATTTTAAATTCCGAGAAGAGCAGGCCAAGTCTGATGATTGCAGGATGAATATCGCCCTTGACATGGCTGACTTGCTTGGGTAGACCAAAATGTGAGAAGATCCGCAGGCTCCGGGAGACTGCATTTCCACCAGTCGTATCATCCGCTGTAGTGATGGCATCCTTCCCAGCAGAAGCTCCTTGTTTTGATGTCTCTGCAGACTGTGATTTTTTCGGGGGTGCAGCAGGATTTTTAGGTGCTTTCGGTTGTCCACCTCCACCTCCACCTCCCTGTGGTTGTTGTGTCTTCAGAGCCGCCTTAGCTGCGCGTTGTTTCTCCTGGAGCTCTCTCCGTTCCGCCTTGGTCATAGACTTTTGTGAAGGTTGCCCCTGTGGTTTTGCCGGCGCTGCGGCTGGTGTCGATGTCGAGGGTGGATCCGTGAGTGATGGAACAGGCATCTTCGCGTAATATCGTGGAGAATGAAAGTAATGAAGCAGGAAAAATACTGTGGCCAAAATCGGCCTTCGACAGACTGCTTAATCTAATCTAGTAGTAGTTAGGATGCGAGTCATAAGGAGTGATATCAGCACACGTGATCTCTGCCGAAGCAAGCAGCTTATGTACAAACTTCGCACTGATTCAGCCATTTTGGAGTCGCAAAGTGGGGGATTTCTCTGGCCTCTGTGCATCGTCGCGGTTCTCATCTTACCTCCAACATCTGTGTTTGTATTTTACAGGCGAACTTGCCTTTTTGCTAATTCTCTGCGACAATGGTAAGTATTTTTCGCTATGATGCTTGTGTCCGAGTTGACATTGCAAAATAGGGTGTACCCGCGTTGTTTCGATGGCTCAGCAAGAAATACCCTAAAATCAGTGCGTAATCACCTAACACGATGATCCCCTGGCTACTGACACCGTTTCTAGTCTTCCCAGTTGAAGAGGAAGAAGACAGCAAGTTTACTGACGAAGAGGGCAATGAGATGACTGTCCCTGTAAACATGGAATCGGCGAATCCCAATGGAGTGGAATTTGACAACCTATATCTTGATATGAATGGTATCGTGAGTATGATCTACCATTACACGGGAGTAATTTTGCTTAATGGACCTAGGTGCACCCATGTACACATCCGGAAGGAAAGGCAAGTATCAGCTACAGTTTTCACATGAACAAGGCAGCTCATAACTACACAATAGCCTGCTCCTGAGACAGAAGAGGAGATGATGGTGGAGGTTTTCAATTACACTGAAAGAGTTGTCAATATGATCCGCCCGCGCAAGCTCCTGTTCATGGCAATAGGTGGGTATCGCGGTTCGCGAAATGTTCAGCGGCTGACGGAACTGTTCAGATGGTGTTGCACCTCGTGCCAAGATGAACCAACAACGCTCCCGCCGTTTCCGTTCTGCGCAAGAAGCGAAGGAGAAGGCTGAGGCACGTAAGGAATCTCTGGAAATATGGAAAGGTACGTTCGTCTGTGGTGACAAGGAGTGGAGCCATAAGTAACACCGAAACTTAGCTATGGGAAAGACGGTGTCGGATGAAGAGCAGCACAAGGAGGCATGGGACTCTAACGCTATCACACCTGGTACACCTTTCATGGACCTCCTCGCTACGTCTCTCCGTTACTGGGTTGTGCACAAAATGAACACAGATCCCGGCTGGAAGAATGTCAGTCTTACCGCTTCCCCCCGTATTTTTATGCGCTGATCATCCTTAGATCCAAGTCTTAATTTCGGATGCTGGAGTACCTGGGGAAGGTGAACACAAGATCATGGACTATATCCGGCGGCAGCGAAGTAATCCTGGTCACGACCCCAACACTCGTCATGTAATTTATGGTTTGGTATGTTTCGGTGTCTATAGGAATCCACACTTTACTGACAATATTCATAGGATGCGGATTTGATTATGCTTGCCTTGGCTACGCATGAACCCAATTTTAGGGTACTTCGTGAGGACGTCTTTGCCAATGATACCAAGCCTACTGCATGTCGTATGTGCGGACAAGAAGGTCACTACGCGGCTCAGTGTACTGGCACAAAAGCAGAAATAGAGAAAAAACCTCCGCCCGACAAAAAACCCTTTATCTTCCTCGATGTCTCTATCCTGCGCGAATATCTTGAAGTCGAACTCGATATTCCATGTCCCATTCCATTCAATCTCGAACAAGCCATTGATGATTGGGTTTTGCTTATTTTCTTCGTCGGCAATGACTTCCTTCCTCATCTTCCCTCTCTTGAGATTCGTGAAGGCGCGATTGATACTCTTCTAAAAATTTGGAAACAAGAACTTGCAAGAATGGGTGGCTACCTGACAAATCACGGAGATATTAATCTTACTCGAGCACAAATCATCCTTGAGGGACTTGCTAAGCGAGAAGATGACATCTTCCGTCGACGGCGTGAAGGTCTGTCTGACATTACATATTTTTGTTCCCACCCCCGAAATCACTCCTTCGTTTCGTCAATTATTCACCTGATTTGAGCTATGTTTATTGACACCCAGCTTGTTTCTCTGTATAGCCGAAGAGCGTCAAGACCAGAATGCAAAGCGCCGAAAACTTGATCAACAGATCAAGAACGGGTCTATCACACCTTCAGCTTCTTTGGGCCTATCTTCGGGTCCCACTCCTGCTCATCCTTCCTTACCTCCCCGACCTAACTATGACTTCGCCGCTAAGGCAGACTCCATCGGCCTCGGAGCTGCTGCCACAGCCGAATCAATCTCAATGGCACCTCTAGCCGCCCAAGCACTCGCAGGGTCCAACCGGGATGTTGTAGCTAATCGTCGAGCTATCCGTATGGCGAATATGAGCGCAGCAGAAGTGCTCAAAGCAGAGCTCTCGGGCCTCCAACCTGTGAAGCCCAGCGCTTCTTCACTTCCCGCAAAGCCGGTCGCTGCGACTGTCTCTGCCTCTACCCAAATAGCTGCGCAACTTCCTGCGAAACCTGTAGCAGCTCTTGCTGAAGTACCAGTAAATGAGGCGCCGGCTCCCGTCGCTCCTAGTAACACCACTGCGCCGAGAGAGGAAATGGAGGTTGACGAGTTCGGCCGCGTACGTCGACCTGAGCTTACTGAGGATGATCCTATGGCTGGGCAAAAGCGGTCATTTGAGGAAGGTCCTGGTGCCCCCGATGTTGAAGAAGACGTTGTTACCGTAGAGGAGCATGATGATGATGATGCTCCTCCCGAAGCCGACCCTTTGGCATTGAAAGTCAATGCTGATGGAACAGTCACACAAGAGGACACTGTCAAGTAAGCCGAATCCATCCTTATAGATATCTATGACCTTATATCATTGTATAGGTTATGGGAGCCTGGGTACAAGGAACGGTATTATAGGCAGAAGTTTGGCGTGGAGACGAATGACTTGGAGTTCAGGAAGCAGTGAGCATACAGACCTCCTCTGTTTCCTACCACTAACATACCCTAAGGATCACGCAAAAATATGTGGAAGGTCTATGTTGGGTACTACGGTATTATTACCAAGGAGTATGTGACTTCGACGCTTTTCATATCTGGCTTACCAACATCATTCATCAGACACCGTCTTGGCAATGGTACTATCCGTATCACTTTGCACCTTTCGCTGCCGATTTTGTAGAAATTGATCTGATGGACATCACATTTGAGCTCGGGCAACCATTCAAGCCGTTCGAGCAATTGATGGGTGTTTTCCCAGCAGCCAGGTTCGTCACTACTACCTATCATTGGTTGGGCATATCCACTTACGCAATTCCGCTCCAGCCGCAAGCATATACCAGAAGTCTTCCATCGCTTTATGGTAGAACCAGAATCTCCAATCATCGACTTCTATCCGGAGAGCTTCCAAATTGACATGAATGGAAAACGCATGGCATGGCAAGGCGTTGCTCTGTTGCCTTTCATCGACCAGAAGCGGTTGCTAGACGCGATGGCAATCGAGTATCCAAACCTAACTGAAGAAGAACAGCAGCGCAATAAATGGGGCGACAACGTCATGTTCGCGGGAGAATCGCATCCTATATATCCCTTCTATGAATCACTCTATGGGAAAAAGAAGAAGTGCGAGGTGAGTTCCTCTCCATTGAAGAAATTCAGCTGTGTGCCTCAAACCTGATGGTAATTTTCTACAGCCTGTATCTTTAAGTCCCAAAGAAAGCAAAGGGATAAACGGATCTGTTATGCCCAACCCAGACTGCGTTCCTGGATCCACGTACTTCTCCCCACTTACCTTGGAAGAGCTCCAAGACATCAAGAACGACAGATCGCTCTCTGTTTTGTACTACTTCCCAAAGCAACTCACGCCGCATCGTTCGATCCTACTTCCAGGTGCTAAACGCGCCCCTCGCGTACTTCAAGCAAACGATCTCGAGGTGACGAGAAATGGCGGGCGTGGACGTGGACGGGGTCGTGGAGGATTCCATAATGATCGTGGTAATGGCAATGGATCAGGTGGATATGGAGCCGACAGAAACCGAAACGATCCGTTCCACTCGAGATCAAACAACTATAATTCAAGTAATTATTCGAACAATTATGGTCCATCTGGAGGGGGTTCATATTCGAACAGTCGGGGTGGTGGTCCCGGAAGAGGGTATGGTAGTGGTCGAGGTGGTTCTTCGTATCAATCGTCGTCATACCCGCCACAACCCAGGTCCTCCTACCCTCCGCCTTCGAACTATGGTGGATATGGTGGGTACGGCAACGGCAGCAGCGGTCCTCCGCCATCGTATAGTAGTGGAGGTGGTGGATATAGCAATGGCCCACCGCCCCCAAGGGGAGGTCCGCCACCTCAAGGCTACGGTCGTAGTGACAACTATGGTGGATATGGATCCGGTGGCGGATATGGCGGATATAGTGGCGGGGGTGGTGGTGGTGGTGGTGGGTACGGTGGCAACCATGGTAACCAATCTAGCGGGTATGGAGGCCCTGGGTATCAGAGGGGAGGTGGTCCGACTCATGGGCAAGGAAGAGGTCGCGGAAGGGGCGGCGGTAGCTACTACTAATTTATTGGTTTTTATCCATGCAAGATCTATAACGCCCACTTTTCATATCCTATTGTTTGCGGTATTTTGTAATACACCTTCGAAGTATTTAGCAGAATAAGAACGGACTACGGCAGACATACAAAAGGGTCAGGAGCATCACAACATATACATAAAGCATTACAACATAGAGATACCAATACGCAAAATTCAGTAGCCGTGGCGCCCATACCCACCAGCACTGGGGACGTAGGCTGTGGTAGTGGCGGGTGTGTATCCTCCTGGCATCCCGCCGACGGCGTGAACAGCGCCAGCGATAGGCACATTGGTAATATACAGAGCATAAACCTTCTCCCTCTCCTTGGCCCTGGCCCTCCGCTTCGCCTCTTTCTCTTTCCTCGCCCTCCTCTTCTCCTCTTTCGCCTCTCTCCTTCTCTTAGCAATCATAGCTAGATCGGGACCCTGCGAACGACCATATGCATTCGCGTTCCTACTCAAATATTCTTCGAACTCGCTCTCATCTTCCTCATCCTCTTCGGATTCGGATTCGCTGCGGTCGGAATCTTCATCTTCGGGGAGTTCGCGGTCGATGGTGCCGACTTTAGGGCCGGAGCGACGTTCACGGCCTTTGTAAAGGACGACCTCGACGCCACGGGGGAGGAAGAAGGACGTGTTCCAGAGATCGACGAGGTCCGCAACTAAGGTTGTGCGGCGGGGTGTTTGGCCGCTGCGGCTATCAGTGGGTACAGGGAGGCGGCCACTCCAAGCAAGCCTAACATCCTACGTAGTAAAGGATACATAAGTGTTTGTGAGCCAAAGTAAATGTCACTTACGTTCATCAAGCGCTGCCAGTCTTCAGGATGAACGTCATGAGATTTGAGGACAAGTGGCATACGAGGCGGGTGGGGCGCTAACAAGAACTCCTCCATATTCTGAATCTTCATCGTAGTGAAAGCAGTGAAAGTAGTGTTGCGATTGACTTGACGCAAAAATGCCTCGGGTGGTGGCAATTGTTGAGCGGCATCGGGGAGAATAGCTCCCGGGATGTGAGGAGAAGCACCACCAAGACGAGGCGATGGGGGACGAGAGTGAGAACGAATCTTTCCTGGTTGTTCGGGGTATCCGTATCCACTATATGCTGTACCATAAGGTGCAGCGCCAGGAGCAGCGCCAGGCATAGGTGACGATGCCCTGGACTTGGGAGGTATCGGCTGTCCCTCCATGATATGTCCACGGGGGTAGACTTGAGACGGAGCCCCTGCAGCGGGACCATACGGTGTTGTCGACCTCGAAACTGGGTCAGTGCCCCCGCGAGCTGACGAAGAGTAGGCAGAGCCTGGGTACGGAACTGGGTTCCCGGCGCCCGGATTATACGGCAATTCTCCAGAGCGATTTGGGTTGGGCGAATATTTGCCACCCGAGGCAGCATATCCTGGTGCGGCTGGAACAGTATAAGGACTACCATAAGGACTGGCAGTACCCTGGGAAACATATGACGAGCCATAAGGCGCATCGCCGGCGCTCGTGCTATATTTACGAGGCCGACCGACTCCACTGACTTTCCTCTCTCGCTCGGCATATTCTTTCTCGCGATTCAAATTTAAATCGTCAAACTGGCGATTCAGAGTATCGTAGCCTCCTGCGTTGCTTTTTTTGCGCTCACGACCATAGGCGCTACCTCCACTTCCTGGGGGTGGGTACTGAGGGGCTCCCGCGTGGGGGTCAGCATAAGTCTGATATGGGCTAGCGGGAGGTGGACCCCCTTGGGGGAAGGATATGAAGCCTGTCTGAGGAGCGCCAGGTGGGCCAGCATTGAAGCTCTTCCTCCGCTCACGTTCATATTCTCGGACCTGCTCGTCTTTGCGGTATTCTTGTTCGCGGAGGCGCTTGGCAGATTCTTTCTCCTCTTTCTTCCTTCGTCTCTCTTCTTCGTGTTGCCTAAAAGGTGAAAAATTAGCACAAGGGGTATGCCTAGCACAACAAATATGTACCATTCTTTCAACTTGTCTCCCCCTTCTAGATAACCCCGACTCCAAGTATTGGCCATTTCCTAGACGGTGGTATTTTATCATTCGGTCCGGATCGGGAGTTAAAGCGACACTAACATTGGAGACAGGCGTAGCGCCCTCTGGCATAACGTGGGTAGCCTCCGCCGGGACCCATTGAATGCCGCTCACGACGCCGTTAGGTGTCTGATAACTATCGATCAAACGGGACAGTCAGACGAGATGTCAATATTGGATCCCCCAGCGGCGGTGAGCACGCACCTAGCCCCCACAGCTCTGGACGATGCATGGTTACCTTACGGCTGATCAAACCACGATTGGGTGATTGGATCAGTACTCACTTGAAAGGGTGGTAAGTTACTCTGCCATCTGGACCAGTCGAGGTGGTGTAGGTCACCGATCCTGGTGTGATTTGACCTCCCGGAGCCGGGGATTGAATATAAGATTGTGCTTGCTGAGGAGCGTAGGGCTGGGCCGGTGGCTGAGGGGAATACGCTCGCTGGATTGGTGGCTGAGGAGAATATGCCCGTGGCGGTTGAGGGGCTTGGCCATAAGGAGAAGAAGATCTGTACATGATATCGCACTAGAGAATCGTATGCCTGTACAAAGAACGATGTGAGTAGTACAAGGGAGAGGATGCCTGTCTACTGATGGTCAGTGATTATGGCAATGGGATCCAACCGCTTCTGGACTTCTGTTGTTGAACCCTTTGGGCGCCCATCTCAAGGGGATTAGATAACGCATCAACTTAATCACACAGCATGTGTGCACGAGAATTAGTAAAGCAACAGATAAATATAATTACTGTATAATCCAAGCGAGAATAAAATGGCGTACGTGGGGCTGAGGAGTAAAATACAGAGCGCATCTATGCTCAACTGAACCGCCAGTAGAGCAGAATGATTACTAGTAGGAAGACTGCGCCAATGGGTGCATACTGCCGGATCATTGCTTGGATGTTGATATTTCGTGCCGCCTTGCGGTACTTTTCGGACTCGGAACGCAGAGACGTTGACAGATGCGACATTCCTACCGAATCATTAGTCGAAGGAAGTAAAGGAATCCAGGAACGACGTACGGTCCAAGGAGTCGCCTCTCCAAAGCAACTCCTCCATATTCTTGGTCATGATTCTCGTGACATCCTGTAGGTCATCGTTCAGCCTGTCTAATCCAGACGCCGCCGCATTTGCTGTCCGGGTGTCCTGGTACAATCTTGCGGTCTTTGACATGAAAGTATCTAATTACTCATTAGCAGTTAGAATGTGTCGTAAGGGTCAGGGAACATACCAAACCCTACAAAAGCGTAGGGCTTTCGGACAGTTTCAACCCTCGGGCCGTACGAGGTTGCGAACTCCTTCGAAAGCTCATCAAGGAACGAGAAGGCGAGTTTCCGCGGATAAGACTTGTCAGCTATAGTCAAGAACACAACATTTTCCGAGATAAGGTAACTGGATTGAGTAGTCAACGGACCAGGAAAGGCCGAAAGAGAATTTGATGGAGCGTACTGTAGTGTGTATGGACCACTCTCAATCGAACAGCGGGGCTCTACATTGGGTGTGATGCGCCGAAATATTAATTTTGCTTGCTGCTTGTGCTCTTGAAGCGCCTGTTCTGTCTATAACACAAATATGACACGTATACGCGCTGAGGATAGACATTGTTGGAGGTCTAGATTGAGCTTACCTGCTCATCGTCGACACTAGCGGCGAGGGGAAGGGCGTCGTTTGCTCTGACAATGATTGTTGATCTGACCATGTTTGTGAACGTTGAGTTAAGCTGAGCTGGACAGAACCTGCAAGCAAGGAGTCTTGGAGAAAGGAGCACGTGAGATATGCTACGTGGGGAGATGCAGCCCAGACAGGGGCAAATCCAGGGTCCTTCCTTTTCTGGTCTCTCTTTCCAGTGTCATATGTTTGTGATGTATTATATAGCCTTAGCACTCCGGTTGCCCTCTTCCTCCTTCCCCCCACGATGTCCTCCAGTCTCTTTGACGTAACCAAGCAGGTATGCCCACTACCGCCCTCACGGACTGCGCATCTGATTTCTGTAGCTCACATTCTATGGAGCCTACCACTCCAATCGCATCAACATCCTCATTCACATGATATGTGTTCCCATCCTGCTCTGGTCAGTCTCTCTAATGAACCCTATTAGGTGAATATAACTTACAATCCATCAGGACGTTCCAAGTACTCGCAACCCAGATACCCGTCCCATCAGCCATCCCAACGATTCAGCACAAGTTTAACGACTATCTCGTCTTCGATCTCAACTGGTCTGCCATTCATGCTGGTCTTTATGTGCTCTACTATCTTGCTCTTGAGCCCATCGCAGCAGTAAAGCCACATATTCTCCCCTAAGACCTCACCATTCATAAAACATACCCACAGGTCCTCTACGCCCCACAGCTGATCCTCTCCGTCCTCACAGCAACCGCCTTCGCCCAAAAATCGGACGGCATCACCCAAGCCGCTCTCTTACACGTTGGATCCTGGGTTGCCCAATTCTTGGGTCACGGTCTCGCAGAGAAACGCGCTCCGGCCCTCCTCGACAACCTCGTCGGCGGTAAGCTAGCGCCAGAATTTTACCTTTTGGGTTCACGCACGCTCACGACTGAGTACTGATAGCCGTCGTCCTTGCTCCCTTCTTTGTTCATCTCGAACTTCTATTTGGACTTGGTTACCGCCCTGAGTTCCATCGCCGCGTCAACAATGAGATTGGCAAGGAAATCACCAGGATTCGGAAGGCTCAGGGGGACGAGAAACGAAGGAAAGAACTCTGAAGCTGCTCCACGACCCAGCTGTCACCGGACCAATACCCTGTTGTGCAGTGCCCCATGTATCCTAAGAATTTCTTTGTGCTTTACTTAAGCTTTGCTCGAATCACCGTGATGTCCATGTCCTGTCGAAAGGTCTCGGATGTAATGTTGCTATCATCTTCACTTAATGAGAATTCTCCTGTCGGATCCATCACTATGAGTGATTCGCTTCTTGATTTCATTTAACCGCCTATTCAGTCATCGCCTAGCCAATTGACAATGCAAACTCGACCTTCAAGGCCGCTGTGTTGTGGGTGAAGGGGGTTCGGACGCCACTATCCACTATCGACCCGTGTAGGTAATTGTCACTTGTCAGAATTAAATATTATCTCTCAGGAACACGGATCAGGAAGATATAAGTGCACTACAGGGTCATTCTTGCTTCATCGATAGTCTCCTATTAAGCAGACTTGGCTTCTATTTCCAATCGATATCTGTGGGAATACAAATTCAGATCAAACTGGGTGGCGGGGCCAGCGCCGGCTCTCCAATTGGCGTGACATAGGCCTTAGAAAGGCCGCCATCGACGGCGAAGTCGGCACCCTGGAAACAAAAACGGTGAGCCTTAAAATATCGTGCAACCCCAAGGAGACATACAGTAACATAACTACTGTCGTCACTCGCAACTGCAGAATATCAGATCTTACTTCCCGAAAGCGAAGAGAGTAGTACTCACGGAATAGTGCGGCCTTGGCCAGTTCGACCGCCTCGCCAAAGCGGCCCATAGGGAGATGCACAAGCCTCCTCTGTCGTTTCTCCTCAGTGTTCAAGAAGTCCATCAGAAGGGCTATCAAAGTACGGGCATTAGCAATGCGATCCCGGCATGACGAAAGTCACCAAAAAGGTACTCACGGGTCTTCAGAGGGCCGCTATGGAATCGCAAGAGCGCCAGCGCAACAAAATTTGATGACAAGGGAGATAGAAATCAGCGGTTGTATCGGCATTTTGAACGGGCCATGCAATTGAAGGAGATGATGCTTACGGGCACAGTGAATTAATGCGGATGCCTTCACGAGCATGTACCATAGCGAGTTCGCGGGTCATTGCTAACACGCCGCCCTATTGTCGCATAAAGGTACAAAATCCAGGATCAGTAGTGATCCAACTCTGGCAGTGCCTATCAAGTGGATCTTTGCTCACCTTGGACGCGGTGTCTATCTCAGGAAGAAACCAAACATCAATTTCGCGACAAAGTACAGAAGCATTAAGGGATGCGCACAAGCAAGTTGGGGCGTAGCAGCACCAACCAGGGCCACGAAGCTGGCTGTATTAATGATGCTACCACCAGTATGGAGTCCCTTCCTCTCGTCTGTAGGGTTCTGGCGCATGGCCAGAATGGCGTATTTGCATCCCCACCAAACTCCCTTAAGATTGATCTGCATGGTCAAGTCCCAGATACGTTCCTCGGTGTTCAGTGCGTTGTCGTCCTCGGGGTGCATAATGCCTAGATATGCGCGCTTCGAAATGATCACCAAATATCAATCAAGCTAACGCTGACAACATACCAGCGTTATTGAACTAGAATGATCCCAGGTCAGTATAGTTTGAGGGACAAGCTACTTGGTACTGACCATAACATCCAGCCGCCCAAACTCCTTAACAGCAAGATCCACAGCAGCCTTCACATCCGCCTCCTTACTCACATCGGCCCTTGTCGCAATAGCTTTCACATTCGGGAACCGTTCCACAATTATCTTTGCACCATTCTGTGCACCCTCGAGGTTAACGTCCACCAACACGACGTTCGCTCCTTCCCCTGCGAACAGAACAGACGATTCCAGACCGATCCCACTAATTAATGTTCAACACCATAATCGCTATTCAGTACATCTCATTAATCTTCGCGTCGATCCGGCCCTGAACTCACGATCCAGCACCAGTCACAAGAGCGACCTAGGGGCACTCGTGAGCTCATCTCAAGCACGAGGTTGACGTCGACGGACCTTATTCTGCAGACGACCAGGCATTTGGTAGTGTTCAACGGTGGAAATGATAACACGTTAATGAGAGATTGAGATAAGCTGAGAAGCCCAGGGGAGATAGCTAACGTGACGTCCCTTGCACATCTTGATTCTTCACGTGGAGAGGCCGAATTTGTCACGCAGCGGCAGCCGCGAGTGATGAGGGCAACGGCAAGGAGAAAACAGGATTAAAAGGGAATAAAATAACAATCTATGCACGTAAAAGCCCTTAAGTGTATGAAGAACATAGCCCGTATCGGAATCCGAGGACCGACCCCGTCGTCATAACCGCAACGACATAGGGAAGTCAGGGGGATAACTCTCGTACGTGCCACTGAACATTTCGGAGAACTCCTTGACAGCATCTGGTAAACTCTCATACGAGTCGTTTTGCTGGTGTTCGGATGGTTGAGATGATGGGACGTGTCTTTCATCGTGGAAATGAGGGCTAGATGGTCTAGACACCGGAGTTGGAGTCTGGGAGCTTGGGATAGCAGGAGAATGGCACGAGTCTTGATCTGGGACGGGTCCCGTCTCAGTATCTTGAGATATCGGCGGTTCGCCTTCCGACAAGCCTTGCAGCACAGTGGATTGTGGACGGGCCTGGGGCTCGCTCGTGTAGCAATCCATCAACGATGTCCTACGCTCACTAAAACTATAAGTGTCAGTGGGAACTGGAAAAGGCGTGGATATGTATGCTCACCGTGTTGTCGATATAACTCTCCGGAATGGACGAAGGACAAAAGCTTGAGAATAAGAAAGCTCTTGGCTTTGAGAACTCGGGATCAGCTCCAAGTCAGGATCAATGGGAGATGTTGGACATAGGTCTAGTAGCTGCGACTGGGAAGAGGCAATGAATTCATCTGGAGAAGCGCGGGGATTAGAAGATGCTGTATCAGATTGTGAGGGTGGGGTATGGCTTGGGTTTGGCGGAAACACGCGAGACTCGAGGCCGCGAGTAAATGGAACACCTGATGCGGGGCGGCCTGTGGTTTGAGATACCCTCGTGTCTTCGTCGTAAAAGAAGGTTTCCAGAGTCTGAGTTTGAGACGAAGGTATCAGCTCAAACTCAACTTGCTGCCGTTCTGGATAACTGGCTTCCATCGAAGCTCTGTAAGAGGGCCCAGGTTCGCAGTCATCGGCAACCTCATCAACGTGACAACATGATGGACTCCGTATTCTAGGAGGCAGTTCCGGAGAAGGAGTGAGGTCCGGTAGGGGGGAAGATGGTGGAGTGGTGTAGTGTAATGAAATCGGTTTAACAGGGCCGCTAGGTGGTGTGTCCACGATTTCGATTACAGCCGAAGAGGCCTTCTTTACAGAGCGGCGCTGGTTGGAAGGAACTACGCGCGAGGTCTTTGATGGAGAAGGCTGATAGTCGAAATCCTCTTCGTCCTTTTCCTTCCGACTCTTAGACTTCTTGTGAGAGCTTTCCCTGCCCGAGTCAGTTTCATCGGGAAGCCGAGCACGCTTTGCGAGTTTCGGCTTCGCCTGGATAGGTGTCTTGAGTTTTGAGTTCGGCGTTACGCGAGGAAAGTAGCTCGTTATCGGATTCTCGCCCTTGATTGGCATACGGTGACTCCAGGATGTGTCCTCTTGGGTGAGGGGCGACAGCCATGATACCAATGGGACACGTGACCGCGTCGATTTTAAATGAGCGGAGTTGACACGCTTTGGAGATATCCGGCAACGCGTTTTAATACCCAAAACGCGTGTAGTAGTCCATTCTTTCTGACCATACAACATGGACGCAGAATTACCGCAAGTCAAGAAGAGAAAGGTCGAAAATGGCGATGCTTTGCCCACTCTTTCCGCCAGCCTTTTGATCAAGAGACTCTCAGAAAAAGCCAGGCTTCCAACTCGCGGCTCTGCACTTGCAGCAGGTTACGACTTGTATAGGTTTGTCTCAACTGAATATTGTATACAGGAATTCCACTAACATTTCTTAATAGTGCTGAGAAGAAAGTTGTGCCTGCACATGGAAAGGCGTTGATTGATACCCAAATCTCGGTTGCAGTGCCACCCGGTACCTATGGTCGAGTTGCACCTCGGAGTGGTCTTGGTTCGTTTTACCACACAACACTCATCAACGTCGGAGCTGACCTGATTTCTAGCATCGAAGTTCATGATCGATACTGGTGCAGGCGTAATAGATGCCGACTACCGTGGCACTGTATATGTTTTGCTCTTCAACCTTTCCGACAAGGATTTCCAAGGTGACCTGAATTCAGTCTTTCCATGACTTGCTGATTCACTGGATGTGACACAGTGGAAGAAGGGGACCGTGTTGCGCAGCTCATTATTGAGCGAATTTACACACCAGATGTTCTCGAAGTAGATGTAGGTTCTATCAGCCCTCGTTTTCAGCACCACTTAACAATTCCCCAAGGATCTCGACGAAACTCTCCGAGGTGTGGCTGGATTCGGGTCCACAGGAGGGCATGGAGCTCTGACTAGTGTGCCAATACCTTCGTAACCTATCTTATACTATTAGCATTTCTTGCTACCACATACGCTCCATTTCGACTCACCATGTGATAATCTACATTTCCCTGCTTATGAAGGCTTTCTCTTTCTATCAGCATCCACCAGATAAAATCCATCCTGAGTCCGAGATGCATGTCTAAGCAACTCTTGTCCCTCCGGAATTACATGGGGGGCCAACTCTGCATTCCGCTTGTCCGCATCCTCCGTATCCCAACGCGCCGCAACTACGATACCTTGGGTATCAACAAGCTTCACGGCCTCCACCAACCTCACCAGCTCTGACATCTCCCCTTTTAAGCTTTCAAATTGTGGCGTCCCTTCCTGAGGTGACTCAAGGGCAGCAAGTTCGTGCAGACGAATAAGGATCCGGGATGAGATCGACGGTTTCTGGTACGAGGATAAAAGCCCGGCCACAGACCAGGTGGGCTCAAAAGGAATGCCATATTCATCTGTCTTCGGCTTCGATGAATATGATCTTCCTCGTGCTACTGTAGAACGAATCAATAGCGCCTTCCTGAACATTGGTGGTGGAGAGCAACAAAGCGGCATCAAATGCATTTTCGCACGACTTTTTCGTGTGATGTGATGCGTTTTTCGCGTCTTCCGAGTCCGACCCCATACTTCCGTACCCGACCTCTTTCTACTATGCATGTCACACTCATTCGACCCTCACAAGAAGTCGCAAAATCTCTCTTGAAACTCTTGCCTAAAGACCTTCCACCTGCCCTCCGGCCCAAAAATAGTGGAAATCTATACGAAGTTTTGTCACGAACACCGAACGTAGAAGGGCTGGAGGTCCACCAGACGCGGTGGTCAGACAAACGGGTGTCGAACTCTTATTGGAAGATTACAGATGCGCGCTTCAAGTGCGAAGGGAAGCATGGAAAGGCGTGGGGAATATTATACTGGAGAGGTTCGTGGATTGTTGTCTTGCGAAGTCCTATGTCGGGATTTGACACGACATGGTAATGTAGGGAAGAAAATGAGCCCTCAACCAGAGCTCATCCGAGGGGGTCTGAAATATGTGTGGAAGGAAGGACGTTCATCGGCTGTTCTGGCAGCACCCCAGCCGAAACCTACCGCTGCTGTACGTTTGCTGCTTATATCACCACTACAAGGTCGCTCACATACCACTCTGTAGTAATACTACTACCTCACGCCGAACGGATTATACGCTGTTCAGAGAACGCACCATACAATGCTTAGCCCCCTGGACGTTCCACTAGCCCTTGCTCCCACTCTCTCCCGACCGCTCGTCCCGGAAAGAGCATGCATGTACATATATCACCTTCATAAAATATTACTTAATTGCTTCCGGTGGACAAGGTCGAGCGGAACGTTGTCCCTATCAGGGGTTGACGAAGAGAAGACATATTACTCTGCTAGTTTAGCGCAATGTGAATCCTCACTTACACGAGTAAACGAGTGGATGCGGCACAAAGGCTCCGGCCCACTGCCCGTGTCGACATAAAGCATCCATAAACCCACATCCATATTCAGTCGTAAGCGCCAACTCATCAACCAGTGGAATTTAGTTAAGCAAGGGTCGTGTGATTGGAAAATATTGGCTTGTAGATTCGTTTAATGAATTTAGCTGTCGTTATACATTACATCAGTATCTATGAGCTTTTACACATTGATGCTACGGTATGTGGCGATTTGGCTTGTCAGGCGGGTAATCTGTCCAGCGGTGAACTC
>MU151074.1:10205-71705 GCA_015584085.1 Macrolepiota fuliginosa MF-IS2 | reverse complement strand
TACATTACATCAGTATCTATGAGCTTTTACACATTGATGCTACGGTATGTGGCGATTTGGCTTGTCAGGCGGGTAATCTGTCCAGCGGTGAACTCGGTCATGCAAGCGTCATCGGTGTAGTCCATGAAGTTGTCTAAAATAAGATACAAAGTGAGGGTGGTTAATGCCAAACAAATCGTTGCCAAAAGGATCAAGTACTCACGGATGGGGTCAACACCAGTATCAGAGCAGGTGTCACGGCCAGTCGGGCAACCGAAGGCAGCAGAACTCTCGGCGGGGGTGTCGCTAACGGAGTCTCCGCTGCCACTGCACCCACCCTGGAAAGTGTGGTAGAGACCGACCCAGTGGCCAGCTTCGTGAGTGAGAGTCTGATGATCGCAAGTAATCAGTCAGAATAAACCGAACAAAGGAGATTAAACGCTGTCCTTACCTGACCAAGGTCGTAGGGAGTGGCAGTACCGCCGGGAAGGGAGGAGTAGAGAATGACAACGCCGTCGTCTGTCGGGAAGCTAGAGTAGTCAGAGGGGAAAGTGGAGTAGCCAAGCAGGCCAGCCCCAGATCCAGAGGTGAACCTAGTAATTATGTGAGAATCCCTCGCACATGAAGTATGGATAAAATACGTACCCAACAGTATAGACATTGAGCACACCGGCATCACCGACGCGGAGAGAGCTCTTCATGTCATCTTGTTCAGTAGTATCGGGCCCAGCGTTGTTGAACCAATCAGAGTTGATGGTGCGGGTCGTGGTTCCATAAAGAGTCCAGGTAATACCGGCGGTAGCGTAGGCCGCGTTCATAACATCGATCTGATCCTGGATCTGGGAATCACTATTTCGAATATTAGATATTATTTGTGTTCCAACAGACACAAGTAGTCGTACGGGATATAACCACCAGAAAGGGTAGTGTCCTCAGCGATGACATGGAATTGGATGGGAATAGTAGCAGCCTGGATCGAGAAACTAGATTCCACTCTGTTCGCGTTGAAGTGGGCCTCAGCTGCGGCGAGCTTCTCATCAGAGATGACGGTACCACAAACCCTTCGGGTTGCGGTGGTGTTGAGAGGCGTCGCCAATGCAGAAGTAATGGCGAGGACGACGAAGAGAGCAGACTTGAACATTGCAGCTGAGGGAGAACGATGAAAGCCCGGTGTGGTGTCGATTCAAGGCTCTGCACCCTCCTTTTTATACGCCAGCTTTGCGGCTCCAAATCTTGACATTGGGAAGAACACAAGGTACGATGGTAATCGCGCTCATCTTCAAAATGTATCGCGTGGTCAACTTTGTGATAATCCCACTGGTAGATATGTCGCTCATGTGGTGAAGAACACAGAGAAGCAAGACCCCGGATAACGATGTTGTCGTTTAAAGAAGCATGGTGAACCACATGATTGCTGTAAGTATGTTCATCGGAGCCTGTGAGAGATGCGCTCTAGAGGTAGGAGAGATAACCGATCTTGGATAATCCTCGACGTCGAGCGGATGGTCACATCAAATACCTCCTGTCGACTCGACACCGGAACTTCAAAGGTGATAGTATCGCCCGAACCATAGGCCCTAGGAAGGAGTGGAGTCGTAGCATTAGTCATGCCCTGGGTATCTTGACTGCCAGCCGATAATATGAATGTACTGGAGATCCCATGAGTAGTGCTTCGGTGCCAAGTTCTTTCGGTAGCCGAAGTTGAAAACGGGCGGGGAAAGCGCCAACAAATGATAATGGAAAGCCATGGGGGGCGTCCATTGTGGTTGGAGCTATTAATAGTAACCAAATGATAGAAGTCATGGCCATAGTTACAGAAGACCAGTAAAAATCCAATCAGACTAGTCATGTGAAGCCAAGGCCTTTATTGCGCCTAACCGAACAAGTTCTTATCCAGGTGGGTACGTCAGAGCTACGGCTGTTCTATGCACACCATGAGGTTCAGTTAACTTGTTTACCAATAACCATGATGTCTGTCGCAGATGACATATCTTCCACCCTTTATCACGCTTTAAACTCCTCGCTATAAGGGTGAAGAGGCAATAATCATGTGTGTAGACCTGATGTACAGCGTCCGATAATCGTCGTTTCTCCAAAAAGACGTGCTAGCAGGTCCCAAGGTTCCAACTACTGGATCCAGCAATAAACGCTGAAGGGCTGGTGGGCCCGAACGTTTCTATTTAGATTCACCATTAGGGAGCTCTGTTGGGAAGAACTTGCTGCGTGTTTCTGTGAATGAGAGAGCGGAGTGGGGGTGGCATCGAGCAGGCAGCCGGACTTAGAATGTTTGTCTACAAGACTAAGTCCCGAGATTATGAGTATCACCGTCGATCTTGGTTCATTTGTTGAAGGAATATTACGCGCACGCGTGCAAAAGGCATTTCGCTTTTTACGAGCTAATCGTCCTGTGCCCGTGAATGACCCATGATCCTCGTTAAGCCTCAACGGTTCGTTACTCTTATCTATAGAACGCTCAACGTTCATAAATCATAGCCCAGGCCATATAATAATACTACATATACTCGAGTTTGCTGCTCACGTCATTAGCTCCTGTGGGTAAGGACATTGGATTGGGGGGTTACTCCTGGTTCGAGTCTGGCCCACTGTCCAGTTCGGATTATCCTGCGAGCACTCCAGGCACGCAGAAAACCATATGCTTTGGAAGGAGGGCGACCTTTATATTATGAGAATACCTGCCCGAGGGTGATATGGGAGCAGACAATTTTCAATGACTTTTTAAAACTGCCACAGCTACAGCTTGAGGGAAGGGACGTTCGGGAGTAGTCATACCATTTTTAGGAAAAGCCTTATTTGTTCTTGTTGCCCACGCGTCAAGGGTCGACACGATTTCCGGGCGGCTTCAGTAACACTTGGAACGATAAGCCCACCAGTCTGGAACGAAACGTTACAGGCTACCCTTCCGAAGGACATACTTAACCAGGCGCGAAATACTACCGGTCGATTCGCGAGAGTAATCATGCCTGAGGCGCAGATCTTTAAGGTATATTGACATCGCTTCACCGCGTTTCTCAGGATTAACAGGCACTCTATTTTCCAGGCCACGTACAGTGGTATACCCGTCTATGAGATGTGAGGCTTCTCGTACACGAAACATTACGCGCTGTTTGCTGAAGGGAGAGTAATTAGGATGTGTAAAGGAGTTGCGGTGATGCGACGGCGAGATGACTCGTGGTTGAACGCGACGCAGATACTCAAGGTGGCTGGGTTTGACAAACCCCAGCGTACCCGAGTCCTAGAACGTGAGGTCCAGAAGGGAACACACGAAAAGGTACAAGGTGGTTATGGTAAATACCAGGGTACGTACGACTCTGACTTGTTCCGATGTCATCGTTCTGACTTTCGGGGTAGGTACTTGGATTCCGCTGGAACGAGGCTTGACATTAGCCAAGCAATACAATTGCGAGCAACTATTACGACCTATAATTGAATTTCAACCTGCCGCGAAGAGCCCACCACTTGCACCGAAGCATCTGGTGTCGACCGCGAGCAATGTGACGAAACCGACACGTAGAGGTGCGCCTGTGGAGCCGAGTGCCAGTAGCTCGATGATTAGCACGCGGTCGACCCGGAGAAATGTACAGGAGGTTCCTGACGATGTTTCGGACCGTGACAGTATTTCTGGACGTGGCTCAGAAGATGGTTCGATGACCCCATCTCCATCGGAGGCTTCCTCGAGCTCTCGTACACCTTCTCCTATTCACAGTCCCCGGCCTTCTCATGAAGGTCTTGGAGGTGATGATGATCGGGTATCAGCTCGAAGAAGTCGATATCACCGGAGTGGCGAGGATGGGTTTGAGGATATATTGGAAGATGAGGCAAAGATGAATGGAGGTAGTGATGCGAGGACCTATGGAGACCAGATTCTGGAATACTTCATCTCGGATTCCAACCAAATTCCTCCGGTACTCATTAGCCCACCCGCGGACTTCGACCCTACTATGGCTATTGACGATGACGGGCACACCTCGTTGCATTGGGCATGTGCAATGGGTCGGATTCGGATAGTGAAGTTGCTTCTTACTGCTGGAGCAGACATATTCAAGGTCAACAAAGCAGGCCAGACTGCGCTGATGCGCAGCGTTATGTTTGCGAATAACTATGACGTGCGCAAATTTCAAGAGTTGTACGAACTTCTTCACCGGTCAACACTCAATATCGACAATTACAATCGGACAGTGTTTCATCATGTGGTGGACGTCGCTATGACGAAAGGGAAAACGCATGCGGCGCGGTACTATATGGAAATCATTCTTGGTCGACTGGCGGATTATCCAAAGGAGCTGGCCGACGTGATTAACTTCCAGGACGAGGATGGGGAAACGGCGCTGACGATGGCTGCGAGATGTCGTAGTAAACGCCTCGTAAAGCTTCTCATTGATCACGGTGCGGACCCAAAGATTGTCAATGGCGATGGGAAGAGCGCGGAAGATTACATCCTTGAAGACGAAAAATTCCGCTCATCTCCTGCTCCCACTTCCCGTGCCACGTCCATGTCATTCCGAAACGCACAAGCTGCGTTCCCACAACCACTACCACCACCACCAGCTTCTAACTACACGTTTGTGCCTGCAAATAACGATCGTCCACCATTACATCATTCAGTCGTCGCGCAGCGCGCAAGTACGCGTTGTGTGAATGATATGGCGACAATGTTAGATAGCCTAGCCGCGTCGTTTGACCAGGAGTTGAGGGACAAGGAAAGGGACATGAACCAGGCGCAAGCATTATTGGCGAATATTCAGGCAGAAATTTTGGAGAGCCAGCGGACAGTTAACCAATTGAAGACGCAGGCGGACGGATTGATGCAAACGAAATTGTCTCTGAATAACCTGGAAAATGAATTGCTGCTGAAGATGGGAAGACGATATCGATTGGGATGGGAGAAGTGGGTAAAGGACGATGAAGGGCGAGAAAAGAGGATCCGCGATGCGGCAAACGGCGAACTGGCTGTGACCGAAGCGACTGCACAGTATGAGTTCGAGGATGAAATAGAAGATGACGACCCCTTGTCGAATGAGAAGATCAAAGGGAAGAGGAAGGCAATGGAGGACATTTCGGATTTGCTGCAGCTGCATTCGAGTATGCCCACGGACCCAGAGGAGCTAAAGAAGGCTTGCGACCAATTAAGGGAGGAGATTGTAGAATATAGGAAGAAAAGAAAAATCATGTTTGATGAACTCGTTGCATTCCAGGCGGAGGCGGGGACGAGTGGGCGCATGAGCGAGTACAGGAGGTTGATTGGTGCTGGGTGTGGTGGGGTACCACCCTCGGAGGTCGACCAGGTGCTCGGTATGCTTTTGGAGGTACGTTAGGTACCTTCATATTTTTCTGCTTAGGCTCATTCCTTGCAGACTCTTGAATCTGAAGAACCTAGCTCATCTTCGAGTGCTTGGGGTGGCACAAAGCCTGTACCGGTTGGCTGACTCCGGTAGTCGAGTTAGCAATGCATATAAGATCTGACACCGTATGAATACGTACATAGTAGCCTTGTATATCACCGTCTTGATATGTTCTAGCGTCCCGTTCCGTGTAATGCGATATCCCAGTACTTCACGTACATCAGTTTCCTAAAGCGCGAGTCATGTGACTAGCATTTTTTGGACGCTTTCGGCCTGAGCGAACGAGTATTACCGTCCCAACGCGTTACTCAGTTCGCGTTGGCCATTGCTTCATAACTTTCTCCTTCATTCCTCTATAGACACTGTAGACCAAGGCGCCTCATGACGTACAAGGGCTACACACGTCTGCAGCTCGTACGGGGGGCAACTACTTCGCCATGGACGACCAACTTCCGGCATATGTTGCCTTTCCCAAAGAAATGGCTGAAGCGGTTTAGCATTCGGGACCCCGTCATCAAGTCCGTCCGACCCAAGGACAGGATTCAATACTGGAATGTCGTGCCCGGAGACCAGGTCCGCCTATTGGGAGACAAGACGAATACTTTGCATGAAGTGTTGAGTATCAATAAAGTTAGCAATAGGGTGTTTGTAAAAGGTACCGTGGTGAGTAGCCATGGCCGTTGAACCACGGATTTTGGAATAACACGGCGTACTGTTCCATAGACCGGAGAGCAGGACAAGGTCGTGAGCAACAAAAACTATCACTATTCGCGCTGCCAACTCTTCCTCGGAAACTATGAATTTCCTCCACAATCTGGCTCGTCAGAGGCGCAAGTCACGCCGTACGTTCCCCGGTTAATTCTCATTCTACTCTCTAATTATTCATTGCAGTGTTTTCGCGAAGCGACTTGGTACTACAGCACCATTTTGGAATCCCTTCCTCCAACGCTTTGACTGGCAACGTTTTGCAACGAGTACGGCCCCACGTCTCCCGAACTTCAACGGAGAACAGCTCCCTATTCCTTGGCCTCAACCACCGAGGATCCGCATCCCTGAGCGTACGCGATTTCAACTTTGGATGCCTAGCTCACACTTATACGCATTTCAGCAACAAATACTGATGCGACGCATGACGTAGTTGCACAGGTCACATACCAACCCCCGAAGTTCAGTCCTTCAATAGACGGGCCTTTGCCTCATGCTTCAGAAGACGCCTTCCTCGCCTCAATAGTCAACCTGCACCTGCGCGATACTATTGACGAGAGTGCGCCTGTTGAGCCCTTCTTACACAAGGAACTTTCGAATCCACATTCAAAGGCTAAGAAGCTCAGGCGTTTCAAGGAGTACAAGATCCGTACTAAGGCGCTACTCAAGGAAACACTAGCTTATGAGCTCAGGAACCTCAACGGACGTAAACCTCAGGAGGCACGTGCGGAAGCGCTGTTCAAGTGGCGTGCACAGCTGAAGACTGAGAGGGATGAGAAGAAGAAGATGAGGTGGAAGCACAAGTCAGAGGTGGCGAACCTCGAGCGCAAGGCCGCCAGGAAGGTAAGGAAAGAGGTGCAACAGAGGCGTCGTCTTACGGAAATGGTTCTGGGAGAGGGATCGAACCAGGTTATTCCCAAAGATATCTAGTCTAGTGTGGTAACTACGATAATGTTAATTGCTATTTGTTACTTGCCGTAATTCGCCGGATCCAGCTTGGCGGCTGTACCATCCCTTTTCTGTCTTCTTTGCCTATAACCCGGCTACCTGTCTCTTCTTCCCGTTCCTCCGTGGCTCCGGGTCGATCCCGGCTCAGCATCACCAATCGTCTCATTATTTATCTTGATTAATCTCAGACGCTCCCTCGCTTCCCTCTTTCATACCACAACCATGACAATCGCTCGGGCTCGTTCTCTGTCCATCGACGTGCTCTACCGTCCTATACCCCAAGGTCCCGAGACAGTGCCCTTAGACCAGGACCAAGTCGAAGAAGATATCGAGAGTAGCCAACCGCGGATAACCCCGTCAACAGACATTCTCGTTGATTCAAGGATCAAATGGATCCATTTCATACTGGGATGCTCAGTGTTACTGCCATGGAATGGTGCGTGCGCTAGTCTGCGATGTGATTCAGTTCTGATAACCTGGGTTGATGTTTATAGTCATCATAACCGCAACACCATACTTTTTGAAACGACTCGCTGGCTCAGGAATCGAGCACACATTCTCCTCCTATCTCTCAACCACTTTCACTGCTGCGAATTTTATCATCCTCGCTCATGCAACTGTCACCTCTAAACATGTTAGTGGAATCCAATGCCGTCATCCTCCTTATGACTGACATGCTGCTACAGACTAGTCCCTCCAAGCGGGCGCGTATTTCGATAGTTTGGCTAGTGGTTTTGACCTCTTTTCTCGTCTTCAGCACATTCTTCGTATCAACTCCCGGACTATTCTTCACTTTTGTCTTGATCAACGGTGCAGCCCAAGCTGGTGCAGGCTCGTACCTTCAGACAGCAGTCATCGCTGTTGCGTCATTGTTCGGACCCGCTGCTGTGCAAGCAATGATGGCTGGACAGGCGGCTGTGGCTGTTGCCGTTAGCGGCGTTCAGGTTATGAGCGCTGCCGCATCAACCTGGGGCAAAGCAAGTTCATACACCAGTGACGGATCCGCAGAGGAACGCTCTGCCTTTATCTTCTTCACACTATCAACCCTATTCCTTGTAGCGAGTGCAGGCGCCCATGCCTGGCTTATCGACATGCCGGCTTACAAGGCCATCGCGGCACCATTAGAGCAGCAAGCTGCAAAAGCCCACCATGCCGCTTTGGATACAATCACCCCTCAGCCACTAGTTTCACGAGGCAGAAGTGAGGCAGGTGATGACAGACGGCAGGCTATCCGCGTAGCCAAGGCAAATATCATATATGAAGTTGCGGTGGCATATGTCTTCCTAATTACCCTCGTGAGTGTCCTCCTTCTCCTGCGGAACTAAGAAAATATCTCATTAGTCCCTCCGCCCTCATCGCAGGCTGTCTATCCTCCTATCACCACCTCCATTATGCCCGTGAATCCTGAAACACATCCCTTGCTATTCAGCTCCATTCACTTCCTCGTGTTCAACATTGGAGATTTCCTAGGCCGATATATCTGCTCTTTTCCCATCTTCCTTGTATGGTCCCGCAAGCGCATTCTCGGGATGTCCCTCGCTCGTACCCTTTTCATACCACTTTTCCTGATGTGCAACGTTCAACGTCCGTCTCTTATGGTGACATCTACTCCCATCATCAACTCGGACTTCATCTTCATGCTCATCCTCTTTGTGTTTGGATGGTCGAACGGCTACGTGTCAAGTTTATGCATGATGAGCGCCCCATCTATTGAGCATAACCCTCGGCTGAAAGGGCGCGTAGAGGATGTGGATGTTGCAGCGACGGTAGCGAGTTTCTGCTTGGTCGGTGGCCTAGTCTTAGGCAGTATTGCGAGCTTCGCAGTGAAGAGTGCTGTCTGCCAGTGTAACCCCTTCACCGCTTGATTTTCTGCCTCAATGACTACCATATATCTGTACCATATTTTCGACCATAATTCAAGGCATTATTCGTGAAATTGCAAGGCTCAGATTTGCAATAAGAATCTACAAGTACAAATGATATCATAACGAAGGTTGCATGGTTGCGACGACAAGTTGGAATGATCATACAAAAAATTATTTTCAAGCTTGGGATATCAACGAGTCGAGAGCATGGGTTGCCAGACTCCATACGAAACCTCCTCGAGGTGGTGCAATTCCACCCTGTCCCAGAGAACTGGGATAACATTGGCCTAGTTACCCGAATCAATACACGGTAATAGACGCAGCGCCCAAGGAACCTCACCTGCAAGTAGTGGACACAGGCTCTTGAAACTCGCCTTGCGAGCGTTGACAGATTGACACGCCCATCATAAGCGTCCAAGGGGATTTCGTACGTCAACGAAGAATAGCCAACCCACTTTGGCACAAGGTTGAATACTCAGACTCGTACTCTCGAGATAGAGGGGAGGAGTCAGCACACACCTTTACTTTCAACAGAATACGTCCTCTTGGATCCGCGTGTAAATCATGCATCGAGTATGCATCGTTATTTGACAGCCTTACGTGGGACTGGGCCTCGTCTAGTCCGATTCCAGCCATGAACGCTCCCTTACGCTTGAACTTGATACTTAGCGACCCAGGCCGGGTACCATGTCTGTACTGAGAATAGGCGTCTCTTCCACTAGGTGTGACAAACGAAACAGCGGAATGTCTTCGGTGCCGTATTGGCTGGGGTGGTGGGACGGTTACCATGGTTGTGGGGACATGGTGTGCCAAGGCGTGAGGGGTGACAGGGCGAGAGTACCCCCCTGGGATGGGACGGTCGTCGTAATAGGGCGAGTCGCCGTAATCGTTGATATCATCATACCCTGCTGATCACCTAGGTTAGAGGCACCGTGGAAGGCACTGAAGCGGAGATACAACTCACATGGTCCAGTGAGCCGCCTGCTTAGGGGCACGACGGCGGTGCTTGCTTGAGGGGCATAGACGGGGCCATAAGATGGCTGAACATACTGAAATGGTAATCATGAGGAAGAATACTTTCGACCTGAAATATGGACCTACGTCCATGCCTGGTTCGACGTATCCTCCATGACCATAAGCCGCCGGAGCGGAAACCGCATAGCCCATTGAGGGTCGGCGCGACATTGAGCGAGTAAATCCTCCATCGTACGTAGTAGCATAGGCCATGTTTGGTTTTTATGGGGATGGAATAATGGGGCAATGCTGAAGGTGATAGGGACCAGCAGAATAAGCACGAGAGCTAAGACCAGCTAGCTTCAAGGATAGAAAGACTCAAAAGGTTTCTGAGACAGGGAAGGGTAGAGAGGGCATGAGGGAAGAGATCATTTAAATAGGATCTTATGAAGGTAGACGCTGTTGCCCCTCGATGCTGCCTCGAGGACGTGTTAAGGGATAACTGGACGTCCACCTGAGACATCAACAGAGATCTTCGGAGAAAAACGCAACTTGAGGTGCATGAATACCAAGACCAACTAGAATCTTGAGTTCCGAGTAGTTTGGGATTGTACCCCCGTATCCAGAAATAGAAATGACGTTTAGTAATGACACATAAGGTTGTTTGGGAAACAATTTATCTCAGGACCCACATGCCTAGGGTCAATGTCTTTTCATGTTCCTCGACTGTTAAGATTTTTAGGACCATGATAATCGCGAAAAGAGGTCCAAAATATCGAGCAGAGCTAGGGCAGGTGGACAAGCAATAGCAGCAAACCCTCCGTCTCGGGTATCATTATTCCTGCCAGAAGCACGAGCGAACAGATCGTGGACCTCCTATACGCTCGCAAAATTGCTGCTGAGCATCCCTTGAATTGCTATATAGTGGGAGGGAATCTTGTCGGAAATGAAGACCGCACGGTAGTCGCAGTCGTCCAGGTGGTGCCAGCATGGTGGGTCGCCTTGCGCCGAACATGAGTCTGCAAGAGCAAAAAGGCTAAGATACAAGACAGGGTAAAACTGAACAGGATTTGCAACGACATTTATCCAGTGCCCCAGATATGAACTCAATGGTCAGACCTATGGATACCTGCGGTTCTTCAACAGCTTGGTGGGGTAATTAGAAAGGAGCCCTTCATAATGTGAATCGCCTAGTGAGATGAAAGGCAAGAGGAAATCTGCGCGGGTGTTCATTAGGAGCCCAGAAACCAGCAAGAGCCTGTCTCGCCCAGAGCTGAGAGTTTTCCAACGGCTGACGTCTGAGCAATACTTATCCGAGTCGATGGTCTGTCCTGGGGTATGTAAGCCGCAGTCTTCCTTGCATGAAGTGGGTGCCACATACTGATGGGATGTCTTCTAAATAAGCCAGGGATGACGAAGAACTGCGGGACCGCTAGAAGACTGAAAAAGCTGTTGAAAATCTCGGCACCGTGAATCCAGTAAACCTCGATGTCGCATCTTCTGTCACACGCTGATTTCTATCTTTACTGAGTGAATACCTTTCAGCGGTCAAATAATCATATGGCAGTTGTGCAGGTGTGACCAAGAGAACGACATTGGTTGGTCAGACAATGCTGGAAGCAAGTGCTGAAATTAGCTATTTCGGTTTGACGGACCGTTGGAGAACACGCATGGTGGTATCACACGGCTGGTTTCCGAGCTTCCCCTTCGATCCTCCGCCAAATTGGTTGTCTTGGCCGATCTGGGAGAATGGTGGTGGGTATATAGAGCTCAGGCATCAGGCCTTAAATAATAGTACTGTTGCCTCACAAACACAACAATTTCCATGACGTCCATCCCCGACCTTACTTCCCGTATTAAAGGCGATGTTATCACGCCTGACCATCCAGAATATGGGAAATCACTCCAGCGCTGGGCAGTGAACGCGGAAAGGAATGCAGCCGTTGTCGTATTTGTCAAGAACGAGAGTGATGTTTCTACAGCGATCTCGTATGCTCGAACGAACAATCTTCCCGTCGCGATCCGCGGGGGTGGCCATAACGCAACAGGCGCATCATCGACTGAGGGTGGTCTTGTGATCGACCTTTCTCGCCACCTCAATCTCGTGCGTATAGACCCTGAAAAGAGACTGGCATATGTCGGCGGAGGTGCTCTCTGGGAGGCTGTTGACAAGGCCGCAATCGAGCATGGCCTTGCCACTCCTGGCGGGACCGTCAACCATGTATGTACCCCCACCCCTCATTAGCGTTTGTGACTTGAACTCACCTTGGAGTAGACGGGTGTTGGAGGGTCAGTGCCAGCCCTATCTCGAATTTCTCGAAAATTGAAGCCCATCCAACAGACTCATCCTCGGAGGAGGCTTTGGTTGGCTTAGCGGGGAACATGGGCTAACGATTGATAACCTAGTCCAGGTCAGTGAGCTCGTGCGTGGGGTTTCTGCATAGTTTCTAAATTTCTACTGCTAGGTCACTCTCGTCAGTGCAGACGGTTCTGTTCACAAGGCCAACGACACAGAGAATCCTGACCTCTTCTTTGGTGTTCGAGGAGGCGGCTGCAACTTTGGGGTTGTCACGGAGTTCGTTCTCGCACTTCACCCTCAGAGACGAACCGTATTTTCTGGACCCATAATATTTCCTGGCACTCATTTGGAGAAGATCGTGGATGCTGCGAAGGATTGGTACGCCAATACCAGCCCAAAGGAGGCCATGATCATGATGACTACATGTGAGCCGGACGGCACTGTAAGTCTTCCAAACTTAATGCATTGACTATCGGTCGGCCAACCATTTAAGCCTGTTGTTCCTTGCTACATTTTCTATAACGGCAGCGAAGAGGAGGGGCGGGCCAAGTTCAAGAGGTTCTATGATATCGGTATGTTCGGGCCAGACGGTCAACACGAAGTTTACCTCTGATTTTTTTTATTTACTCAGGTCCAGTGGCGGACATGACAAAAGAAGTGCCGTATGAAGTACTTAACTCTTTGCAGGTGTGCATATTATTGAATCCAACTTTTTGAGTTAACTAGGCGCCATTCAGAACCCTATGGTGAATCATGGAAATGGTGTGTACTGGAAAGGCGTGGCCCACGAAGGCCCAAGTTACAAGCCTATCGCGATGGGACATGAGAAAATCGTAGAGATCGTTAAAGCGGGAAAATTCCACGCAAATGCCATTTATGAATGGATTCCATTACAGAAAATCAACTCTGTTCCTGGAAATAGAACCGCGTACCGACGGATCCCTAACCCGAATTGCCTGATTGTGGTTGGATGGCCAGGGAAGACACACTCAGGCGAGAAGGTTGCTGAGGCAAGGCCGCTTGCCTACGAAATCGCAGCATGCCTTGCTGGCGGACTGGCCGCACTGAAGGATGTCAAGAGCCAAGGTTACAGCAATTACGGTAAGATCTCCTTCCCAGATCTTTCCGGCTTAGTGGTTCTGGAGCTGATTTGGCTCGTGGATGCTAGATCCTGACCCTGAAGGTATTGTGGGAGAAAAAGGTGGAGTGAAGGACAAGGCCCTCCTCGCGTTCGGAGCAAATTATCCTACTTTGCAAAGAATCAAGAAGAAATACGATCCCGAAAACATCTTCAATAAGTGGTTTGCCATCACCCCTGCTTGACATTGTACCCGTACATAGTGTGGGATGCGAATGAACTCAATTGATTTGTTGATCCCTTGCCTATTTCGGGTCAGTCGAACAGAAGGTCGGTATTCAAAGGATTAAGTCTATTGCGTGGACGCCCGACTTCGCTTCTGTTGGATGCCTCCTGGTCATGGTATTACAATGTTTTACAAAGCTGTACGGCAGCCAAGAGGTTGGTTGTTTGATTTAGGCCAAGTTTGGCGTCAATGCACTTTCATTTACCACCTGGATTCAGATCCAAATCTCTACGGCGGCCTTTGTTGCCTGCCTTCATCCGCCCATAGTCATCTGTTTATTGGGTTTAGTCAAATGGGACATATCGGCATTGATTAATCACCTTTCTTTTTTCAGGGACCCCTTTGAGGGTATATAAATCGCTCCATCAGCAGGCACCCCGGCTCCCGGAATCCTGCAAACCATGTCTCCTACTACCGAAACACTCAGTAATCATGTTAACGGTGATGTCCTGACGCCAGATCACCCAGAATACACAAAGTCTCTCCATCGTTGGGCTATCAACGCAGAAAAAAGGGCTGCCATCATCGTTTTCGTCAAGGACGAGGCTGATGTGGCGACTGCGATTGCCTATGCTCGGGAACAACATCTTTCCATTGCTATCTGTGGGGGCGGGCATAGCCCAACAGGTGCCTCCTCTATTGCAGGGGGCCTTGTGATTGATCTCTCTCGTTACATGAACGGTGTGCGTGTTGACCCTGTAGAGAAGCTGGCCTATGTCGGCGGAGGTGCACTTTGGGGAACGGTCGACCGGACTGCGATTGAATACGGTTTGGCTACCGTCTCTGGGACCGTCGAGCATGCAAGTCCATTTTCCTGGCCTCATTTCACTTTGACTTTGTGCTGACGATTCGATAGACCGGTGTGGGAGGGTAGGTGATTTACAAGCTTCATTCGTGGTGCCAAATCTGAGACTAGCTTCAAGGCTTACTCTCGCGGGAGGCTTTGGCTGGCTCTGCCCCGAACACGGTCTGGTTATCGATAATCTGGCCCAGGTATGTTTTCTTATATGGAATTTGTCCTTCCCTAATGGGGATTTTTTTAAATCAGGTCACTGTGGTCAGCGCAGATGGTGTTGCGCGAAGGGCGAGTGAGACCGAGAACCCTGACTTGTTCTTTGGCATCCGTGGGGGCGGCTGTAACTTCGGCGTCGTCACGGAGTTCGTACTACGCCTTCACCCCCAAAGGAGGACTGTATTCGCTGGTTCTGTGACATTCACTGCCGACAAACTCGAGTCGATTGTGGAGGCCACCAAGGCGTGGTTCCCCGGCGCTAGCCCCAAAGAAGGCGTGCTTATGATGCCCACCTGCCTGCCTGATGGAACAGTAAGTCTCATCACTCAGAGAGTCGAATTTCAAGTATACTAATTGGAACATACAGCCTGTCGTTGTTTTATATATTTTCGTTAATGGCAACGAGAAGGAAGGCCGAGCTAAATTCAAATGGATCTATGACCTCGGTGAGCCCGGGATTCCAATCGATGACTGGAGTCGGGTTCTGATGTCTGGTCATGCAGAGCCTTTCGAGGATACGGCAAAAGAAATCCCATTTGAGTTACTAAACACTATTCAGGTATGAGGCTGAGATTTGTCCTTGTTTGATATCCCACATGCTCATAGCAGGCGTAATAGAACGCGATAACGGAACACGGTAACGGCGTTTACTGGAAAGGGGTGACAGTAGCAGGCCCCGACTATGAAACTACCGCCAAGGCTCACGAAAGAATTGCGCAAGTTGCAGGAGACGGTCGGTTCACTGCAACTGCAATCTATGAATGGTGGCCCCTCCAGAAGGTTGTTTCTGTTCCCCCAGAGAATTCCGTGTTTCATCGGATTCCTCGTCCCAACTGTTTGATCCTGATTGGGTGGCCTGGGGAGACTAATTCCGAAGAGAAGGTCGACGAGGCGAGAGGCTATGCTCATGAAATTGCCACTTTGGTCGCTGGTGGAGTGAATGAGGTGATGGATGCCAAACTTCGGGGTTATAACAACTATGGTAAGGGCTTCTCTCTGGATAACATTTCCTCCAAATACTGATGTCGATTTCAACTTATAGACCCCGAAGGTATCAAAGATGACAAAGACGAAGTAAAGGACAAAGCAAAAACCAATTTTGGAGACCACTACCCAGTGCTGCAGAAGATCAAGAAGAAATATGATCCTGAAAACATTTTCAACAAGTGGCTTGCCATTATGCCCGCTTGATACCTCTTTTGTATTCGTAGCTCGAGTAATTATGAAATGAATATTCCTTCTCAATTCTACCCTCACGGGAAGGATGGGCATTCTTGGACCGCGAGCGCTGCACAAATCTTATCAGTTTGCTCACGCAGAATTTAGTGATCGACAAGTCCAATGCACACGGCTTGTGTGATGATGCGGCAGTCCGTAAACCCGGCGTTGAGTGAAGTGTCACCGTCTTACTACATGTCTTCATCAGATCACAAGAGAACCAGGGGTCTAAGTACGGCTCAGAGAGACTATACCTTCACAGATGACCCGGTGGCAATGGGTGTGAGTCTCACTGGTCCTAAAATCTGTGAAGCAGAAAGGAAGGCCTCGCTAAACGGGTGTCCTCTACCTGAGGCTCCGAGAATGACAGCCGGAATGGCCGCAGAAATCGGCCTCGTATATTATCACAAGATACCTTGAAGTTGAGCAAAATTGCAACCAACAACCTAGATTGTATCCACTTCCCTTGGCTTTGGTTCACCTTGTACCGGGGTCGACGTGCTGGCCAGGCCCTCGGGAGAAGTCGTTCCTTATGAGGTGTTATTGACTTAATAATTACGGCCCTGCCACTCAGATTTTCAAGACTTGGCTGCGCCAAGTTGATGTATTTATTCACCGCACTATACCTTTGAATAAAAATTTCGAGTGCGTTCGTGAGAAAGGCTCACGGAATGATAAACTCTGCATTGAGGAAGTCAAGTTTGCAGGAACATTTAGTTCTAGTCAAACCCTGCGGGCATTATAATTATACTATAGAAGTGACATATTTGAACTTTGGGTAAGTATTAGCTTGACCTGGGCCGTGGGATGCAGTTGATCAATTAGTTTATGCCTATATGTGCAAGGCGGCCCCGTATTTTCCGAGCCATAAATTCGGGAAAACAATATCCTCATAATGTGATACTGACCGTCGGGACTCCCAACAGTCCCCTCACTAATACACTCTTGTATGTAATGGAGTATAGTGACCTAATATTCAATCAATTTGTTATCTCTACCTATCTAATATTGATAGCTCATCGGCACCAGTAATGCCTCATGGTCGTACCTGTTTCATGAGAGATTGTATTTTAATTCGATGTGCAGTTTTTCTATTCTTTTACTCACAACTATTCTATTCACGGCCCAGGAAGGTATTGAGGGTTCGAAAGTTGAGAATGAGTTAGCAGGCAGTGACGTGCCCGTGACAGTTACGGGGCACATGGACTCGCCCCTTGCTCGCCCCTTGCCAGGTTATTCAGAGAGAAGTACAGGGTAGTGATGCCGTAAAATCATGAGAACTCCTCCGAAATCCAACGCTTTACTCCTCGGTTCCTCGATAATCGCGAATTCGGGTGCCGAATACTGTCTTTTACTTGCAGGCGGCGTCCCTACTTTGGTGAGGTTCGACCATTGTTAAAAGCATCGATAGCACATCCGAAGGGTTACAGACTTTCGTTCACGACCTTTCTACCGGGTTGGTGTTGGAGGCTCGATTCTGGGAGATGGACATGGCCGGCTCGGCGGAGGGCATGGTTATCGCCATCAGTAACCTGGTTCAGGTAAGCTTCCCGCTACCATGAACACATTGTTACTCACTCACTAAATCCTGATTTTAGGTCACTGTTGTCACTGCTGACGATACGGTCTACATTGTCAATGGGCATGAGAATGGCCATCTCTTTTGGGGTGTTGGGTGGTATACTGGAAGTAATTTCGGTGTCGTCACCGACTTTATCTTCGACGTCATGAATAACGCCGCACGGGCTTTATATGATCTCGTTGTCTTTACCAATGTTTAGTACCCTTGGACCCCCCACAGCAAGGATGTGGTATCCCTCTTCGGGTGGCTTGGTTCTGGAGCGTATCACTGAACAAAAATAGCTTAAGGGCTTTTGGCGGATAACGGCACATACACGAGGAACTAGACGCGCTGTAGGTAAGTGGATACTCTCGTTTGTTGTATGAAACAGGTGCGCTCACTTGTTCGCAGAACCCTCATTTGGAATATGGCAAGGATCGTCGTCCGATGAGGGGATTTATCCGGATGGAATTCGATGCGGTTTCCATCCACAAGGATATAACCACGCCAGTAGGTCTTCCAGTGAGGGAAATGTCATGTTCGTGATCAATTTCTGCCCCCAGCAAAAAGATTATGCGCGCGCCCGAGGGTTTCGCCTTCGTCAAAAACACTTGACACTTGAACAGGTTTGCAATAAGAGGACTCGGCTTCGAAATGTGTTATTACTGATTCCCCTGTACACAAGGTTGCGTGATGAGCGCGCACTTGGCATGGGCTATGGAATTACGGTGAGCTCTAGTGTGGGGCGAACTGACATTACATGGAGTGCCGAGTTGAAGCCCAATTTGGGGATTACAGTGATTGAAGGGCGAGTATGATGTCAATAGTATGTTTCGCAGTAGGTTCTCGATTGTACCTGTTGCGTACTGAGCTATTTTGTGAATGGATCATCACTTGAATATTTGAATGCATGTTCTCCGAAAAAGGGGCCTGTGACGTCATCGCATTGACGATCAGAAATTGGAGGTTGATCGATGATTCATAAGTAACTCACTGAGCAACCTTCATTAAGTTCGAAAGCTTTTCCACAAGTTCTCAAAGAACCATGCTGTTGAGCCGCCAAAATCTCATTCAAGCGACGCAAGCATTCTGCGACGCCTTTGCCAACAAAGCTGATATTTCGACCATATTGACCTACTTCTCGAAGACCACGACAATTATAGCATTCGAGCATGGAGAACCTGCGCTTGTGCCATTTCTTGGTCGAGCGTTCGAGGGGTTCGAGGGAGTGAAGAGGTACTTTGAGATCATAGGTACCCTTCTTGCATACCACGATCTCAAGTTTTCGGAATTCATAGTTGACACCGAAGCACGCAAAGTTTCGGTGAAAGGGGAAGGGATATTCACCTGGTTGGAAACAATGGAGAGCTGGGATGAGACATTCACCTATGTACTTGATTTCGATGAAGAGGCAAAGGTTGTGCGGTACCAGGTCTGGGCAGATACTGGTGCTGCGTATCTCGCGAGTATCGGAAAGCTTGATGATATTCGGAAGGAAATCAGGTGTTAATTTCCGCAATACAGAGGGTATGGGGGAACGTTACCTATAGCTTAAAGGATAATGATTTGTAGAGCAGGCAGACGCGTCTCGTCACGAGCAAACGCGTCTGATTAATGTTTGGGAGGTGATGATCAGACGCGTCTCGTCACGGACCAGAAGTCACACCGGCCGCCGTTGACACTTACCAGTTGCCTCGCCAGACCCTTCTCACCATCTTTGGCCTTGTCCTCCCTTTCATGAGTCTCAAAAAGGACTATTCTATCGTTGCTGACTCGGAGATGGCTTCCTCTCCTCGCTCATTCACCTCCCCCGCTCCCATCAAACGCGCTACGAGAACCTATGGTCGACGACGCGAAGATCCCGACACTTCTTTCACATATTCCGAGCAGGATTCGAGGGATAGCATCTACAAGACGGGTCCTCCAGATATGCTAGATGAGGTGCCGCCTTCGCCTTCAGAACCATCAAAGTTATTGGACAATAATGATGAGGATGAGGATGAAGACGGGGACGAAGACATGCTGCCCAACTCCCTACAGGGACATTCGTTTAGCTTTGGTTGGAGAGATAGGATGAAAGAGTTGGACGAGGTGGATGACTTCAGCGAACACCTCAAACCACCGGCTGCTCATGAAGATGCTCCCTCAAAGGAGGTTGCATTGAACACACCCGCTAGTATGGATATCAATGGCGACTCGCCCGCAAAAGGCTCTGGCGCTCGAACATCAACAAGTGCTGCTTCTGAAGATGTCTTTAGCAGCTCACTCTCATCTCTCGCTTCCCCCTCCCAACTCACCACTACTCAGGGGGGTTCGATACCCAAACCTGCTTCGATAGCCTCGCGAAACCGACCACGGATCCAGAAAAATATAATAACATCTGACGACGATATGGATCATTATGACAATTGCGATAACCGTCCTTCTTCTCCGCAAACCTCTTCACCTCATCTCATCGCGACGCCCAAATCACAATTTCCCTCGAGTCCTCCCACATCTCATCACGACGATCTGTCTGTGAATTCGGCACCTTCCTCCAGTAAGGGGAAAATATCCAGGTCACGTCATTCTGTAGCGCCCATTCGTTTCCCATCACCACGACCCGAAGGTTTTGACAACCTCGAGAATGCCACGCGACCTCGCAGTACTCTGGGCCAACGAGGGAAGAAGCAGAAAGTCAAGGTAATTCATTGTGTTTATTTACCTACCGATTACTCAAGGTGCCATCCAGCCACCGACGAAAAAGGAGCGACAGGAAACCTTGCGAGAACAAGCTCGAATAATTGCAGGACAACCAGTGTCCATAGAGAAACCAGCCGGTCAGGAGAGAAGCCTCGCCACATTGTTCGGCAAACTAATCCAACAGTACGCGATTCTGATCGTCCTGGTCAGCGAGGAACTGATCTTCCAATTGCAGGAAAGCGATACCACTTGCAGCCGCGGAACCTGTGGAATCACCAGCTGTGCAACATCCATCTTCGCCAATTGGCGACTTTACAAGTTCTCAACCTCAACCTCACGAAGACGTGGCTTCTCAACCTTCTGCAACGCTGGGACCAGGTGTTTCTAACTCTCGACTGAGTCCCTCACCCCTGTGGACGAAGGGCAAGGATAGTCAGTTGGCCCGCGGAGACGACTCTGACTCTGATGGACTACCTGATGTTGATGCGGTCTTGAACTCGACCAAGTCCAAAGAAAAGTCAGAGGAAGAAGACGTTCAAGCCAAGAGGCAAAAGCTCAACGCCTTGAAGCTGCAGATGCTCAAACGTCAAGAGCAACAATCGAATACGAAGTCCGAAGAAGACGATGACGAACTCCAGGTTCTTTCGCCTACGAAGATTGAACAGCAAAGAAAATCGACGGACAAGAAAATATCGGCAGGGCAGCGGATGCTTCTGGTCAATGCGCGAGTAAGGAACAAGCCCCTCATTTTGGATGCCCGAAAATCGACGAAGGAGGATATCATTAATGTTGAGGAACTCCTAAAGCAGGGAACTTCCGACCCGCGTGTACTGAAGTCTCTATTGCGGCAACGGGCAGAGAAGGAGAGTTTGGATATTGTCAAACAAAAAGAAGAGGAGTGGAAACGTCTGGGCGGTGCCATGAGAGAGGAGCGAGAGAACGAGCAGGTGGATGATGCCCAGCGAGACCAGATTCAGAAGGGGTTGGAAGCTTGGACGAACGCTGATAGGAAATTCGAGGATGAGGATGAGGATGGGAGCGAGGATGATGAAGATGATGAGGACTGGTCACCGGAGGCACGTGGCTCAATGAGCCCTCCTCCGGGACGTGAGGAGGAAGGGGACATTGCTCACGAGGAGACGGAAATGGATGAAGTGGATGAAGCAGGAACGCCAAAGGGTGACCAAGAAGGCGAGGGAGAGGAGCAAAGGTTCCAGTCGGACGACGACGAGAATGAGCAATTGCCGGTATTCAAGGTCAAGACTAAACATCGTCCTCGAGGCAGAGTAGTGGATTCCGACGAGTCCGACTCGGGGGAGTACAACGACGAAAATGTGATTCCACCGAAGCCCAAGGATCCACACTACGCCGCATCCTCGTCAGACGATAGAACTGAGGATGAGAATGACAAAGAGAACGACACACGGCTCATGTTCGATCGTAGTGAGGATAAGGAAAACAAAGCGGTGGTCCGGCACCAACCTATTGCTAGACCTTCACTGTCCTTTGGCTCCATCTTTGATGGTGAGAGTGACGGAGATCTCTCCCTGTCACCTCCACATGTCATGGCACGCGAACTTGAAATGGGAGAAGAGATTGGAACGCAGTCATCAACTAGCTCTTCTGAAAGGCGGAAGCCCCTTGGAGTCATTTCCGATGCAAGTCCCGCATCATCACTGCAGCGGCAGCCGTCCACTCTCACCCAAGCCTTCGCTGCACAGCTGAAACATTCATCCCCTGTCCGTGGCCCGGTCGACGAGGACGTATTTGGTCCCGTACTTACGTCCCCTGTTGCCTTTCTGGACTTTGCTCCAGTTTTCGGAGGTGGTGATGGTGGGAAAGAGAAGAAATCTGCTCCTGGATTCTCGCAGTTCTCGCAGGATGTCTCAGGGCATAGTAGTTTTGGTGCTCCTGCTTTGCTCCAAGCGGGCTTTTCTGATCTATTTGATTCGAGCACTCAGAAAGACGTGAGTTATTAACGCTAGATTACACTATTTTGCCATTTGCTGAGTGGTGTCCTTCAGGCTGCGCCGTTGGGAGGTCTTCGTCGACAAGAGTCTCTTGGGCTGACGCAGGATTTGGAGCTTCAGCCTGCATTCCAGGTCGACGAGAAGTTATTGCGTAAGGCCGATGCGATCTTTGAGAAGGAGCAGGAATACGTTGTCGAGGCTGCGGTCAAGAAAAGTGTAAAAGAGCAGGAGCTCTACGTTAATGATGTCGGGTAAGTCGGCCTTGCCTTAACCCTAAAAGGCATTATCTGAATCTAGTGGCCTGCGCAAGACTCCTCACACAGACGCGCCCCAGCGCCTCGAGACTCGGCACGCGGTCACCGTCATTTGTGCTTAGTCCCACACAAACAAAGACTCAATCGTCATTGAGTGGTTTGGGTTTCACCCAGACACAGACACAGCAACGGACTTCTAATACTTCTATTTCGTCACAAACCCAGCCGCGTCCGCCGCTTCGTACGATATCGCTGTCCAACCCTCTATTGTCGTCACCTGAAGCAAGTCCGAAGCGTCGACTGCGGAAACGGGGGGAGACGCCGACGCCCCGGAGTTCACCTGTTCGCAGTCCTGTCACCAGTAACACGTTCGTTAATACCTCTCCCCCGCCACTTCGTCAAATCAATGCCTTTGACGTGCTCGGGAAAGCCCCACCAAAGGCAAAGGATAAAGGCAAAGGCAAAGATTCAGCGTTGGAGAAGTTGGCCAGACGAGAGTGGTTAGCCGATGAAGCTGAAGAGTCGGATGAAGACCATATGGTTGGGTTCGGGTTTGTGAAGAAGAAAGACGGAGAGGATGATGATGAGGCTGTGGGTGTGGATTTAGATGCGACATTACCTGAGCTTGTGGATGATCAGAAGATGGATGAAGAGACTGAAGGCGTTGACAAAGTTTTGGAGAAGCATCAGTAAGTCTTCTGTGCTCCTGTTCGTCTTGAGGTTGGGTGCTAATATGACTATAGGGAATTGTTGGAGAAGGATGATGAGGCTGCTCTCAAGTTCCATCAGGGTGTCGCACAAGGTGAATTGAGGAAGAAGAGAAAGAATAGGCTCGGACTTGATGATAGTGATGATGAGGACGAGGAAGATGATAGAGCGAGGAGGATCAGAAGGAAGATGAGAGAGAAGACGGAGAGAGGAGATATCCAAGAGCTAGGTATGGTTCCTCAAAAATCTTTCATTATCCGTGGCTAAGTTAGTATTCTATACAGCGGCCAATGAGAAAACTGCTGCTTTCGCAAATGTTTATCAGACGGGTCTAATCGACGACGACCCCATTGAGACTCGCCCTCTAGATCTTGAACTCGACTTCCGAACGGATAGAGAGATTGGAGATGAAGATGTGGTGATGGGTGATAGTCAAGATGATGAAAACCAAGGGGACGGTACCGAAGCAGAGGAGGAAGAGGACGACAATAATAGATATATCACGCACAAAGATATCCAAGCTCAAATACGGAAGTTGAAGGAGCGACCCGAGGTAGGTGTTTGCAATCTTGTCCCTGGCTATTCTTGCACATTGCTAATGCAAACATGACTATAGGAGGAGGTAGAAACACTGGATTACGAAGATGTGTCATGGATCGATAGACAGGTTGGCGATGATGAAATAGAGTCTATGCAGGTCAAGATGATTACTGCGACTGGCAAGAGGTCAACTGTTAATGCGTCGACGGCGAAACCAGTGACGGAGTGGGATGCGTTCATGTTGGGAGTGAGTGTCTTGTCGCTTGTGCTTTCCCTCAACCCTCGTTACTTCTCCCCGCATCATCATATCCTCATGATCCTTCCTGGTTCTTAACCCAGTTGACTAATATCCCTTGCTTCTCGTGCCTCTAGGGTGTCAAGCGAAAGGAAAACGAAAAGGATTTAGCACGATCTCGTGCTTGGGCGAAGAATGAAACACGCAATATGACTGGGTCAACTGGACGCTTAGTTGGCGGTATCGCAGTCACGGGACACGGAAATAAAACCAAGAATGGTGGTGGATCGTTGCGTTCAAAGGCGTCATTATCTTCAGCCTCCGCTGCTTCGGTATCTGGCGCAGGAAAGAAACCCCTCAAGCCGGAGGGCAGTATCCTTGCTGGTATCGCAAAGCGAAAGGAACAGTTTCAATGATCGAACGTCGATTTTTGATTGTTGAATGTCAAAACGTGATGGTAACCGTGTGCATGTACATCTTCAACTGTTTTGTGTTTTTGATTGTTCTTATGTTTTCATTTTGCATCCTATGAGTTATGTTCATGTAGCTTTCGTTATGCTGCCTCTTTTGTACTGTACTTTACACATATCTAAGTTATGGAACCTATTCAAGCTTCAAAAAATGACGAAGGGTAAAGATGAACAGGTATACGTTGATTGATGTTCAACAATGAAATAGCAATATGGAATAAAGAAACGGGTGAAAAATGGGTAAAACAATTGAGTATGGACAATCCAGGAGAACAAAACATGGGTATCATAAAAGTTTGAATTGAAGGCTGTGAGGGCCAAGATGGCAGAGCGCGGGAGACAGGGGCTTGTGTCAGGTATGAGCAAAAGGCGGTGGGATAGGTGCGGGTTACTGTCGCGAAGGATGTGACGAAGGAGTAGGGACGGTGTAGCTGAGTTGCTGTTAGTGGTACTGCTTTGCGCTCAGCGACCGTCCGAAGCGCACCCATGGTGCTTTCCCGCGGTTCATGTTGTTAGGATTGTATGTGCGAGGGACTTGGCGGGAGTGTGAAGGGCTCCGCCGTCTTCTGTTATTCGTCTGTATCTACAGTGGGCGAAAACACGTCTGTTAGATATCTTATCTGTAAAACAAGATGTAGAGGTACCTTATGACGGAGAAGGATAAGCTTTGCCATATTGGCTGGAGGACCGCTCTCGCGGAAGGGATTTCCTGGCGCGTTGAGGTGAGCATGAGTGTCAAGGGGTACGATGAGGGACACACGTGAAGCGACGAGTGCGAGACCAGCTTCGTGGGCATCGAGAGAATCGTCGGCAGACATGATATGTAGCCAGAGGGCAGGCATGAGAAAGTAGACGAGGACGATGGCGGCACATGAGCTGACAGCCATGAGGGCGAGCATTGTCGCGGGGACAGCGCTAAGGCTTATAAGCCTCGGCGTGGCGGAGAGCAGGAGGGGGTCGAGGACGGGGTGGGATACTTAGAACTCGCTTAGCCAACGCTTAACTCTTCTGCCATTTTCTTGGGGTTCAGCGCGTCTGCTGACTAACACCGCTTCTGCTCATGTAAGCAGATCTCTTCTCCCGATGCCAGCTCTATCCTCCGCTCCGCGTCCTCGACGCACATGTCCCGTCTCCTCTCCGCTGCAACAGTCACCTTCGTCGGACTCTCCTCCAAGGCCCTTCTCAACTCTGCATTCTGCTCTGTAACAGTAAATGGTCTGCATATCCTTAGAGCCGCTCTTGAATCTTCTGCCCGCAACAACAACCAAGGCGTCATAACAGGTACATCCTTCAGTTAATCTACCCGCACATGTCCAGCTGACTCCAATTACCCCAGTTGCAAATCACATATCAACGTGTGTTGTATTAATTCTTACGGTTCCCTCTGATGCAATGTCCGTGCCCGTCTTAGCCTCGATGACCCGGTAACTTGGGGGGTTCTCCCAGCTCATTACTACCTACGCGAGCGCACCACCAGGTGGGCGCTTGGTGCATCCGACATCATGTTCACCAACCCGTGACTACCAACCCATCTTCTCTACATTTCTCGAATCTGACCACCGGCTTACGCTAGGTAGACTCTTTTCAACATTCTTTCGGCTCGGACAGACTCTCGAAACATTCAGAGGAAAAGGCATCCACCAACACGCCGTCGACTTCGCCATCGAACAACTTAACGGAGGAGGTTGGGTGGGTATCATCTCCGCTTCCTTGCATCGCGGCTTCCAAGAATAACACCCAAGTACTCACTATCAACACACCAACTCCCCAACCGAAATTAGGTACACCTCTACGGCGAGGGCAAAGTGAATCAACCAGACACGTACACACAAGACGCAAATGGTTTCGCACGCCTTCCACGGTTTAAATGGGGAGTGTACGTAGTCGTTCTGCTTCCATTATTTTACCTGGGGCCAACTACTCACACAGACACTATTGACAGTGGAAGAATGGTCATGGAGAGCAAAACTCCCCCCGTGATCATCCCGATGTGGCTGACAGGCTTTGAACAACTCATGCCAGAAGGCAGAGCCTTCCCGTACAAGTATTTCCCCCGACCTGGGGCAGAGCTAACTGTCACCTTCGGCAATCCGATCTCCACCAAGACTATTCGACAAGGCTTGCAAGGTTGGGACTCTGGTCTTGTTTCCGGATCCGTTGACAAGGATGAAGATCCGAAGGGATGGTTAGTTGATGAAGTACAGCGACGCTCGGAGCGAAGACATAGAGAGGCCCCTGAGGGCACAGCTAGAGCAGCCGAAGAACTGAGCAAGGTTAGGGCACGCGTAACGGCTATCATACACGATGCTGTCGAGAACCTTGGTCGATCCGTGTCTGGCAAATCGCTGTACACGCCGAGGCAGAATTAAATATACCTTTGACGAACGTCTTGATGAGCGGAACCCTGGACGGAACTCACCTTGGCAAGCGATGAGACATTAAAATGCCGTCGAAAATGACGATAAACAAGTAGTCCGGGATGATAGCATTAACTATGAATATTGCACATAACATGAAATAAATGTGTACTTGCACCACAGTGATTGGGCACACTAAGAAAGATGATACGAGAAGTAAGGAGAAAAACGTCTACACCTCTCGCACGTTACAAACATGGCAGCATATCAGGCATCACATAACATCGTAAATCAGAAACTCGAATAGCCTGTACGATCCAAGGACCATATCAATGGCCACCGGAAGCTGCAGCCTCGAGCCCACCCGCAAGAGCATCCGCGATAGATCCCTCATGCAACATCAACGCAACCTCGGGCTGACCCGGGTAATACCAAGCGCAAAGTCCCTATGGCACATGACAACCGACTTAGATCCGTCCACATAAACGGAACAGAAAGAACTCACAATCATGGTGTAGAATCCGACCATAGCGCAACCTTCGGCCCAATTTGTCTTAGCATCCGCGGTAACGTAATTCACGAGGAAACAGGCGCCAACGAGCGCCGCTACTTCGAACAGATCTATTAATGGGTTTAGCGTCGATTGTTATGGTACGAACTTCCAAGGGGATGAATACTCACCGAAAAGTAAGCTGAGAGGCTTGTGCATCCACCAAGCCAATAGCACGAGCACTGGCATCCAGAACAAGGAAAACTGAATACTGAGGTCGATAGCGCGCGCCCTGGCAAGCGGCATAGGCGGCAGAGGGGTATGGAAGTAGTGGTGATAGAGTGAACGCATAAAGTAGAGAACCGCAACCGTTCCATCGGCGGCGAAGGAGACAACGGGTAGAAGAACAAGACCGAACCATCTACGTTTCATAGTGAGTTTCAATAATTGAGGCAGTACGTTGTGTTGGAACACGCACTCGTCACGACCGCCCAGAATCTCATTAACAGTTTCGATACTCTCCACAAGCTAAAAATAAGAATGAGCTATAATGCAAAACAATCAAAATAGTTATCGTAACGTACGAATTCAGCAGTGACCGCCATGAGTGCAACGGCAACAATGATTACCACGATACAAACCCATTGGTTGACCTCTGGCTCCTCGTTAGCAAGCTTTTCTTCGTGCTCTTTGATAGCAACGGGCGCGTCATGCGCTGGTCGGAGGGCATTGTCCTCGCCGGGGGGGTCATGAACGTAGATACGCGAACAAATATACCTATCAAAAAATAAATAAAGATCAATGTTACAGAAATAACCTTGATGTCGAGGTAGGAAAACTTACATGACAAGTAGAATTATGGCAATTCCACGGCTAAACCGGAGGAAGCTATCTCTCATTTGATCTGTTAGAGGACTAGAAGGTTCGGCGCTCGCCGCAATATTCACATTGACACCTCGATCGAGGGCCGCAAAGAATGCCGCTGGAAGAATCAAAGAAAGAACACTACAGAGATGCTCGTTAGTACTACGTGTTGGGATACGAGTTAGGGATAATAACGCACCCCATAGTGAGAAGGGTATGATTAAGTTCCGTAATGTGGGGTGACAGGTCCTGTGACAGAACCCGAGCACCTCCTGTTATAAACGACATTCCTGGGATGAGCAGAAGATGAAGGATGATAACACCGATGATAGTGGATTGGAGGATTCGATAACTGGAGAAGCCACCTCAGTTCCATAACGAATGAGACTAGCCTCAAAAGATTTACTCACTCCCCCTTGATCAGAAGAATGATGGCGAGGGTGGCTTCGACGGTACTAGGATATCGCCGCTGAGCGCTGCAAATGAATGAGGGTACCAGAGTATTGAACATACTTGTTGAGGGTGATAACGATCAGGTCACCAAGGTCCTTCCCGCAGTAGAAGGCCATTTGTTCACCGCAGTAGTCAAACAACCGTTCAAGAGGGACGATGGCCAGAAACGAGACTAGTAGCTCGTGAGGACACACACAATGAGCCAGGATAGTAATCTTACAGGCAAAGACAAGAGCATGATGGTTCTTCTCAGTGAAGAAGAAAGCCCATGAAATAGGCAAGAACACAATGAAGAGGTTCAGAACTAACTCATGTTCAGTGGAGCGCCGACTCGTTGCAAAGATAAGGCACGTACATGACGAGGTTGCAATGTTGTAAAGACTCTCGAAAACTCCAATTCGCCTCTTGCCCTTCCTCAAGAACCTGTCCCTGAACCTCGCCAACCCCACACTGTCTGGCATTCCGGGTATGTGGTGCGGCAGCTTTTCGTAGTGCCCTCCGGTGTTGGGCCCTCTATTGGTCTGAGGACCGTGCTCAAGGTCCACCTCGGAACTGGTGCTGCTACGCATCCGTTGTCGTGGAAGACCATTCGTTGTCGGGTCGTGTTGGGACATTTTATGGAACCCACACGGGCGGACAAGATATGCGGGAAGAGAGGGGAAGAGAAGAAGAGATGTGTGTTCTATAACGTCGGCGAGGACCAGCCTCCTGTGACTTTATAGTTACGCTCAGGGATGATCCTACAGAGACTAGTGCACTTATTTATTTAATCAAGCGAGCTGTCTACATCCGCATCAGGCTGGCTCTTATTCATGATACATGATACATGATGGTCACGCTTGAACGTTGCTTCACCACGCTTCAGAGGTATTTTTGGTCCTTACGCTAGGATCAGTCCTTAATGAATGTGAGGGCCTTGAAACCCGTACATAGCCCGGAGCCAGGTCATCCCTGCCCTATGTTCTGTGACTAATGCAGCATACACCCGGGTAGTGCGTCGCTAGGAGATTCGGGCACCGGTGAGGAATCCAAGAAAAAAAAGAAAAAAGAAAAGTTTATGCGATGTGGCAAAGCCGGTAATTATAGATGACTAGTGAGCCCCCACTGTGGTTCCCACTATCAGAAGAACCAACCAACGTTCCAAGGGGGGTATAAGGAATGTTCAATGCATGTTCAATGCGTAGGGGAAGTTGAGAGAAGTAAGCGGATTTAAAGAGATTTAAAGGCAAACAGAGGCTTCCACCAGCAATATTCCTTGGCAGTGAATGAAGCCAGGTATACACCGAGGTTCCGAGCGTGGAGCGATTCAATTCCGCCCTCATTGAAAACACAATGAAAATAAAAAATAATTGGGGATAAACTCTATTTAGATGTTGCACAGCCCCCAGAAGGATTTTGTTCGAACTGTACACGTCTAAGGCACCGTTTGTGCATGGCTCGTCTTTCACGTTAAGTATCCTCCCTGTAATTGCTATCGGTCTGCAATGAAGATATCCTCCTAAGAAGGCTATCTGTCACCCACCAGGGGCTACATCTATGCGGCAGGTTTGACTAAAGGTTGTTTATGGCACCATGTGTTCCAGTGATCGCACCAGGGTGCTGGTAAGGGCTTGTGGACTGGATGAAAGCTTGCCATGCTGCATGAAGCAACAGGATAAAGGCCTGTCCCTCTGGAGAATGCTCTCCCTCCTTGAGTTGTTCATCAAAGGTATATGGGTTCGTGGCATTCAAGAGCCAGCCTTGCGCGTCCACGTTTTCTTGAACCAATTTAAGAGCTAAATTAGCGGCTGGGATGAAGACCGTGGTATTTTGGATGGCCGCCATGCGGTAGGTCACAGAGGTCATCAATGCTGTTGATGCGGTGTCGACATAAAAGGTCTCGTTGTCAATAACATTCCGGAGACCACCATCTGCCGTCTAATCTATTATTAGCCGGCGGGTTTTAGTGGGAACATAGAGAAGGGAGAACGGACTTGATGTGCCCAAGAGGTTTCGAGAATTTCATTGATCCATTGGGTCAGATTTGCCTGTTGGGCTACGAATTGTCCTGCCAGAGATGAGTGGTTGAGTGTCTGGTGAACACGTAACATTCCAGCAGCTGCCCAAGCGTTTCCTGGTCCATCGAGCTTCAGTTTTTGAAATATGATAACCACCAAAATAGGCATACCAGTTGCCCAATGGGTATTATCTTGCCAAGCTCCTAGAACAACATGTTTCCAGAGACCAGACTCATCCCTTAACGCATCACGATACAGTCGGCATTGATCGTAAGCAGTCTGCAATAAGACTCGGCCATTTTCACCCCCTTGCAAGGCGCCGTAGTATGCAATGAAAGGCGGCACCATGTAGACAAAGTCCGACCTGTCGTTCATTTAGGGGACAAAAGAGTCTCTCGTGCCACTATACGTACCATAGCTGAGTTTCTTGAGCTCTATGGGAAATTGCGCCGCTTTCTGATCTTGGGGTATCTTCTAGAAGGTATGTGAGCTGGTCGGTTGCGGCCTTAGAATAGACTTGATTGGACAGGTTGGGAAGTGTCCAGTTCGCCAATATCACGGCTACTCCGATGCCTGTCAAGAACATCGTCAGCCACCGGGCGACTCAACCCGCTTGTGAGAAAGACTCTGCGCACTCGCGGGGTCTGCAGCCGAGCCTTCATTAGCGATAAGAGGCAAAGAATCTGGAGGCTTTGCGGAAACCGTTCTGTACATGAAGCGCTTTAGAAAAGGCATCGGGGTGCAGGGATTGGACTGACCGATTTGCAATAGCAAGAACGTCGGTAGCATTCAGAGTTGCATTCAGATGTGCTGGGGGAGGAAACGCCGTTTTGTTGAAAACCGATAAGGCAGGCCAGGACAGCTCGGTCAGAGCCTCCGCGGCAGTTCCCAGTTCCCAACTAGTGGCTTGTTAGATACATCGGGCGACTCAACAAGGTCAACCGCAAGTATTGTCTCACCTCCTATTTGCACACTGTATCAGGTTGGTTCTGACACGAGCGATTGTGCTTTCCGAAAAGCCTGGCTGGAGCTCAACTGGAGAAATCAAGCTGGTTGTAGCAAGAAGAGTGGGGAGCCATGCCATTGTGGGTTCTCGAGATTTCCCAGCAGTAGTGGAGCATTTTTATAGGCATTTCTGTAGCACAAGGAATCATGTGTGATGTCTTAGCCATCATTCAAACGCGTGAGATTGTGATCGAAAGAAGATTCTCCGTATGTTGCAGTTTGTCAAATGTTCGCTAGCATTAGATCGGGATGGAGGCCGCCATCCTCTGTAATCCGCCGAGCTTGTTCCTTATCCTCTTTTGATGTAGGGGTCACACGGTAGGCCCAGTTGGCGTTATCCTGTGCGACCGCTTTGATTCTCGTGAGATTTTGTCTTGGACAATCGCCTTTGGATGCGAGTAGATGCACGACCGAAGAGGATGTGGTTGGAAGCCAGGGAAAAGCATGAGCTTGCGTTCCATCAATTGGATGGACTCTCTGATACTGGCCGTAGAACTTAATGTGTATTTTGGAAGGGAGTGTGAGAAAGCAGTCAGTAGTAGAAAACACAGCCGGTCTTCTGCCAAGTCCACAAAGCCTAACAATGACAATAGACATTACGTAATTGCTTGGTCTCCAAGGTCTAAGCATACAATGAGAGCAACAGTCCAATTGCGCGCGCGGACTAGGGAAAAGCACGTTGAGCTGTTCTGTAACACCTTGTAACAGACAGCCACAACCTCACTACGGTCTCCTTTTCATTTATCTCAACGTCCTGCGATGGATGTTATTGACACTGTACGCAAGTGCGTCGCCACATGGTCGAAAGGAGGAGAGTCAGAATGGTGAGTTTTCGTTTGTATGTGTCCTTGCTTCCTACTCACCGTCGCCACAGTAGAAAGCTAGTTGTTCAGCCACACTGTGGTCCTAGCGACTCCGACGTTCTGACCACCGCCTATCACGCTCTTCTAACGTCTGTCCTCTCGACATGGTCGCCCCAGTATATGCTTTCACAAACTCAATTCATTGACTTTATCAAGTCGGTCCTTGATTCGTTCCCCTCGTCTTCTTCTCAGCAGAGTAGTTCGCGCATGGCAACATTCGGGGATAGTCTAGTTGACATGATATGGTCTGTGGATGCGGCTTTAGATGAGATACTTTCGGATGCCAAAACCACTCGGAGCGTCGTGGATTCGGCAGCTTCAGAGGCTGAGAACAAGGTTAAGGCAGCCAAACAGCACGCGGAGAATGACAAGGAAAATCTGCAAGCCATTGTTAAAAGACTTCTGGTGCGCGTCATACTAATTTCGAACCACTGAAGTTGACATGTGTACAGGGACTTCGCATTATTACCCCAGAGTCGTGCAGAGAGCGCTTGGACCTCGGCATATTGGCCAAAGTTGGCCTTATCGCCGACGAGAATATGATGGGAAAGAAGGAAATCCGTATGAGGACGGGCCTCTTGTGCGTGACCACCAGTCAATCCGTGAAGTCGATGTTTGACATCTCCGAATGAGTAGTTACAAGCAGAACAAGTTCAACCTCCTCCGAGAACAATCTGAAGGCTATAGCAAACTAGTCATAGAGTTGACCAGCGGCATGGGACCTCCTCATTCCCCAGCAACCGGATTGCCGACGGAAAGTTTCAAGGAAATCTATGCTCGCGCAAGTCACGTCTGGGGAAAAGTCATCAGTCTTATTGGGAAGTTCGATCTTGATCCCAATAGAGCGCTAGACCTCATTTTGGACGTGCTTTCTTCCAATCTCACCACCCATTATACCTTCTTCCTTGCACTACTTTCCTTTTCTCCATGGGCGGCTTCGTATCAGCGACCTTTGGATCCAGCTACCGGAAACGCTCCCATGGACACTGATCCTTCTTCAGCATCAAATACCGTCTCGTATAAAGGCAAAAGTCTCGATGAGGTACTGACGATTGTTGAGGAGCACTCCTTGAATGGTAGTGACATCACCGATCCCACTAGTGGTAGAGTGTTATCCCAAGTGTTGGGATTCAAATTTGCGTATTATCAAGTATGCTATCTGTGTGCTCGCACTTCAACATCTTCTAACGCATAGATACAGACTCCAGAAATCGCGGACACGACGCCCAAGAATTTGTATCTCACAGCAGCAATCCTAATGCGGGAAAAGTTCATATCACTGGAGGATTTGTATCCACATGTACGTCAACTTACCGTCATTTGGTTCTCTTGCTAATGTCGCCATAGCTTGCACCGTCTGAAACGGACATGGAATTGACACGCAAAGAGTATCTCGATAACGTCAAGTCGAGGATTGTGGGAGCCAAAAATAGTTTACTCGCGATGGCAGCACCTCTGGAGACTGGCTCATCATCACAACCCAAGGCTAAAGCGGCGGCGCCTCAAGAGAGTAAGAAGATTGAAGTGAAGAACACAAATCAGAAAATAGGGTTACTTCATGCTTTGCTCTCTGTTGGCGCTCTTCGGCCTGCCATCGCCATCTTGAGCAAGTTCCCTTGGGTCGTGGACGTTTTCCCCGAGCTTGCCGACCTCTTACTGCGGGTATTGAAGCAGTCCCTTGAACCTTTCTATGACACCATGTCCAACAAACAACGAAACCCTGGCTTCCTCAAGCCTCGCCCCCGCTACGGTCCAAGTGGTGCCATGCAACCCGCGGCCCGTAAACCTATGCTCACACAATGGGCCCCTACTCCCCCTAGTACCGGCAACACAGATTTCATTTTCTTCTTCCCGAATTGGGCGGATAGGGTTCCAATGATGATGACACTGGACGATTTGGAAGATATCATTGAACCCATCATGCATTTCATCGGGATTCATATTTCTCGAGATCCATTATTCCTGACAAAATTCCTCCGACTCGGACGACATCACCTGCAGCCTACAGTATGCTTCTCCCCCTTCATATTCGTGGTTGGTGGCATTGTTGACAATTTTTTCAACAACACAGAACCCCCCCATTGATCCTCAGACGAAGAAGCCCGTTGGCAAACCTGATCCAACCGATCCCACCCGAGTTTTCTGGTTCAAGGTCTTACGCAACTACCTAATACCTGGTCTTCCTCTAATCCGTGGCAACGCCGTCTGTACGGTCGAAATCTGGAGCATCATCCGACATTTCCCTTTAGAGGCCCGGTGGCAACTGTATGGCGAATGGAAGGATAAGGTATATACGAGTCACCCCGAGCTCAACATTCGCCAAATCCAGGCCGACAGGGAATCCAAAGGCATCCTTCGGCGGCTGTCCCATAATACCATCGATGCTCTCTCGGGACCTGTGGCGAAGCTTGCGCATTCGAATCCTTGCATCTTCTTCCAGAATGCAGTGCACCAAATCATGGCATACGATAATCTTGCGAACGTGGTAATACAGGCTCTGCGTTATGTCACTAATATGGGCTTCGATGTCTTGGTTTTCATTGTCTTGGATGCTTTGGCGAATCCGGACAAGCTTCGATTGAAGTCCGACGCCGTCAACACCGCAGACTGGTTGCAAAGTGCGTTTTATGCTACTATCCAAGGTCACCTTTCTCAAATCCCTCTAGGTCTTGCCTCTTTTACTGGCATGTTGTTCCGTCGCTACAGTGCCGAGTTGAGTCCTGTCTTGAACTACGTCGCACACCAACTACAAAGCGGTCAAACAACGGAGATCGTCGTCCTTCGAGAGCTTATTTGGAAGATGGCTGGAATTGAACCCCTACCTAGTTTATCTGAGGCACAAATTGCGGCCATGGCCGGAGGACCTGTTCTTCGCATAGAAGCAATTGCATCGGAAACGCGAGGGGCTCGATTAGATAGCAGTGAATCAAGCTTGAAGGGTCCTCAGAGATTGGGGAGGAGTCTGTTGGAACCACCTTCATTGGCCTTTCCCCTTCTCGTTCAGGTTGCGCAACAGCGACAGGCTTGTGTGCACAACGCACAGGATGCCCACCTCAAGTCATTGGCCAGTCTTTTTGATGCGGTGCGTGTTTCGGCTGTAGTGTTATCAGCTGTGATCTTGATTTTTTTTATGCCGCTAGACTCATGGAGTACTGTTGCAATATTTGGAGTTGTTGACATCACCCTTGGCTGTTCCACCTGACGTGTACGCAACCAAGATTTTGCCACCACTGGCGGAATTAGGAGAGAAGTACGGAATATGTCCACCCATTTGCATGCAGATATTCCGACCTGTGTGGCACACCGCTCTGCTTGTGAGTCCTGTGGATCTTGTGCATTGCCGACTAATCTCATTGTATTGTATCAGAGACAAGCCTTAGCTGCTCAAGAGCAAGAGAGGAATGAAGCCGAGGAGGCAGAAAAACGTTTGAAGGCCGCTCTAACCGCTAAACGTGAACCTTCTGCCAGTTCTCGTATTGCGTCACCTAGCTTGGGGGCTTCGACTGCCAATCCAGAACTTTCTGACAAGAAACCCATAGTAAATGAGCCAGCGCCGATGGAAGGCGTTACGTCGACAGATAACGAGGTTACCAAAAGAGAGGCTTCCCGTGCACCCGAGGTATTATTCTACGCCTTATTTGGTCTTTCGTATATCTGAAGACCGACACAGTGTCCTTGGCTTCCTGAATTGGCCCAGAACTTTGAGGATTTGAAGAAGGTAGCCCCCGGAAATGCGTATGATATTATCGGGTAAGGTTCACCTAATTTTTACCCCACGTGATATTAACACAGAACAGTCCCGGGTTCTATCTCACCTTCTGGCAGCTGTCTATGTATGATTTGGCTCCGCCAACCGCTAGATATGCGGAGGAGGGCGCGAATCTACGTTCTCTGAGCCGGCAAGAGGACTCTAAGTATATTGCTGCAGATCGTTCAGCAGACCGTGTCAAACGTCTGGCCGCTGCAGCGCATAGGCAGCGTCGGGACAAATATAATTCTTATGCAAATCTATTAGCGGAGGAATTGAAGGAACAGAGTGCTTCTCGATCTTTCACTATCAAACGCCTTGCGCGCGAGAAGTTGCACTGGTTCTCCCATGGTGGGTGCGGCTTGATTTTTGAGGGTCGTTCATACTAAGTACTCTCCGTAGCCACAAAACCAGCGGTGCTCGTCTCCTCTATCATTGAACATTGTATACAACCTCGGTGTCTCCTTTCCCCCATGGATGCCGATTTCTGTGCTCAGTTCATCAAGGTGCTGCATACAATGGGGACTCCAGGATTCCATACGCTCGCCCTATATGATAAGGTTGGCCCCTTTTTGCGAGCATGGTCAAATATCTGATTTCGCTGTCAGCTGCTCGGCGACCACGTCAAAGTTGTCTTATTCTCTTGCAGTGAATATGAGGCTCGGAACTATGGTACTTGATTTCAAACGTTATCAGAGAGTCGGAGCTGATATGATTTAATAGGCCGTTTTTTGCGGGGAGTCCTAACCGATTCTTATGCCTGGTACAAGGATAAGCAGTTGTACGAGCAAGATAACCAGACAATACGGAATGGGCAGGTTATTTACTACCCGGGTTTCCAAAGGAGTTTGGCAAACAAATCTGGGGTTCAAGATGTGCTAAGGCATGATGGTCTCATTTCTGTTGTCCGCAAATGGCACCGTAAACTTGGCAAGGTTCGTAGCAATAAGACCCAGGAAATATTTTTTGCTCAAGAAATTCGTTCAGTCATTCGTCGAGTGCATTCAGACAGAAGAATACATGCACGTCTACAATGCCATCATAGTCCTCAAGGAGATTCTCCCAGTTTTCCCCCTGGGGACTGTTGCAGACGTCGGTCCCAGCATCAATACCGCTATGGATAATTTGTTGGAGAAAGAAGAGCGTGGGGATTTGAAAATCCTCGGCAAAGCGTATGTCATGTGCTGTTTGACTTCATATTGGCATCCTAACTCGTTTATTCAGTTACTCGGCTAGTCTCAAGAAGAGAGAACATTACTGGGGACCTAAGGCTACACCAAAAGTGAATAATTTACCTACCCTGGTGTTCCGGTCCGTATGTACTAACCTCACCAGAAACAGGTCAACGGCGCCGTTCCTCAAAGGTCTGCTGCACATACACCCCAACCGATATCCGAAAAACCCCGCAGTGGACCTCCCACTGGGCCTCACGCCCAGAATGGGACCCCCAGCGCTCCTCCCCGTTCATCGCACGCTCCTTCGACAGCAACCCCTTCGGGCCCTCGTGCCACGACTACGCAACCGCCGTCGCATAATGCGACGCCTATGCACCCCTCGACAGCGCCATCCGCCGAAAAACCATCGGACAATACCCCACCCAACCAGATTACTTCTAAAATACCTATTGAAAGGTGGGTGGCCTATCTCGTTCCAGAGGCATCCGTTAAATTTGAGATAGCATTCCTCGGCCTGAGCTTGTTCGTAGGGTTCGTCCTGAGGCCAGGGACTCCCCAAGGCCAAGTCCGACACCAGCCAAGGCAGAGATGCCGTCTGATAATCGAAACGTACCTACACCTCCCCCTGTTCGACCCGAAACTCTGCTTGTTCCTACGGGTCCTGGTAACCGCCGTAGTCCCGCCGTTCACTCTGACACGCCCAGGCCAAACTTGCCTCCTCCACCACATCAACAAACCAGGGAGAGCCAAGAATCTCCACGAATTCACCGCCCGGCGGAGCCAAACAATGCCAACATGCCCCCTCCTGCTGTACCGAGCCAAACACCGTCTGCGCAGGAGCTGCGTGAAAGCGCACGGACTGTACCCCGTCTTGAAAAGCCAGAATCGCAGCAGAGTCACAGTGGATCAGCTGCACCTTCACCACATCCCAGATCACCCTCGCCCATGAGCCGACCTGGGACACGCAATCCCAGTAATGATAGTAGGGACAGTGGCGGCCGTGCACGACCAGAAGAGTCTAGACGTCCTGAGCGAGAGAGCCGGCAAGATGGCCGCGAACATGGTTCGAGTATGGCGAGAAGAGATAGTCTTACTCACACCAGGAGTGAGAGAAGGGACAGAGGAAGAGAGAGGGATGGGGAGAGGGATGAGAGGGAGAGGGATCGTGACAGAGGGAGAGACAGACATGGTCGTGGTGATCGAGACCGCGAAAAGGGCGACGAACGGGAGAGGGAGAGGGAGAGGGACCGCGATCGACATAGGCGTGATGACAAGGACCGCGATAGAGATCGCAAGGAACCTCGAGGGCAGCCCAGTGGCGCGAACACTCCCGTTGTCAATGACGACCGTAATCCCCCAGCACGCGCCGATCCAAGACATCGCAATGGCGCTACTGGCCCCGAAGAGCCTCTTGGAAAGCGGCGTCGCCCAGCTGAGGACGATGTGCGTAATTTATTTTCACCCAATAACTTTGAGTAGCTAACATTGATACCTAGCCTGAACGTGGATCCAAGCGAAGCTCACGCAAAGAATCACACCGAGATGAACGGGGTAGGCGTCCGCCTGAGAAGGACGAACGCGACCGTGACTCGGAACGCAAGCGGAAAGAGCGCGATGTGCACGACGGGGACAATCGCGGTTCCGTCCCAGATAAGGTTTGTCTGTCATTTGACCTGGGCGTTATATGTACTTATACATGTTTATCGCAGCCTGCTGCTGAGAAGAAGATCCCTGATGCCCCAAAAGCTCGTCTTCCTCCAGGTGCACCTTCAGCCCCAAGGGCAATGGCCGGTGGTGGTGGTGGTGGTGGTGGTGGCGAACGTGAACGTAACAACAAAGGAGAGATTAGCTCTGGACGCGATCGCCACCGAGACGGCCGTGACCAACCCAAAGGACCACCACCGAATGCTCCCACTGCGCCCGATCCTTCTCGCGCAGCTGCAAACAGCCTACGATCAAGGATAAGCGAGAAAGATTCTGGAATGTCACACCCTCCGCCACAGGGCCCTAGCAGTTATCGCGGTGGTGAGGGTTCTTCATCGACGAAGCGTGATGATGATCGTGATGGGAGGAAGCGGACAGTTTCTGGTAAGTACCTATTTAAATGCTGACAGCGGGAATGAATTAGCTGAAATTGGCTCGGCAGATCGGGACAAGGATATACACGAACTACCCTCGGGGCCGGGAGAAGGCAATCCTCAGAAGAGGCTTCGCCTCAATCGTAGTCGGTACACCACCCAGCCCAATTCCTCAAAACCTTCGACCACATCAACAGGCCCACACGCGTTTGCACGCAGAAATTTGCCAATCGATCCCAATGCTGGTGATAGGATCCGCGGAAGGCAAGATTGATTATGTAGCATAGGATTCTTCTGTATTGTATAGCTATTTTGGATATATAATGATATATTCTGTCGGGTACGATGAAAGTGATAAGTTAGCTATTGGTGCGAGTTGAATCGGCCATGCAAGTTGAATTGACATTAATCATGAAACATAATGAGGACAACGCTCATTTGCCCTTGATGAGAGTAAGAAACTCTTCTCGTGTTTTCTGGTGTGTCCGGAAACAGCCAAGCATACAAGATGTTGTCGTAATCGCTCCCGGCTTTTGGACGCCACGCATTGTCATGCACAGGTGACTGGAACGTGAAAGCGAGGGTGAGGATGAGGTGCGCAGAACAGCAACAGGTGGCTTGAAACGTACGTGGCCTCCATCACGACAGCAACACCACGTGGCTTAATTGCCTCTTGCACAGCGATGGCAATCTGTTTTGTGAGGCGTTCTTGTACTTGCAAACGGCGACTGAAGGCTTCGGCTATTCGTGCAAGTTTGGAGAGGCCAAGGACGAGTTGATTGGGGATGTAAGCAATTGCAATCTGATGTGTCATATCACGTATGTCATCGTGTGAGCGTTGGGTCATGCGGACAGTATGGTGACGAGTTGGCAACGCACTTTGCCAGTGAAGGGCACAAGATGGTGTTCACAGAGACTAGAAATATCGATCTCTTTGACCAGTACCATCTCGTCGTGATCTTCGAAAAATACGGCATCGTTAATGACATCTGCCAATTTGAGATAATTAAGGGAATTAAAAATATGTTCGGTTTGGAAGAAGAAAGAACCTACCGGCAAGACGTTGTTCGTACCCCTTGGTCATCCACATTATTGCCTGGGCGTATCGTTCTGGTGTCCTTAATAATCCCTCACGATCTGGATCTTCGCCGATGCATTCGAGAATAGTACGAACAGCAGAAGCCATTTTACGTTCCCGGTCAAGACGCTCTGCGGGGGTAGCGTTCAATCGTGAGACGGTAGACTTTGCTGTGTGGAAATAAGTATACGTGAACATTTGCACTGAATGAGAATAGTTACCTGGCCAGCCCAGGCCGTTGGGATCTGGTACGAGTTCTTCGGGGCGTCGATGATTCGAACCCGACTCGGGCACATTCAGAGGTGTACTGACACCGGACTTCCTGAAGCCATATCCATCCCGCGAATGCGGGGTACGTGGGTACGAGACCTGTGGCTCGTTATCCTTCTCCGGCTGGTTTTGGTCGGAGGAAGAGGTGGGTGAAGCATCTAGTGTGACAGCGTCCTGTTGGTTCTTGAGCTTGTGGAGACTGTCCGTAAGCTGTTCTGCGTTTGGAAGGTTGAGTTCAGCCATTCTGGGGGGAAGATGGAGAGGGTGATTTTCCTGGAATAACATGCATACTTACTGATGAAGGACGGAAGCCGAAGCACGTGCCCAGAAAGGGGATTGATTGGATCAGTACCGGGCGGAGTGGCTGTAACTTCCTAATGGAGAGAGGTCCGGCGGCGGGTCACTGACCAAGTACTGGGTCGGTTTGACCATATGCGCATATTATCCTGTGCAACGAGGTTCTCTGTCCCGACTCCCCAGCACCGCAATCATACGGATATGAAAGACCGCCGGATTGCATATATAAGCCATCCCCCCGGCCAGCCTAGCGAGGGTCGCACCTGAGACCCCCCCGCCCCCATGCATCAACGCGATTCTCCTGCTTGTTGCGGCTTGCCTATGTACCATACCCTTGCTACTCAATGTCTGCACTTTCCTGCACATCTCCTCTCACATCCTCGTCCAATGCGCGACTCTAAGCACAATCCTGCCGACGACCTACCAGACTCTGTCTACGGCGCATGGCTCGCCTCGCGGAAGGTTCCTGGCCAAGAGGGTACCCTGCTTGTGCCAGGTGCACAGCGCCAGCTCGACGCTGACAATACCCGACTCGCGCTCTTTGTTACCCGTCATTGCAGTTATACCTTTGTGCGTTGACACCTCTTGACACGCGTCGCTTTCGCACTCTGACTCGTTTCTGACGTCTCAGCTTAAGTCCTTGTGGAGCCTCAATCCACTAAGAACCACTCTCATGGTTTCCCTCAACATAGCGAGAAGCCTTTTCCCAGCAATCCGGGGTTACTCCCAGGTCTGTTTTTTTTGCGTATCTTAATTCGTATCCCTTTCTTACGGTGCCTCCTAGGCTTTGATCGTCGACGAGGTTGGCATTTTGTTGATCGGCATGTCTTGTGCTAATACTATATTACCCGACTACGCAGCTCTATGCCCTGATTGCATCAGACTCCTTCACATGGTCGCGTCTTCTCTGTCTGATATTCATGGAGGTCTTCCGCAGAGGGCTCGAGGGCTCACTGGATACTATTGCGTGAGTGTCCATGTATGGCCCTACTTGGGAAACTAACCATCGTTACCATCCCACCAGTGCATCGAATGAGAGAGTTGTGCTCGAATCAGCGCGGTTCTTTATTGAATACAAACAGATGGAACACCGCGTTCGGCTCGATGTTCCAACACTGGCGGACCCTGTAATCCGCGATCTTTTACAGGAATCCGAACTTTTTTCACGGTCATTCAGTGGAACAGGTTTTGGATTCCTTTCACCGTTGGATTTCCTACAGATCATTTCACTCATAACGGAAATCCTGTCTCATGTGTTTCTTATCATCTCTCTCACACATGCTACGTCCCACTGTGGTGTCCTTGCTTTATCCATTCTCTCGGCGCTCTTCCCAACATTAATATCCTGGTATAATGTTCCTCGCGCTCCCCCCGACAGCCGGACAACTACCAAGGAAGCCCGTGCTGCAGATCGCTTGGAGAAAATGCGGAACCTGGCGTACAGTGATTCCTATCGACCAGAAATTGCGCTTTTCGGCCTGGGCGAGTGGATATTAAAGTCTTGGTCAAGCGCCCGAAAAGTAATCCTCGAGGCCGAGGAGTCACAGCCGTACCACACCTCGCCATTTGCCCAGTGCAACTTGACAGAATTAATTTATGCCGTACAGAACGTATGTCCTTCAAATTTTGGTGGTTCCCTGACGTCCGGTGTGACTCACATCAGACACATACACCACATAGATACCGTTGTTATTTTTGCTCAAGGAATCCTCTGTCTGTTTGGGATCATTAACAGTTTACCGGAGTTCAATCCAATCGATCGTCTATGCATCGAGGGGTCTCGTGACTACGACGCAAATGGCATTCCAAGGGATCTTTCTCATGTCCGCGTTTTGTGCCAGTTTAGAACTCAAGCCACGGTTGCAACCGAAGGATCAAGATACGGTCGAATACGAGCAGAAATCGGGCGGTGTCACTATCGATGTCAAGTGCGTATGAAACAGTCACTTCATTTTCGCACTTGTCTTAAGTGGATGGCTCCAGAGGATTATTTTACACGTACCCAGGAACGACCGAACCTGCTTTGAGGGACGTTAATCTCTCTTTAGGCGCGGGCGAGACACTTGCGATTGTCGGTCTCAACGGTTCAGGTATGGCTCGCTTAATCCGTTGAACAATAGACCCGCTTAACAATACCTCAATCCTAACATAGGCAAATCCACCCTAGCCAACGTCCTCCTTCGAATTCTCGACTTTGACAAGGGTTCACTCAATGTCAACGGGGTTGACATCAGGTCATATGATCCTTCGGATTACCATAAACATATTAGTGCCGTCTTCCAAGGCTTTTCCAAATTCAACTCGACCGTCAAGGAAAATGTCGGGCTTGGGAACGTCGATAAAATTGGATATAGGCCTGCAATCACCCGGGCCGTTCACCTTGCTGAAGCCGACAGGCTCGTCAGTGCTCTACCAAAGGGCGTGAATACCGTGTTGGAGACGCCTGGGTTTGATTCTATATCATACCCTGGTATGATGGATTTCAACCATCAACAGCGCCATGGTTTATCCGGCGGCGAGGTGAGTGTTTACGTTCTTTCTTGATTCTCTCAAGTTTCAGCTGCTACCACATGATACTGATACCCGTCCCTTTAGTGGCAACGAATCGCAATTGCCCGAGCTTTTATGAGGGCAACAGAACCAAGTGTCGACTTGCTGGTCTTTGATGAACCCGTACGTACCACCCGCACTTTTTACGATGCTATTTTTAGAATGTACCCTTCATGCAAATTTACTGATTTTTCCCCTTTTCTCCTTTTCCTCCCATCGATCCGATTTTAGACTTCATCCCTCGATGCCCATGCACAGACACAGATTTTCGATACCATCACAAAGACATCAAAGACCCCTACTGGGGAAAGACTCAAGACCGTGATATTTATTACCCATCGACTCTCGACTGCCAGACGCGCCGACAAAGTAGCCATGATGGAGAACGGGGTAAGTTTCGTGTTTTTCGGCGAGGTCGTTCTTGCGCCGAACGGACTTAATTCTGATCACTGAATCCCGCAAATTTAGACCATTACTGAGTTTGGATCTCACGAAGAGTTGCTTGCCAGGAACGGTTCATATGCTTCGTTATATCGTGCGTCGATCTAGTCAATTATCATTGACATCTCTATTTTTTTCTCCGTTTATATTCCATGTTTCATGTTGCTTTACCTCACAATACCCCTTACTTTTTACTTCACAACAGAACTCCTTTTTTGATTGATACCACTTAATAACCTAAATAATATAGTAGAAGCTATCCACACCAACATTGTATCTCTAGTATAAATTATAACCAAACCCGACAAACTCTACTCATACCTTGTACTACTTTGCTTTTCTCTTCGTTTGTGCATACGTAGCCTTGATTATCCAACCGTTTCATTCCGTGAACATGCTTGTTTCAGATCACGGCGCCCGAGGGGGAGGGGGGGGGGGCAAATCAAACCAGTTCTCGCGTAGCCGAGTGATCAAGAAAAGATATGGCTGTATCCGAGATGAAAGCATCGATGGGGTTATGATCTGCTTCAATTCTGTGCGTGAGGGACGTAAATGTGGCTGGGTTCCCGTGCACGCCAACTATGAGCCCAGAATTTCGCATCGCTTCTACAAGAGACGGAACTTGAACCTAGAACATGGTGGTGAACATTCACAATCGTTACTCCGAGGACGATAGACTCTTACGAGAAGTTCTGCATCGACAAAGACACCGAGGAGGTTGTTATCCTTGGCAAACTCCACCGCGGCGCCCACGCTACCCAGCCTATCATCATTCTCTTCGTCTACCATCTGATAACTAGATGTCGGCAGATGTTGGTTGTTCTTTCCACATCTCGACGAGAAGAAGACGGGGTCTTGGTTACGAGACACCAACACGTTAGATAAACTTTCCAGCCCTCAATAGGGGTGTGTGGAGACTCACAGTTCGGTTGTTTCCAGTTCAGCGCTGCGCACACACTCGGACAGAATGAATTGAAGATAACTCTGCTTCTGTTGGATATCGTCGGATTATCAAAGATGTCCCGAAGGACGGCATCCACTGCAGCATTGAGATCTAGTCGACGGACGTATGGGTGTGACTTGCATGGTGGGCTCAAATCAATGCAGATGTTGATGTTGTTTGGAAGAACCTGAAGGCCATTTCCGTAAGTCAAGATAGGGGATCAGGAGCCGAGCAGTCGACTTGCCTGTAATAGATTCGCCAGGGGGATCATCCACTTCCGGTTCGCGGTGGACCACTCAAAGGACCGGTCATTCCCAACAGAATTGAAGTCTCTCCCTAACTTCGCAGCAACCCCCTGGAACTGCACAAGCGTCACATCTCCCACACCCAATTCGAATCCCGTCTCGGGCAATATCCACTCAGAGCACACCACAGGACACAGATCCCTTGTGACTTGCACCATGACGTAGAGATATTCGCCTTGGAGCGAGATGATAGGAAGTGCTTGGTGACCAGCAAGTGCAGTACCCTGTGCAGGCGAAGTCTGTGCTGAACCTATTCGACTGGGTCTTAATTCCGAAGGGCGCAGGAGACCTGTATGGGTACGAGGGGTTGCGTGGACAGCGGTCGACTTCCAATACGTTTCTACACCCCCGCCGATCTCGAGTCGAACGCCTCGGAAGGAAGTGATGATACTGATGGTAAAGTCAACCTGTAAGGAGAACATTTCAGACAATGACAATCTAATAGCAAGAGGATCCCACCTCGCCAATGCTATGCAGTCGTGTATCCAGTATCGGGAGCGTGAATTCATGTGTGCCACTCGTACATTTGGTAAACATCGACGGCAGCGCAATAGCCCTTCCAATCGTCTTCGTTCCAAAATTTGGATATATCGAAAACTCTAGGGACAGGTTATCCAGAGCAGGTATCTGGAATGTGAATATATCCTTTCCTCCGTGCTGGGGGAGGGATATGCTATACGGTGCAGAAGTGACTTGGGGACTCGTCGTTGTCATCACCAGCTTTAGGGGAGTCGAGGAGACCAAGTACTCGTCTCTAAATATTGGACTGATGAGACGATGGTGTAGCCGGACACCTTGTCGGCTCGAGTTCTTGGAGGAGGGGCCAATAGTTATCTGTACGAGGTGGTTCCGATCGAGGAAATTGTGGCCGTAAACACGATGTGGCATTGCAGGTGGTGGAAGGGAAAGTGTAGGTATCATGTCAATTTCGGAGTCTCTAGATGGCACAACTTCCGGAGCAGGAGAATAGTCTTTCGGCACAATTCTCGACTCGGGGGGCGAATGTTTTTGGAAAGCGGCCAAAATCAGTGCCAGACAATTGTGGTGACCATACCAAGCCGCGTAGTGTGCGGCAGTCTGGCCTAACTCGTCCTTTGTGTGCGGTGTACTTCCCGCTTCGAGCAAGACTTGTACACATTCCATCCTCCCATAACGAGCCGCATGGAACAAAGGTGTCCACTCGTGATACTTGTCCCGGACATCCCATCCATCCATGTTCAGCAGGAGCCGACAGATCCGAGCATGACCTTCCCGCGCCGCCAGGTGCATAGGATACTCCCCATTCGTGTTGGGGAGAGACGTCGCGCCCTGTTCAAGGAGCAAAATGACGGCGTCAACGTGGCCACACTGGCTTGCGAGCGACAACGGTATGAGGTCGCTGGGCGAAGATGATGACTGGACAGGAACCTTCCCTTGTTCCAGAAGTACACGCATACAGTCTACATTTCCCTTTAGCGTAGCATAGACTAGTGGCGAGTAGTTGTCACGATCGAGCGCGTCCGGGGGTGATCCTGCGAGCAAGAGTTGTTCACATATCTGCGGATAACCATTCATACAGGCATAATGCAATGGTATCCGTCCGTACACGTCACTCCTATCGATTCGAATGCCGTTCTTGATGCATAGATCGACCAATCGTGGGACACCAGCAATGACAGCTTCGTGTAAACAAGTGCGACCATTAATGTCATCAATGAATTGGAAATCGAAGGGCGTGGAAAGCGTCGAGAGGATCAGATCTGCCAAGTCCGGAGGCGACTCAATTATCGCATTCCAGAGTATCCGCGCCACATTCACTTTGCCACCATTCTGCTGTCCAAGGCTCTCGGAGAAGTGAACGCAGTCTTTGATGGCTGCCGCGTCCGAATTGATGATGGCTTGTCGGAAATTCTTTTCCAAGTCCCGAAGCGGCCCCGAAGGTGTGATGTCAAGGAGAATCTGTTGTGTGAGTATATCATTGGCAGCGGGGCCTTCAAATTTGAGTCCCGAGGATAGGTCCGTTAGATCGAGCAAGCATGCGGCGACCGTGTCTGAGAGCTCGGAAATGAGCTATACAGGGTGAAACATGAGCTATGTCGGAGGAATAAGACCGAATGGACGAACCTGGCGGTCGAAAACTGGCTGAACATCTACTTGACGGGCCAAGTAGAGCTCCTTTGTCGTGGAGGTGGACCGCTTATCGTACTTCTTGAGAATTTTCCTGAACCCGATGGCGTTTATTTCCACAAACGACTGTGAGAGTCAAATGAATCGGAAGTTCAAAGGTGACGGCATGGCATACACACTTGCAATTTTCCTAGATCTCTCTCCAACAAGCGAAACCCTTCCTCCACAGCACTCCATTCGCTATGTACAGCCGTATCGCTGACGTCAGGGAAACCCCTAGCAGCAGCAGCGCGCCGTTTCGAAAGCAGAGTCTCCAGCCTGAGTCTGAGCTCAGCTTCCTTCTGCAAATAAAATCCATTTATCTGATGTTGTCTAATCAGTCGCACGAACTTTATCGCCTGACGGCCACCACCGGAACGCACCTTCTCCAGCTCTCTCTCCAGCTTGAAGAAGAATGCGGCTTTGTGAGCCTGGAAATTCGGACCTTTGTCGCTGTCATTACCAGGCAAGATGAACGCGGGACTGGGCTCGTTTGCGAGACTGCGAGGTACAAAACTAATGTGACTTGATGGGCTAGCTTGACTCGTGACATCGGTTGCACGAGTGCCGAGAGCAAGAAGGGCTGCTTCGGACGCGGGTCGGTTTGCGGCGAGGGACGAGATAATCTTCTTGAGGAACTTATAGTCGAGATAGTAGACTGACCATCCAGGAACCTGCTGTGCTTGGATTTGCTTTCCAAACTGTTTTCAAGGAACAGGAACATTCAGGGAAAGAACTTGAAGAGGACAATGAGAAGAATACCTTCATGATGAATGAAGCCCAGGAAGCTAAGCTGAGGAAGGAATATCAGAAATGTGTGGGATGGGAGGAAAGGCCACAGAAATGAATATTGGCCATAGGAAGACTTGAGATCAAATCTTTTAAGGATGCAGGCGGTGAATTGGTTTCTTGACACACGTGCTTGCCCCGTCGTCCCCTAGACTTCGGCGAATATCTGTCCTACGCAGTTACAAGCAGACAACTGGGTGTATTCTCAGCTCTCATGCTTCTAATCTATGGACCAGCACATCTTATTACACTCCACAATGTCCACTCCATTAGATTATCTTATCGGATCGACAAAAGAATGAATGTTACAACTCTGATAAGCCCACGAACGTGCGCCCCTAATATCACACGAGCACTTTCCTCAGCTGCCAGGTCCGAGTAGGAAGCAATGTCACAGGACATTTGCCCTGTTTATCCACGAAGTCGTATGCACAGCGGTAACAAAAGACATAGCCAGAAGGAAGTGCTGTTGCGTTGTTAATGTGCTTCCGGCACAATGGGCAGACGCCATACGCTGTCCTGTCAACCTGTAGGCCCTGGGGATGAGGAGACAGCATACGAGGGGGAGGAATTGCTGGCCCCAGTGGAGACGTGTTCAGAGATCGCGCAGGGGAGTTAGGTGAGTACCACCATTCGAGAAATTTAATGAAGAAGATAGCAGTTGGTAGGAGAAGTCGGAGGGAGTCGAGCAAGAGACGCGGAGAGTTAGATAGGAGTTGGCGCAGTTGGACGATTAGGCCAAGGTTTTGGGCGGGGGAAAGCTTTTTCTGAGCTGCAAGACTCGCGGCGCGCTGTAAGAAAAAATTAGCGGACAAATTCGGGGGGACCAGCATACGGACGCACGAAGTCTTCTACTCCCAGACGACGGAGATCCACCCGTATCCAAGATAACCACGGTCGGTAGAAAGGGGTTTTATCAAATAGATAAGCAACATTCCAAGCTAACAACCAGGCTTCAAAGGACGTATTCAGCCAAGGATATGTAGCCTTGAACACTCGCCGAAGCTTTCCTTTGAAGCTCTGCGATAGTTAAAGACGATAGGTTTATAACATGGCATAGGTACTCACGTCCTCCGTCAAAGTTCTCAGTTGTCTGGTGTTCATTCCTTCATCGAGGATATCTGAGCTCACGCCACCCCCTAACTCCTCATAGTAGTCGTGTGCCTTTGCACGCAGGTAGGGTATACCAACCTAACAGTACCACTCAATATGCTGTTATAAGACGGACTGTGTGTGACGTACCAGATAGACCAGTGACCGCCAAATCTCGGGTCCTCTCAGAGCTTCACCTTGAGGGACTCCACCAACCGCAGCCTTCGTTCGTTCCGTTTCAATGAACGGTCTCCTTCTCCTCTTGAGCCCGTAGAAATTCTCAGAAAATGAAGCATCTGAAGTAACGCAGAGCCATGGTTAATAGGTGTTCAAGAATGGGGGTGAGACGTGAGACGTACTGTGTTTGCGGAGGTAGTAGGTCTCTACCACCAACATGATAGCTGCATAGAATTCTTCATGTCGGTTCACAATCCTCAATAGATTTCGAGGGTATCTTTGCGCAAAGACCTGGGGGGATAGAGTTCTGGTAAACTAACCTCCCGACTGGCGTTCTGGAGATACTCACCGCGAGCACATATTTCAAGGCAGGCTGCAGTAAGTCTCGGAGCTGTTCTTGTGCGACCAACTCAAACAAGGAAGGCTTGAGAGGGTCAGAGCCAACATCATTAAAGAATTCCATAGGACGCAATAAGCAAGGAGTATTATGTCGAGTGCATTAGTGAAGTAGAAAAGTCACCCACATCAACGGAGGTGGGTTAATAGCCGAGCCGGTGTTAAGTCGGCGTTCACATGCAAGTACTTTTTCCTTACATTATCTCTGCCACTTTTGTTGCACATAGACTTCATCTCGTATGTTAGATGGACAACGGTACTCTAACAGACCGGTATGGGACCTGGGAGCGATCCGAATTTGCCAACAGGGTGTTCAGTTTGCCTCGTTGCAGGTCCGGATGCCATCATCAGCCTGCATGCGTTCAGGCTCCCCTTGCAAGTTGCCGTACTAAAACCAACTTTGACCTTCCTCAGCTTTGTTCCCGCTGGGTTCTTCTCTTTACTTGTCCCTTGTATTCTGGCCTCTCTAAAACATGTTCGGTGGAATACACATGATGACCGTTCCAACGGATGCCAATCTGGCCACTCAGGCTCTCACAGAGGAAAGCAATTACCGCTTCCATGCCTTCTCTGCGGATGACGCTATCACACTCGTACGCTCTATCTTACCTTCTTCACATCTCAGGCGATCTGACGGTTGCGTGCCTTTGCTTACAATTTACAGGGTTTGTCAATTCGTAAACGTTTTCGTGCTTCCTCTCGGCATGGAAAGGGCAAAGGCCTAGTGATAGCCATACAAACGATTGCAGGCCACAACCTCTTCTCATGCACAGTTGGGGATTTAGGCCATCCAAGCGGAATTGGAGATGTTAGCCTTGACAGCTGGTCGTGTCTGGAAGGAATGATCAATGTTGTTAGGCGCACGGGTCACTCGAGTTATTATGTTGAGAAGGGTATGTCTGCGATGGGGAAGACCGCGAAGCAATTGGGGCTGGAGGGGGACTTTAAGGTACAGGGTGGAGGTCAGGTCTTTTGGTGTATTTTCTTCGATGACTTGATTGATGGTAAATGTTGTCGCAGCATTTCCCGTTTGGTTGGAGGCATGCATTTATTTTCTTGGGAGTGGTATGTGAGTGACTGACAACCGGTGCAGAATGCACCATGTTGCCCGATTGCAGTGGTCGCATGTTATTCTGGTTCATCCCAAGATGATCACAACGTGAGCAAAATTCATCTGAGTTCGACTGAGCTGACATCACCATAGCTCGTCTCTGGAACGGTTCGAGACTATATTAAGAAGCTGACACGAAATAGTGAGGCTCCCGGACCAAGTATGCCAGAACCCAGCATCCCTCTTCACCGTCCGGTCTCGGTAAGTTATTCATATCTTTGGCCCACAATACACTCAATTTGGCTATACAGGAGTGGGTCTCTGAGCTCGGATATAGTAATGGTGATCAACCATTGCGACATCCCGAAAATTCAGTGTACGACCATCATGAGCATCATGGAGATGACGAGCACGAGCATGGGAGGGAGTGAAGAGTACGATCATTATTCCATTACACCATAATATTATCATAGCACAAGCAGATTGAGACGATTAAGATGATTCCGTAGATCCAGTTTCAGTTGATTCGGTTGGCTCTGGCACCACTCTTGGCGGACTGAGTACCTTGATGCTTTCTAAATTCGGAACGTGAATGAGTGTCTCGTCGGGAATAATAATGGGCATACCATGCGTGAGGAAGATGTGACGCTGCCCTTGAGGGGTGGTCGGATCGGCACCTTGCTCAGGTTCCTTGATGGTGTAGTCTGCCTGAACATAGACTTTCGAGCCCTTCTTCAGGCGACGGAGGAACTCAATATGGGAGGGGTCGAAACATAAGACTCTGTGAAAGGTGCGGACTATTTGCCGTTCTGAAATGAACCCGTCAGTGACAATAATGAAGGTAAAGGAATAGTGCATCTTTACCGCCCTGATTGGTATTCGTGCTGCTTGTCGTGATGACGGTGTATCTGAACCTGCAGTGAGTATATAAACATGCTTAGGATAATGTGAACGCGCACGCCAGGAACTCCTTCTCGTTCTTCGTCAACCGTGTTTCTGGATCCCTTGCAACCCTTCCAATAAGAGTCAACTTGGCCAAGTCAGCAGCAGCCGGTCGTGAAGTTGAGAACGCCTAAAAGACATGTCAGAATTTCAGGTCGTGGAACAAGATCAAAAACTAATCCCACGCGAGCGGCAGACGTAGGACGGAGATTGGCACGAAGAGCGCTAAACATTGTGACAGAAGACGCGTGAAAGACAGTGGTGGAAAGTAAAAGTTCGGATGTCAACAGGGAGGACTTGTTGTTATGACGTGTTTGGGGTAACCGAACACTCATACTTGCTTCCGCCGGCCCGTTGATAAACTCTGGATCAACCACACCCTCCTCAGCTCCCTCCACACAATGTCCAGGCATAGAGATTTTCGCAATCTTAACATCGACGGTCAGTAGTATTGTTCTCTAATTTACTTCTTCCTCATTGTGGCCGCACAGAGGAACTCGATGATGACGCATTATCTGATGGAGGCGAGGAGCCCACAACTCAAGAAGAAGAAAGTGTGTTGTATGTCTTTATTTCCAACGCTCGATACTCACCTACAACATCAGATGAGCTGAACGATGCCTTCGAACAAGTTCGCGCAATTATCGGAAGCGCACAAATGTCAGGTCTATCTGACAAGGAACTTAAAGACACTCTCTGGCACGAGTACTATGACGTGAATAAGACGGTGGAATGGGCGCTTGGTGCGGGATGCATGTATTCCCTGATTATGTTGCAGGAATAATTTAGGCATACAGCGGAACAAGAGCATCGACGGGCTGCACAGGAGCGGAAAGGTGAGCTCTCGGGATAGTTTGTTATCCATTCCTTCTTCGCATTTCCCCCACTCTTCCCATCCCCATCATGTGGCAGCTCCTTGTGTTGCTTGCCGTGACCAGAAGGTGCTTGTCTACACCTCTCAGATCCTTGCGATTCGTCTTCCCAGATTTCACGCTCATGGATCCGTTTCAGAGGCTTTCGAGTATGACCAATCAGCTCTCGAATACTTCAGGAGCAGAAACATGGACACTAACGAAGACCAATCGCGTGTGCCCAAGATCATACTTGCCCAACAACAGGCTTATGAGCAAGGATATCTCGTTCCAGAAGACCAGGAGGATCTTGATTCCCCTGTACCTCACCAATATCGACCAGAATTGAGCACTATCACTGAACGCAGCGAGATAATCACCGAGTTTTCTCCAGCCTCGGCATCCCAAGGTCTAGCCCTACCGCGGACGCGTAGAGGAGGGGCAGATTCCAGTCGAACAACTTCGTATGGAGAACCACTTGGTATGCAGCTATAGTGTACTCTATGGATTCTCACTAATTATTGGTTACAGAGGATAATTCACAAACGCAACGGTTCTTTGCCCACATCATGGAGCAAGAAACCCCTCGCCAAAGGCCGATATCACTACAGCCCTCCAGCGCCCCCGAATCCAGTGACGTTCCTTCCATCCGAATGTCGTCTGCCACCACTGTGCGAGATTCTGATTCTCTGAAACAACCGCCTACAGCGGAAAAACCTCTCCCCGTCACGCCTCCTCTGTCAACTAAACGGTCCAAGCTCTCGAGTCTTGCTAGTTCTCGATTGAGTGTTGCTGCTAGCTCTCTATCCGCAAGTTCTCGAGACGATGGTACCGCACTATCTGGTTCAGTCAAAACTTTCCCTGCTCTCCGACCATCCCCACTTTCAGAACTTGCACCGAGTACCATAGCGCCTCCACTCGCTCCCAGGGATCCCACCGCATTCTCTATATCTTCCTCCGCTGCGTCACAAAATACACCATCCCAAGCAACGGGTGTTTCAGAGATGACCGCTCAAGTGCAGAGGGCGATTCAGGCTGCATTGGAGCTTGAGGCAATGGACAAATCGGATCATGCTTCGAAACCAGAGAAACCCAAGTTGACTCTGGCGCAACCACAATCTCCGCCACCTGCGAAGGGTGTGACATTGCGATCTTTGCAGTCTGCACGGTCTCTGGCGCAAACACCATCAATGCCGGTCCCCCAGCCCCAGAGACCCGTTTCCGAGACTCTCAAATCTCCACCACTTCTCAAGGCGGTGCCTCCTCAAACACCCAAGCCCCAGCCTCCTGTTACCCCCTCATCAACACCAGGGGAACTCAAGAACGCAACAGGTTCCGCCAAACCGATGTCAAAACTAGCGATGTTAGCTCAGCAGAAGGTATCAGCAAACAAGGCTCCCAAATTACCAGCTCCAAAGACAGAGTATCTCGTTCCAACAGCCAATGGACCTACTGCCACTACCGCCATCACAACGTCCTATCAGTCGCTCTTTAGTCTTACAGACCCGAAACGCCCTGCTTTTATGCCCAAGCTTGACGTCGTACCCCTATCGACCCCTTCAGCAGGGCAACAAGTAAAGACGTCCAAGCTGGCGATGAAGGTCAAGAAGGCCAATGAGAAACCGGCAGCTAAGGTGCCCATAGATGAGGTGGAAGAAACGACGACCGCTCCTCTATCTCCGATATTCCAAACAACCTCCCGATCGCCTGCTTCGCCATCTGCGTTCGCTTCTGTGCTCGTGCATGAGAACCTAATGTTATTCAAGCCGCGTAAGAAGAATAAGGAGAAGTCATCAGATAGGAAGAGTGGAAATGGAGAATCGGAGGCAAAATTGTCCTCTCGTCCAAGGAAGAGCCAGGCGATCGTAGCCAGTCTCGCTCCACCCTCTGCTTTTACTTTTGACAGCCCCAGCCCGGATGACATCGTATTCAGTGCTCGTCGTGGGACGTCTCTTTCTCAGTCCAAGCACGCAAAGTCTGCCACTACATCCACGCTGAGCTCCAAATCATAATACCACATTCCTTCCTTACTACCCATATACCCTTCCCCGTCATAATTTCGTTATCTGATATATGTTGATGTGTTTTTTTTGGTTCTACTGATATTTTGTTTTGATAGCTGCAAAGGAACGAGAGAAGGCGCAGAAAATCGCAATGCAGAGGTCTGCTGCCGGTTCAGCAGTCAGTTCGCGGGCTCCTACACCGTCTGCGACTCCGAAGAAAAAGGCGAGCGGTAGCGCGAGCACGAGTATCAAAATTTTTGCACCCCCGGCGGCGGCGAAGAACCGGGAGGTAGATCAGAGGCAGTTGGATATTTCTGCGTTAGGCCTAGGCGAGGTGAAGGCTGTTCAGGCTGGAGAGTTGGAAACGGAGGAGGTGCCGAAGATTGGTTTGGTTAGGGAGAAGTTGTTGTTGGAAGCACAGAGGAGTATCGCGGGTGAGTTGGTTAAGGGGAAGAAAGCTGTTAGTATCGTTGTTATTGGTGAGTTTTTCTCTTCCCCTCGGGGGATGGACCCTGTTGACGGTTGACTATCCCAGGACATGTGGATGCGGGAAAGTCGACATTAATGGGGAGGCTATTGTACGAGCTTGGGAGGCTTGACGAGAAGACGAGGAGGACTAACGAGAGGGGTAGCTCAAAAGTCGGGAAGAGCAGCTTTAGTTGGGCGTGGGGTTTAGATGGGACCACGGAGGAACGCGAGCGGTATGCTCCTACGTTTGAAGACCTATGTAGCCAACTCACGAAAAACACTCCAGCGGTATTACCATGGACATCGCGCAACAATTCTTCATTACCCCACACCGACAGATTACAGTCCTCGACGCGCCTGGTCATAAAGATTTTGTGCCGAACATGATTTCAGGTGCCTCGCAAGCAGACTGTGCGTTATTGGTTGTCGATGCTGCGACTGGTGAATTTGAAGCTGGGTTTGAGAGGGGCGGGCAGACGAGGGAGCATGTATTGCTCGTCAGGAGCTTGGGTGTGACTCAGGTCATCGTTGCTGTAAATAAACTCGATCAGGTACGTTTTCAGTTCAGCGAAACAATACCGCATTGACCTTTCGTAAAGGTAGAATGGAGCCGAGCGCGGTATGAAGAAATCGAATCTAGTCTACGGCCGTTCCTCGTCCAATCTGGGTTTGCCCCTCCTAAAACGAGTTTCGTTCCTGTTGGTGCTATGCTTGGCGTGAACCTGGTGAATCGCGAGGGCGATGACGCAAAGCAATTGAATGAGTGGTATTCAGGGCCTACACTTGTCGACGACCTCGGTAAGTTTTTTCTCGATTTCATACTACCCAGCGCTGACACGTCCAAAGATAAAATGGAACCACCGACGCGAGATTATGCTAATTTCTTCCGGTTACCTGTTTCCAACATCTTCAAGACGCAAAGTACCTCGGGTGTGTATGTCGCCGGTCGGATTGCAAGTGGTATCATCCAAGTCGGTGAAAAGTTGCGTGCTATACCGGGCGACGATTCTATCACTGGCATCGTTAAGAGTGAGTTCAACTCTTCCGTGTTGCTGTGCAATTTTCACAAATGCGAATCAAATTCTTCAGCGATCGAAGTAGAAGATGTATCCGCGAAATGGGCGATGGCAGGAACGAATGTTACGATTGCACTCACCAACATTGATCCAGTCAATTTGAGCATCGGAAGCGTGTTATGTTATCCCGGTGAAGCCGTTCCGCTGGCCACGGTTTTCACAGTTCGAATCATCGTATTTGATGTCATAGTGCCTATCACTGCTGGTGCAACCGTACGTTTCCTCTTCCTAAAAATAGTATGTGACTGATGATCAGGGCCATATAGGTTGAACTTTTCAACCAGTCAAGAGATGTTCCGGCGACAACAAGTAAGCTTCTTTCATTGGTTGATCGGGCGACGGGGAAGGTCGCAAAGAAGAATCCTCGGTATGCTTTTACAGATCTTTTGGAGTTGTAACAAGAAATATTGACTATGTGTGTCCAGTGTCTTGACGAAGGGTGTTTCAGCAGAGGTTGAGATAACGTTGCGCAGTACTGGAACGAGCGGGGGGCCGAAGGGCATTCCCCTAGAGCCATTTGCGTCCAACAAGGATATGGGGAGAGTGCTGCTCCGGAGAGGCGGAGAGACCATTGCGGCCGGTATGTCGAAGTATCCCAATCATTATCACCTCGTCTTATCCCAGCATGCAGGTATTGTACTAGAAATTCTTGGATAGGCAGACAGTGGTCATCGGTTGTTTAAAACCATGATAACATATATTGAGAAGCACAAGGCAAAGCTAGCGATAAAACGACAAAACGACAATATAGTTTGTACAGAAGTGACAAGTCTATAAAGAATGTAATCTGTGGTTAACATGTAACCTATAGCTATAAGTGAAGGGCAGAACAGAAGCCGCGAGTGTGATCGTGAGAGTAAAAAGGACCATGTAACGGGTAACGCAGACGCTAGAAATTCGTTAACTTATCCATCCAAACTGAAGCAGAGAAACTAGACCGGAGGATCAGTGAAAGGCAGCGGAGAAACCAGGCGGATAGAAACCATAAGCCGAGGAAGGAAACTCAGAAGGCATAAAGAAACTTATAAGTTGAAGGACGCAAGACGAATGAGCATAGAATGTTCAAAACTCCTCAGTGCGCTTCTTTCTTCTCCTTTTCCTTCTCGTCAAGGTGCAACAAGTGCTTTAGCTTTCCGAAAATTGAAGAAGTCCGCTTCTTCTTCCCACTCCCGGTCGTACCACGACCCTCCTTAACACCAAGCTCGTCTGCATCTGCGCCTTCCTTGTTCTTGTTCTTGGGCGAACCGTTCCCGAGTGAGGGAAATATCTTGGACTTGCGAACAGTGCCAAGTTTTGACGGTGTTGTAGCTTGGGTTGCCGATGAGACTGAGGAGACCTGCGTGGGGGTTGTGGGGCGAGAGGAGGATGGGAGGGTTGCCGAACCTCCAGAGTTGGATCTCGTATGTGAGTTTTCTGCAGGAGCTGGATCCGAGGAAGAGGCGGACCCTTCCTCGGCCTTCTTCGGTTCCTCTGCTGGAGTGGGTTCAGGTTTCACCTCCGGAGGCGCAACAGGCTCCTCCTTTGGAACCTCAACAATGTCTGGTTCCTCAGCGAGAACAGGAGCAGAAGTAACAATGGCGGGGATTTCAGGAGCTACAGTGGGCTCCTCAGTCGCTTCTGCTTTGACCTCTTCCTCGACTTCCTCCTTCACCGGCCTGCCGATACCTACGAATGTACCGACAGCCTCTGCATCAGAGATGACCTTTGTTGGGTCAATGGTGCAGTTTTCCTTGGCGTATACGGGCACGATGGTAATGGGGATGATGGGTGCAACTATAGACTCGTTGGCCGCCATGGTGGTGGTAGTGGTAGTGGCAGCTGCTGGTAAAGGTTAAGGAATAAAAGAGTCAGCTTGGATCGCTTGTGGTAAGGGCAAAGACTGAAGTACCTTCTGACTCGGGGTTTGCGGCAGCGGCTGCAGGAATGGAAGCGATGGTACCGGCAGGTGCGCCATCGGGTGCGGGAGACGGGAAACCGGCGGGGGACTGGGGTGTGATCGGTGTGGGTATCGCGATCTAGAAGGCGTCGATTTGTGAATTTCTGATGATGATAAACCGAATGGAAATGGAGAGAATATACCTGGCGAGAGTTGATGGGATCTACGCCAACAACAGTTTGTATCGTCTTACCCATTCCGGAGGTCACGTACTCTAGCGCACCAGACGTACCATCGCGGGCGGCGATTGTATCTGCAAGATATGAAATGAGCTGCCCAGCAGTCTCGGTCTGTGCCTTCTCATTCTCACTGGTTACCTCCGTGGGAAGAACCTCCAGAGGCTCCTTCACGGGAACATAGTGAACATTGTTCAAGAACCCTTCCGGGGAGTGCTCTGTCGGCGAGTCCTGCCTGACCAACCACTCGCCGTCGACGATGAACTTGTACCGCGTGGGACAGCCGTAAGGGACCTTAATGGTGGCAGTGAAAATGCCGTTGGAGGGCGAACGGGAGAGGTGGAGAGATTGGGACCATTGGTCAAAGTCGCCTGTTACGGTGACGGACTGTGCTGATGTGGAGGGCCTGCGAATACAAGAATGAGGTGTTCACGAGACATGAAAGAGGTGTAGAGGGAATACGTACCACTCAACGGTGAACTCGTAGAGATCGCTCATCTCGAAGACCAGCGAAAATGGGAAGAAATAAAAGTAAAGTAAGAAAAGAAGAAGGAAGAGATCAGGGTAAGAGAAGTGTGCAGCAAGCGTCGTCAAACGTTAAACAGTCGTAACAGTCGTCTTTCAGCCGGTGGTCGCGGGTGGCTTACAGACCGAGGTGCTCTCAGGAAGAAGAGCTGTCAGAACTCGTCTGTTTAAATTTTGTCCATCCATGCTGTCATCCTGGCTCCTCCTACTTACGTTACTTCGCCGGCCTCAGGTTTGCCTGAGTATGAGAATCCGGATTTGGCCTGCTTATCTGCACTCATGTCGGGAACTTTTTCAAAGTCAGCCGGCTGATACTTCCGAAGAAGAGAAGAATCCATGCCTCGTTTTGAGCAAACAAGGGGACAAACTAAACGCCCCATCCCTATCTCGTGCACACGAGACACGAGAAACACAAGGCGGCCATGGTGTTCTCCCTCGCCTCGTTGTTCTTTGGAGCGCATTGAACGCGTTTCATTTGAAAATCCACACCCCTTTACACACGTTCATCCCCTCGGAGCCGCAACTCGGTAGGGCATTGGATTAGATTAGATTAGATCGAGTTCACAAAAAGAAGTAATTCCAATTTTATCTCTCAGAACTTGATCCTCTCCACCGCCCCACAGAAAAGCAGGCTCGAAATGCCCACAGAAAACCCAATACTACCCAACACCTGTTTCGTCAGACTGAATACAGTGCAGACCTACGCTATACCAGAATTGGCCCACGAAAAGCTCGATGCTCTGAATCCACTTCGTCATCTCATAGATTGCTCACCAATCCAGGACGTCAAACCCACCACAGAAACAAAGTCCAACATTGACTCTGATACACAGATAACAGAAGGGGACCAGGAAGACGAGGAGATACTACGAGGCTCTAAAAAATCAAAATCAGAGCTTTTGTCAGTGCTCCCGCATCAGCATTTCTCAGAATCCGATGGGGTCCTGGACCTCACTTTCTCGCTCTCATTAAACAAACACCTTCAAGGGGGGAAGGAACCTCAAGTGTCGATCAGGTTAATCGTAGATGCTGCACCTGGGTGTGGCGGGATTGCGTGGCCGGCGGGACAAGTTACGTTCCCTCTTCTCTCCCCTTGGCTCGTGTTGCTGACCCGACCACTCAAGATCCTCTCCAGCTATCTAACACAAACGTACCAGACTACGACCTCACTTTCAAATAAAACGATCATTGAGCTTGGAAGTGGAACGGGTTTGGTTGGGCTCATAGCAGGCAAGCTTGACCCACTATGTACGACGTATATCACAGATCAAGCGTCCGTTCGTCCCTCTTTCTCTTGGCTTTTGATTCGGTGCTGATAAGACACGCACTTATGAACAGACCTCTACTTGATATTATGAGAAAAAACGTCTTATTGAACGTACTGGAAGATAACGTAAAGGCCGTCGAGCTCAACTGGTGAGTCCCCAATGTTCGAGTGTCCTGGATAGGTTGTGACAAGAGGAGATGCCCCGGAAGGGGCGAACCCGTACCATCCACAGTTCCGTCTAAACCAGATATCATCCTTGCAGCAGACTGTGTCTACTTTGAACCGGCATTCCCATTGCTCGTGCAGACACTTGCAGACCTATCGGATCCGTCGACGCTTATCCTGTTTTGCTACAAGAAACGAAGAAAGGTGAGCTAGGTCTCTGAGAAGCGCACTTAAACACGTTGCTAACGAAGAGATGCAACGAATGGGCAGGCCGACAAACGTTTCTTCTCCCTCCTCAAGAAGAAGTTTACCTGGGCTGAGGTTATGGACGATCCAAATCGGGGGATCTACAATAGAGAAGCTATAACACTATTAAGCCTTCGCAAGATTCCTGAGAAGAATCAAGTAGAGAAGCGCAAGTAGGGTTGAGACCTAATGTTGTAGCTAGAGGCAAAGGCTAAATATCCATGTGGGGCACCTAGTGTGGCAAGACGAGTGCTGTTTGATTGAGTACGCCAAACTTTTCAGCGTCATGCGTCATTTTGGGAAGTACTTTACCTAAAATGGAAACGTCGATCTTTGAAGTCCGGAGCGCACCCAACCCAGGATTCAATTGGAGAGTCATAACCACGACTATGAAAATGCTAACTAAGTCCCCTTGCATCGTCACTGGCGCATAAGGCGCTATGACCCAGTCAGCCAATTGGAAACACACAATCAATCTTGCTCACCACTCATGACGCACTGAAATGGCATCCGAGACACTCACAGCGTCACCGATTTCCTTGCTCAAGGTGAATTACCGCGGGGATCAGCATCTCCGGAGGATGATAAGAGGCTGGCGAGCACAATCTCAGACAACCAACGTTATTTTTGAACCCGTTCCACGCATATATAATAAACCATTCCACCCGCCTGGTGTCTTCTCTGAAACCACGACATCTCTTACTCGCACTCGCATCAGATCCTCAGACCGATGCATAATAGACCCTTTCTGGGCGCAGCAACCTCCCTTCGACGCATGACACTATGATCAACATTGACGACGATTCGATGACATCCGAGCATCTTGCTCATCGTGCACCGCGGGCACTTTGATGTAGGATGCGATGATGGACGCCTTGGCCTGGTGGTATGTCCATCTGTCGTTGAGTTCCTTCCGTGGGCTGATTCTGGGTGCTAGCCTCGGCGGCTGCTTTCACTTCAGACTGATGGTAACTGTCTGTTCCTCGATGGCCGCATATACCCACTCATGACGATTAATGTCTGTAGGCTGAAGCAGCAGACCATATACCCCACTATTTGTGTCGCAGCGGCGTTGTTAGGACGGCTATTGCGCATATACCCACAAGTCATCCACCTCCTGAGCTATCGGTGGGTGGTTTGTACTTGACATTACTGCC
>MU151073.1:203037-223464 GCA_015584085.1 Macrolepiota fuliginosa MF-IS2 | reverse complement strand
AGGCGGTCGTAATCCTCCTGACCTGTTGGGCGCATTGAATGCTTGAGTAATGGCAGTCAACGTAAAAGAACAAAAGGACATACCGGCGGTATCGAACAAACCCAGCGTATAAGGATCCTCACCAATCATGACTGTGACCGCATAGTTGTCAAAGACCTAGACAAAAGTCGGTTCATGAATTAGTTGCGGAAGAGCAAGGTCCGGAACATACAGTTGGGACGTATTCGCTCGGGAACTTGTTGGTGGTGTACGAGATCAAGAGACAGGTCTGGGGAGAGCCGAAATTAGAAATACGAAAAGAGGAAATAGAGACATAGAAGGGTACATACTTTTCCGACGGCACCATCACCGACGACTACGCATTTGATTGTCTGCATTTTGTACACAAGTTACAGAGGAAAGGCTGGAATGGTGTTCTAGATAACTGGGTGAGAGAAAAAATAAGCAATGGTCTGATTCGGCATTCTCGCGGAATGGGCTTATCGCCTTGCGGCAGCCTGCAGGTGTTGTGAGATGGAAGGGGGGTAGCAGACCCGCGTGGGGAGAATTCGGAGGTAGAGGGGCGCGGCGGGAGAAGGGAAAAGGGACTCACAGAGGCTTTGGGGTCGGACTGGTGGAAGGAGGCTGGGGGTGATCACGCGAAGGGGAAGGAGTGTACAGGGCGGACAGGGACTGGGGCTGAGTCAGCGAGGGAGGAGGGAGGAGGGAGAACAACGGACGTGCTGGTGAGTGGCTGGGCGTCTTTGCTGGCGTTGAGGTCGTTGACGGACTGCAGGATGCGTTGCAACCGTTCTGATCAAACCAATCCTTGCCGTGCCACGGACACAAACAACTCAAAACCATCTCACCCCTTGTGCTGACGTAAGCCCGCCTCATTTCATTAGTCCCAAGTAAAACATCACTGTTGCTCCTCAGCCAGTTTCTCCGGCACCTCCGGAACACCGTCACTCCAACTTATCCCACATCGACCCGCGACTTCAATAGATATCTGCCTCACAGCCTGAACCTCCTCAAGCGTTGCCCCTCCTCTCCTTGCTCCATTCAAGTGCCAAAATATTTGCTGCGGCGTGTCGCCTGCAATCAGTGCTGCCACCAGTGTATACGACGTCTCCAGCGCCGACAGCACCTCCGTGTGTCCGTAAGTGAACCCATACCCAATTGTCCTGGAAAAATAGCCTGCATGACAATCATCAGCTATTAATTCAACAACAAGCATAGCATGTGGCTTACCCATGTCAGGGTATATGTCGTCCAGTAGCTTTTGTACACCATCCGATGTATCACCATACACAGATCGCCACAAGTTCATTCCAACCCGCTCATGCTCAGCCAATGATGCATGGATATTTCTATACATATGAGTTCTCTGCCTCAACAGCAAACCAAGATCAAAACACATACCTCTGGATCTTCTTCTCCCGCAGCTCATCAGGCATGACTTCGTGCAGCGTCTTCAAGCTGTTAATAGCCTGTTCTCTCCGACAATCATCAGAAGTCACGAAATGCTGTAGAGACCGCATTTCACTCACTCTGGGATAGCCACTGATCAACCCACTCTTGAACAGCGCCTCCCTGATCTTCTGCGCAAGCAAGAACTGCTCAGCGTCTGCAGCTTTATTGACTTTCGCCTCCTGCAGCGCATACTGAAAGACCTCGGGAACCGCTTCGGCTTTATTACTTGCGCTATACGCTACAGCAGCAACAATGTACCACGGATTTGGCAGAGCTGTAACCATGGTATCAGCATATATGTAATGGCAGCTGTGAGGCGATTGACTTACCCCCTGACGTCCTTCCCAACGGATAAAGTGACTTGAGATGAGAGAGAAAGCTTGCAGGTGCCAGTCCAGACATTCTGCGTGTTACAGACACGGTCTTCGCGTGGTCGTTGCGAGTGACCACAGATGTTTGTTACATGGTGATGATCGGAGCGGAAGCCGATCCAGGTGGAAAATACATGTTCCCAGATCGCATCATACCTTACTCCCTTAGCGCCCTGGAAGCAGAACTACAGTATTCAAAGTCTGAGTCTTACTGAAGAATATACAACAGGATTTTGTGCATACAATACATTGCCAAAGATAATTGTACATTGGTCTATCATTCAAAATCTTCCTGCTCAATCAACATTTCAATCACCTCCTTTTCTTCCTCCTCATTCAGAGCACCGTCCTCGTCATCACTCCTCTGATCCACCCCTGACCCGGCTTTCTCCTCATCTACAGCCATCCTCTGTTTACAATTGCACAACTTCTTCAACAGCTCTCCCTCATTTATATCCCTCAAAGCCACAAGTGCCTTCTCCGCCGCAGCAAATCTTGCCACGTTCTTACTATTGCTCATAATCGGTCCCACGATAACCACGCCATGGAAAACGGCACTAACGCCCTCCGCGGCCGCACCATCTTTCGGTTCAGCCGCTTTCCTACAAGGGCATGATTCCATCAGAACAACAAAATACAGATCATTGTATCACATACCGGAACTTCATATTCCCATGTCCACACCCCACGGTTGGAAGCCACTCCAACAATTCCGACACCGGGTCCTTCGGAATCGACGGACTTAGGGCCTCGAGTACGTCCTCCATCAACCACCCCACAATCCCAACCGTCCTATCCAAATCATACCCCGAATCCACAAATATTGCCCCAACCACACTCTCAAAAGCATCACTCAACGCTTTCGGTGGGTCATATCTCCATCCCCTCCGTACAATTTCTTCCGCAGTTGTAGATTGCAGTATCGGAAGGTATAGGTTGATAGCATGACCCAAATCAATACTGTTATATAGGAGGTATTTGTGGATGTTGAGTTTGCGGATCCCGAGAGATGCGAGGGCGGGTGCGCAAATTGCTTTTGTGCGTGGGAGGGCGAGTTGGTGGGAGGTTGCTTTAGGGAATTTATGGAAGAGGTAGATTGTGACAGCCATCTTGATTACAGCTGTACAAAAGCATTAGTTTCCCATATCCAGTCTGGAGAAAAGTAAGAAATAGTACCCACAGTCTCCCAAGAATTCAAGCCGCTGGTACGATGGCGTCATCGAAAACTCGAATGACGGATGCGTAACAGCCTCAACCAACAACAACGAATTCTCAAACGTATATCCCAACTCCTTCTGTAAGCTCACAACCAAAGCAGGCATCTCCGTACCCCCCACCCTCATTTCATCTCTCTCTCTCCAAGGCTCCAAACCACCAAACGACAACCCCAGCGCAACACCCGTCCGCAGTGCCATAGGAATCCCACCGGCAATAAAACTCGCACCAAGCAACGCCTCAACGCAATCCTGCAATCCCCTCCGGGGAATCTGTCTTTGCACTGTCTTCCTCTCCCGGACCTCTTTATCATAATAATCCTCCTGTTCAACATAAGGCCACTTTGTCACTCCACTCCGTTCAGATGATATCAACTTCTCCAATCCGACCGTCCTCGCGCACGACACCAAAAATCGGTTTGAGATTACACGCTGGCGGAGGAGTGTTAGTTGTCCTTCGTGCCTCCTCGGGTACTTGATCATCAAATGTACGGTCGTACAGATATCCAATACGGCATCTCCAAGTGTTTCCAAGCGCTGGTTGCTGAAATCTGCCCCCACACTTGGCAATGTGAGCGCTTCTATCAGTAGGTCATCCGGGATGAGCGGAAGGCCAATGTACATGCGTGCGGACTGGGCGCGATATGTGTCTGTGATCTTGCGGCATAGTGCGGGGAGAAGTTCGAACCCTCTGCACATTTCAGGTGACATGTCTACCCAACCGCAGCAACGCATAGGAACCACAGAAGAAACGCTGGTGTCAGGAGAGATGCCTGGAATACGATAATCCGGGTCAAGAGAGTATCGACCCGTAGCGTGCTTCACAATACGCGAAGCTTCTAACAGTGGTCCATCTGATGGGACCTCAAGCCACAGTTTTCCGCGAATCCACTTGTCTGTCCAGTATTTGTGGTATGTCGGGGCGGTGGCTTCTCGGGAACCCACTGGAGGAGTAGACATAGGGGAGAGATCATCCCTGATCCGCTGCAAAATCCTCGTCCGTCCGTGTTCCCATCTATTAAGAACGAGAAGCCTCCCATAGTGATCTTCATCGATCCCCTTCCAGTCCATAAAACCCCTTGGGTTGTTCACCACACCTCGGACCTTGTCGATATCAATTTCAAGATCATCCTTCAATGGGACAAGGAATACGCCCAGTCGATTGACCCAAGGGCTCCCTGTAATACGATAAAATATGCCCAACTTGGTATATTCGCACATCGCCTCCCGTTCTTCTTCTCCCGGAATCAAGGCTTGTGGTCGGCCAAGCCGAAGCAACACGTCCGATTGAAGCTCGACAAAGGGAAGGGGCACTCCCGTAATCAAACCCGCGACAGGATCGCCCTTGATATATACAGGGTGTAACCAAAGTCTGTCTCCCATCGTCCAAGGAAACTTAACATCAACATTTAACGTCACTGATGTGTTCTGTGGTTCCAGAGCGTGCCGTGCATGAGTAATCTCCTCCTCTCCTAGGGTCTTCCCTGGCGTTGGCAGAAGGTAGTCATCGAATACGTCCAGCCCATGCAGGCATTTCACAGCCATGAATGCCACCGCCCGCTTAGCTTCCTTCTTTGAGTACTTGAAAGGGCCGGTATACGTGAGCTGTTCCGGTGGTAACGGGATGCTGAGAGGTAGTCTGACTGTAGTCTGAAAATCTTCGACGAATTTCGGTTTGTGTATCGGTGTGTAGGGGTCGCAAGGTATGAGAGCACATAGGTAGCTCAACAGGCCGATAGCGTTGTCATATGTGAGGATTGCACCAGTCGAAGGAACAACGTATCGTTCTCGTCCCGCCAGATCCGAAGGGTCCAAATCATCTTCTTCGTCCTCGTCATCTTCTTGTATGGCAGGTGCAGCTTGCAAACGTTGGCGAGCTTGATATACTTTGTTCATTTCAGGCTCTTGAGCTTGGAGGGATTGATAAAGGTTGAAGCCGTCTTGGTCGTCCTCCCGTATCATAACCACGAATCGAGAGGCAGCGTTTCTGGCTCGACCGCGAGATTGGACGTATCCAACCATATGCCGAAATGGGTCGAATCGCACCACAAGATCGCAAGCCTAGCGCAGAACCGAGTAACTAATAGTATCATCAAGACAAGCGAAGGAAGGCTGCATACAGGGAAATCCAAGCCTTCTTCGGCGACAGACGTTGCGATGACTTTCCTCATAAACAGACTCGGTGTGCAGTCAACAAAAGAAAGCGAGCGTACTCACGAACGTTGACCTCTCCTTTCCTGAAAGCCTGGACAGCGTCGCCGTGATACATATCGGTCGTTTTTGACACCCCTTCGCTATTGACACCTTGACCAACGAGATGAGCAGATCGTATCTTGTCCTTCAGCTCTGGTATAGCCGACAAAACTTTGGAGAGACAGGACGCGACTTGACGTTGTTCCACAAAGATTATAACTTGGAATTTGGTAGTGTAAAACTCGAGCAACACGTCCCTGAGAGCGTTGAGCTTGGGAGTGCACCATGCTGCTGGGACAGGGACAGGGACAGTATTTGGGTCGACTGGATCCCAAAAAAATCCCTCAAAGTCGGAAAGAATATCTCGTATGAGTGACATCCCTTCTGGTGGTGTTTTTCGGGGCGCTCCAGAGGCTGGTATAAACTCCGCCGTTTCTATCTCCATGCTATCTGGCGCGTGAAGCCCGGGCGGCATGCGTTTGAGGGCGTGCCAAATTTCGAGGAAGAGGTAGAGAGATGCACAATACGGCCCCAGATTATAGAGTGTCATGTCGTGTCTCATCGCCACATTGGACCACGGTACCTCGAGGCGATCCCATATTGTCAAGGGCACCACAGACAGACATTGAAATAAGTTGGGTTCATGGGAGCTGTAAGTTTCCGGAGGAATTGGGTATATCTTGATTACCTGTTTGGGTTCAGATAAGAGGCGAGGTTGCGCATCGCATCATTAAACGAATTCTTACCTCGGCGGGCCTGGGGGCATGAGCTGCCAGCTCTTCAACATGCTCGCGAACGCTGATAATAACTGAACCCATGTTTGCCTCTAACGCCAAAAGAGACCCGACGGGATCTTTTGTGTTCCAGACAGGCGATGCAGTCATTCCAAATATCCTTGGGCGTTGCTCTGCTATCCTGATATGAAAATACTCGCGCATGATGATGTTGTACGGATGGTTCTTGCGAGTGTGATGACATTCATCAAAGACCAAAAGCGAAACACGTTGTAAACTCCAGAGGGAGTGTGTGATTAAATTGACGAGGATCTGAGCTATCAAATATATCATTATATCAGACACGAACCGAGGCCTAAGTGTTTCAGCAAAAACATACGCGTCATCACAATCACATCGCATAGATCCAAACGCCTCCTCCACCGGATCCGATCACTCAGGTCAACATCAAGTGCCCCATACAGCTTCGAGATGCGCAAAGGCGTGTTGTCACTGAGGTATTTGGCCTGTTGCTCGACCAACGTAACTCGGGGAACAAGGAAAATGATCAACTTGTCCCTTGATTTCTCGAGGGCCGAGATCCATTTGATGAGGAGCAGCCCGATAAGTGTCTTGCCTGAACCCGTGCTGAGAGCTGCTATTACATTCTCTGTTTTCGTCCAGGTTTATCCTTTGCTCGACTGGTCGAGTGCACCAAGTACCTTTTTGTGCGCGTTGAAATATCTCCTCTTGGTACTTTCGTGGTCGAAGGTCGCGTGTGGTGCTGGCGTCGGAATCAGTGATGGCCATTTGTTCGGAAGTTTGTTTAGAGTGATGAATCAGAGAATCGTTAGCATAGCGTCGCAAGGAAGTGATATGGAAGGACTGCGGATAGGACTGGATGACAGTTTACTCGAAAGGGCTAATACACTGGGTTGAAACCCAGCAGCGCGTATTATCAGACGCGTAACGTCATGTGACTAAATCCATTCCGTGAATCAATCCGCAGGTTGCGCAGGCAATGGCGCAGACCACTTATATTCCACCAGAAAAGCTTAGGTATGTTCAGCCCCAATCATACTAATTACTCAAGGACATATACCTTTCTTTCCATCTAGGAGATATTATCTTCGTTGCTATCTAATCTATAATGGCGATCAACCCTAATGAAGATACTGAATTGTAAGAGCCCTCACCCTGTATCTTGCATGCAGCAATTAATCTAGAGTCAGCAACGATGCTTTACGCAAGCACGGCATCTTACCCCCACGACCAAAGACTCTGCCTTCTCCATCCCCTCCTACATCCCCTTCGCTCGAGGAAAGATTAGACGACCTCGATGATGCCGAACTTCTTGAACTCGAGGAAGAGGCAAAGGACGACGAAGCAGAGCGTCGCATCAGGGAGTATCACGAGAAACGTTTAGAGGACCAAAGAAAAGAGGTCCAACGTGCTCGCTTCGGGCGAGTGTACCCCATAGGGCGGGACGATTATACCAGGGAGGTCACCGAAGCCAGTAAAGTTGATGAGCCTGGCGATGACAAAGAACGGGGAACGGGCGTTGTTTGTTTCCTTTATAAAGATGGGTGAGTATGTCCACCGCGCTACTGGGTCCAGCGTTTCACAGCCTCAATAGAATTCCGAGGAGTGATCGTACATTCCAACACGTTCAGACTCTAGCTCAAAAATATCCGCGAACGAAATTTGTTTCCATTGTCGGGGACAAATGCATACCAAATCTCCCAGACTCGCGGATCCCAATGCTTATAGTCTATCGCAGGGGCGACATTAAGAATCAAATCACTGCCTGGGGTGCAGATCGAGAGCGTTCTCCACAAGGTATAGGAATTGCAGATTCAACTGGTTATGCTCACACTGATATTGTGTTCAGAGCTCGAAGCAATGCTCATAATGTCTGGCACAATTGATCCGCCTGAACGACCTCCTCCCGGTAGTCGGCGCGATAGTGATGGCGAGAGTGGGGATGAAGATGACGACGCTTCTTCGAGAATGCGGTCGAAAGTAACCAGGACCAATGCGCGGACAGACAAGAACATCCGATCTTCGGGAAACGATTCGGACTCGGACTTCGAGTTTGATATATAATATACCACATACATAGAGCCCTTTACTAATAGTTATGCTGCGCCGTAGGTACAGATTCTTGAGCTATGTATCATGAATGTGATTGGACAATAAATAGGGGTAGATCAGCTGTGATGTCAACAGGAAGCTCCCGACTGCAAGTTCCCACGCATGGCTCACGACACGTCTACCGCCATCCACAGGATTTTTGGTCTGGTTAACTCTCTGCTATTCGACCCAAAATACTTTTGGACCTTAGCAGTCTTAATTATAATTGGAGATGCAGTATTCACAGAGCTGATAATTCGAATGATTTCTTGTAAGCATCTGTTTATCTCTCATGTTACGGTTTCATTTATCACATCGACCTAACAGACACAGAAATCGACTGGGAGACCTACATGGTACAGACGGAACTATATATCAAGGGACAGCACAACTATGCCCTAATATCTGGTCCGACTGGGCCTTTAGTGTATGCACTACTTTCCATGATGTTGTACCTTTCTAATCTGTATTTAGGTATCCCGCAGGTCACGTTCGGATTCACGAGTATCTTTACAACCTTACGAACGCAGGACGCGACGTTCGACTTGCGCAACATATTTATGGCGCTCTATATATCCTCACTCTAGCGGCAACGTGTGGAATCTATCACGAAGCGGGGAATATTCCGAACTGGGTCGTCCTGCTGCTCCCTCTTAGCAAGCGTCTGCACTCTATTTTTGTGCTTCGACTCTTCAATGACTGTTGGGCCGTATTCCTGATGAGCTTGGCGGTGCTGGCACATCAAAATGATATTGACGATACAGGTATCCTCCTATACAGGTATGTTGTCGATTCTGTCCACTGAACTTTAGTTGATGGTCTTCTGGAGCGGTGCGCTATCTGTCAAAATGTCTGTTCTTCTATACCTCCCTGGTATCCTGGTTACTTCCTTCAAGCGCAAAGGGCTCGCAACAACGCTACGCTACTTGTTCACAATCGTGGCCATCCAAGCGATTCTCGCATTACCTTTCCTCTCCGAGGATCCGTGGAGCTATCTTAAAGGTGCTTTCGACTTAGGGCGTGTCTTCTTGTATAAATGGACAGTCAACTGGAGATTCGTCGACGAGGCTACATTCCTTAGTCCAGCATTCGCGCTCAGCCTACTTTTAGGACACATTTCTTTCCTGGTGATGTTTGGGTTGTTCAAGTGGTGTAAACCAGATGGGGGTGTCTGGAAGGTATTGGACCGGGGCCTTAGAAGGCCACTGCAGCCAGCAGGCCTTGCATCCGTCAACGCCGATTGTGAGTGTTGTTGGGTTTCTTCTCGCGTTTCGACTCTCATGGAGAAACCTCAGACGTCGCTACTGTATTGTTTACCTCGAACTTGATTGGTATCCTCTTTGCACGGTCATTGCATTACCAATTCTACTCGTGGTACGCCATGCAGTTACCCTTCCTGGCATGGAGGACCCGCTATCCAGTTGTCTTGAAGTGAGTACCGAATTGTGAATTCGCATATCAGGTTTCTGAAGAAAGACGCGAAAGGCTCGTCCTTCTCTTAGTGATTGAGTATGCATGGAATGTGTACCCTTCTACGAACCTATCTTCTGGCGCCCTTTTGGTTGGAAACTGTTTACTTCTAGCTGGGGTTTGGTTTGGCAAGCCCAATGGGTTTTCTGTAGACCAGTATGCTCGCAAAGCACAGTGAGCGCATCCTATGATCCGGATGATAGATATGTGCACCGTGTAAATATAATAAACATGCGTAAATGACCCTCCAAATAAAACTTGGGCATCAAGACAATCCAATCGCTGTTGTGCTACTCCTGATATAATGGTGGGGGCGTTTCTCTCGGCCCGTGATCCAATTCCATGATGTTAGTCCGTACATTCAGCAACTGTTGCTGCTGTGACACATAGCTCAGATCACTTCTTGAACTCGCCGGCGAGGTCGAGATGGTGTTGCTTCCGATGCTAACTGGAGATAACGCCGGCGACTCCACTAGCAAAGGACTCGGATGGCCATTGTCATTCGGCCGAACCTCTAACCTTGTTACCCTATTCAACACCTCGACTTCCGTCTCCAATTCCGAAGTCAGCTGGGTTATGCGCTCTAATGAACTCGCCGCAGCTGGATTCATGGCCCTCCATTGTTGTGTTACCCAACACCCGGGGCGATTTCCTTTAGAAAATCGTCCATAATCTTGGTATGGGACCGGGGTCCCTTGCGAGTAGGGACTGGTCCACGGTACTGGCACAGTGTTGGGTGCCGACTCAGGATCCCTAAACATCTTGGCGCCGACGTCACGCGGGAGATGCATCACGCGGCGAAGAAAATGAAGCCATGGTTTCCTCGACCCGCGTCCAAGACGGCGCTGCCTCCAGACAAGAAAAAAAACTACGGCTGCAAAGACGGAAGCCAGGACACCACCAACAACGGATCCGGTTATGATTGTTTGTGACGAGGCAAATGACTGCGGTTGCCTAATGGTCCCAAAAGTAATAAATAGTGTATGAGCAGAGAGAAACCGTAGTGACTGGTGATAACATACGTATCAGTGGACGGTCCCGTTGTCGCGGCCGTCGTGGAGGTGTGGGAGGTGCGGGGGGCGGTTACCCTAGTGCTACCTATCCCAGTGTTGCCCGGATCAGAGGGACCACCGAACCTTGGTGTGCCTGGGCCAGAGGATGTTAATGTTCCATTGGGTGAGGTGGAGGGGGGAACAGATAACAGAGTCGTCTCTCTGCAATACATCCTAGTCAACAATCGTTTTGTGGTGAAAGTCTAACAGCCGACCCACTGCGCATGCGATGCTTGCGTTGCGGTGATACTAGTCGGACCCAAACAACGTTCGTCAGACTCACAGTCTTGGCATTAAGGTCGCCAACTTACGGCGTTGATGTCGTCTCGAGCGGAATCATTTCAGCCGAGCTCGAGCTTGGGCTGCAGATTAGTATTGGGACCCAAAGAAGAAATATAAATCTTACTTGGAGATTCCGGCTGACGGACTGGGAGTTTGGTTCGTACTCCTGTGACGTATTTGCTTCACCTGTGGAGATGGGGCAGAACTTACATCGTCGTTGAAGTCACATCTGCGGTCCCGTTTGAGCTACTGTGAACCAATGCGTTAGCGTTAACATGCAATCGACCCATAGATGCACCAACTCACGGTGTTACCGCTGGTGCTGGCGCGGTTGACGAGTCAACAAGTGTGGAGTCCGGTGGTGACGCCGTATTGGATGCAGCGGATGCAGATAACGATGTATCAGAGCCCGCGGATGAGGTAGCGTTTTGTCTCCTATTAAGGCTCGTCGACGGGGTCTGAATTAGTTGAGGAAAACCCGTGCTGGATGCAGGAGCTGGATGCTGAATGGAGTAAGAAGAGACAGCAGTTGTTGAGTCCACCTGCCAACTTGCACCAGAGTCCACCGATGTCATCTTTAAACTACGGCATTTGAGAACACCCGAAAGGCGAAGAGAGGAAGGTCCTGCCCACCTTAGGAATGGCCGGTAATGTCTCTATGAATACCCTGGAGGGAATGAAGCCGAAAATTTCTAGTAAAGACAGTAGAGAGTAATGGACATGCGCCAGGCAGCGCGTACCACAGGAGCGCAGGCGCAAGCAATTTGTACATCGTAGTGTAGTTGTTGATGAACAAATCATTTCCAGAATCATGACCGTTGCCCTCAACAATCGAACCCCCTCATTGGATAATCTACCAGAATAATACTATGAAACTGCCTGTTGAAAGTTCAGTAAATGGATAATGCCCCGTAAATAGTTAGACCCATCACCCTTTTCCACACCCCGACACCTCAATTGACAACACGCGTGCCGAGACTTCTGACGAACAAATTGCAGCCGTAGCAGTATCATATCAAACCGATGCATGATCGGCTTCGAGGGCGGGGCAGATACGAGGAAGTAGAAGGCCGAAGACACCGAGATTTAACATATGAAAGAGATCTCCCTAAGCGAAAAGAAAGCGAAAGCATGTGTGGTTGATCTCGAGGCGGGTAGATTCTGATACTGGGCCTGTTGGCTCTGTTCGGTATGATGGTAGTCTTCTGTGATCGAGTCCTTGGCGTGCTTTGTAGTTTTATTTACGGAGGCACACTTAGTAAGAGTATGATATGAGTACCAGGGGTTGGATGTTGAGATTCAGTGAGCAAAAGACGCTAGGGGACCGATTGATGAAGGGAGGGGCGGCCCGGCCCCGGCTAGGATGATCTCAGGCTTACGTCGTAAATTACGTGCATTCTGTGCAAGGTCATGCCTTGATCTACTACTCATTCTAATGGCCAAAAAGAAAGCCACAACTAAGGCAACGACTCCTACAACCAGTTCAGCCGTATCCGTGGCCGCGGTATCGGTGGATTTCCCAGGGTTATCCCTCAAGGAAGAGCTTCAATGTCGAACGGTCCTAGAAGACCAGATACTAGTGGTCGACGTGCGTCCATTAGTCCCATGTCCATGCCTCCAAAGTCTCACTGGGCATGATGTTAGGAACTATTGTCTCCGGCAGAATGTAAAGCCTACGTCAAGTTCATTAATGGTCTCCCGCTTGAGCTTACACCGCCGAAGAAGAAAGGAGAAGCTGAGCGGGTTAACTGTAAGTCGTTCTATCCACATACAGCCACGAACCACATTGCTCAAGCCCAAGGCTGGATTAGATAGATTTTCTGTGACATCTCTGGATTTCGCCCAGAAGTTGCATAGCCTCCTCACGCCGTATCTCCCATCGTTTCCGTATCCCACCTCGGCAAAGAAAGCGAACACGGATGCTCCGCGATACCCACATTCGTTTAATTCAAACATCAGAGTGTATAAGTATGGACCCGGGCAATACTTTGGGTGAGTCGGTCTGGCCTTCTTAGTACTGGCATTCTAGGTTAGTCTGATAGATTTGATCACCGCCAGTCCACATTACGATGATTCCGTCCGTGACCCGTTAACTGGAGCTAGGTCCGAATGGACGTTACTCATTTACCTGACTGGTGTGGAAGACGGTGTTGAGGGTGGCGAGGTTTGTTTCTTGCACTTGCATGGCATAAAATTGACACTCTTGTAGACGATCTTCTACAAAGAAGAAAGGGGTAAGCCTCGTGAAGGGATTGTGCCTCCGTTGACTCGGGGTACTGCACTTTTACATCGGTGGGTCATGTTAATTCGGGTGAATTTTTCACTGTCTTATAATATGTTATTCAGGCATGGTCAAGAATGCATGTTGCATGAAGGATCTCCAGTGAAGAATGGGACAAAATATGTTTTGCGGTCTGACCTGATGTTCCTGCGATGAAGCAAGCGAAACCGACATTCCATTTCTGGCGGTATATACGAGGAACATAAGCATGTAGCATCACCAACCTCCCTTCGACCTTTTTCTCTTTGTTGGCATTCCCGCTTCCACAACATCATCGTCCCTATCCTGGTCATCCCTTCCACCACCACCATCTCTTCTTCGCTTCCTTCCCTTGTTCCCACTTTGCGCTTGCTCCCTCAGCTCAGCAATGGCCACACGACCTGCCTCGTTTACGCGCTCCTTCAGTAATGCGATTTCTTGGTCATCCGTCGGCCATAGTTCCATCTTCTTCCCAGTAACCTGCTCTATCCGTTGTACAAGTTCGACGTCGTATTGTGTTACGAGCGTGATCGATTTTCCTGCCCGCCCAGCACGAGCCGTCCGTCCTACACGGTGGATGTAGTCTTTGGAGTGTGTTGGGATATCGAAGTTGATGACGACGTCGACAGAGGGAATATCTAGACCACTGTATGACAATGAGACTTGTATATTGTATAGAGATCGTAGAATGTGAGACCCACCGACTCGCAACATCAGTTGCTACCAGGACTTTTCGTCCTCCACTCTTGAATTTTCCGAGGGCACCTAGTCTTTGACTTTGTGATAGCTGGCCGTGGAGGGGCACTGCCGGGAATCCAAGCGTCCGTAAAATTATAGATAATCTAAAAGGGATGAGATGCGACTTCTGCTCATTTTGACAGCCTTACCGAGATGCATCGTTGACTGTCCGGGTGAAAATAATAATGGAATTTTGGGCCAAGGTGTTGGCCAAGTACACGAGGTAGGCATCTTTGTCTTTGAGCGGCATGAGGAGGTAATATTGAAGGAGGGTAGAGACAGTTTGGTATCTAGACAGGTATATTCAGACTAGATCTTGGTTGAGCGGGAGGACTAACCTACTTTGTGGAAACTTCAACGCGAACGGGATTCGAAAGACTTGCCCTCTGGAGTTTGGCCACTTTTGTCGTCATTGTCGCGGAGAAGAGATAGGTGGTACGCTCTTTGGGTATAAGCTTGAGGATCTTATCAATACTTGGACCAAAGTCCATGTCCAATAGGCGATCAGCTTCGTCCAGAACCTGGATAGGTTAAGTATAAGCTGCCTAAATAAAATAGGAGCACCTACCAGGAATTTGATACTCCTTAGGTTGAATCCCTTGGTTTTCTCTAGGTGATCCATCAGCCGTCCAGGCGTGGCCACAACGACGTGAGGTCGCTTCGCCAGAGCAATAGACTGAGTAGGCATATCCATTCCTCCAACAATAACAGCACAACGAGCACCCATAGCTGATCCCAAAGATTCAAACTGTTGTGCGATTTGGTATGCAAGCTCGCGAGTAGGCGCAAGCACGCACGCAAATAGACCTTTTGGCTCTTCCCATAGTTTTTGTAGAATAGGTAGCGCAAATGCAGCCGTTTTTCCTGAGCCCGTAGCAGCGACTCCAATGATATCCCGGCCCTCTAGAGCATGTGGTAGAGTCTCGGTTTGGATTTCGGTGGGTGTTTTGTAGTTGAGTTGCTCGACTGCCTCGAGGAGCGGATCTATGAGACCAAGGGACTTGAAAGTGGCTGGAGGCGCTGGAGAAGATGATGTGCTTGCTTCATCTGGCGACGGCATTGAGGCTGGAGATGCTTATGTCCAGTGAAGAGAAGACTCTTCAGAATTTTTGATATCTCATTTTCCCACGGCCAGTGTAATGACGATTGACATCAATTGGCAGAGTGCAGCTGGCTTTGACCTCAGGCATAATGGCAGAAAACCGCGCCATTGTGTCGTACACGACAGCTCCTTCCTTCCTGTTGACCGGAGCATGGAAACAAATCCAGGTGGCTCTTAAGGCCCAGTTCCCTCTCCGCAACATCCACTGGAAACCACTTTCTCGGTCGTCTATTCTGACGATCCAAGAACTCGATGTCAAGTTTGTGCCGTTTGAAAGCGTACGAGATGAACACGTCTCTCAAATACCCATGACATTACTGGAGAAACCATTGCTACATATCTATGTCATCACTTGCGAGGTATGACCTTCGAAATTTCGGCATAATAGATTCACTTATTGAGATGAATCATAGCCAGGGGACCTGGAGACGTACAAGAGCACCGTGAAGAAGCAAGTTAAGGAGTGGCATAATTCAGTGCTTTCTCGCAAGAACCAAGAGTGGCTCATCCTACATCTCGTGAAAGGCGATACGCCTGCTCTCAGCGGGGGGAGGCTCTTCCAACTCAAAGGATCTGTCTTGGACAAACTCAAGACTGACTTCAACCAAGATAAACGCGATCGGTGCGTGGACATATTCTCATATTCGAGCATATAAGTTAATGAGAGATTTCAGGTGCATACAGGTTACCTGGTCGACTGCGAACGACAGTCCGCTGGCATGGGGCGAGTTCGGAAATAAAGTAAAGGACAGCCTCATGACCGCGTTTGACATTGCTGTTTGTCAAAGAGAGGAGGAGGTCCGACGGTCGGAGAGTCAACAACAAATGCCGGGTTGGAATTTCTGCACATTCTTCATTCTCAAAGTAGGTTTCCTGGCCAATGTGAAGCGCTCGAGACTTACTAATAGTAGGAAAGTCTGGCAAGCTCTTTCGAAGGAATGAACCTTCTTGAAGACGCATTGTTGCAATTTGACGAACTGGAGGAATCATTCAATCACATTTGGAGAGAGAAGAATTTCTCGTGGTTTGGGACACTCATCAACGCTGGTCCTGATGATGACACACTACCCCTGCTGTCGGTCACCAAGAAACCCTATCGCGACCTTATACTCGCAAACACAATTTCCGTGTTCGACTTTAGAACGTTCCTTCTCGCCCGCCGGTGCGAGCTTTTGGCAAAGTTGGGACGCATCAGCGACATTGCCGTCAACGCATCCAATTTTCTTATGAGGTTCAGTCAGCGCCTCCGCACAATAACTGTACGTATGTGGTTCCGCTAATTTTCCCCCCTGCTCACCCATGTCTCCAGGTCACTCTGCCCCTATTCTTTATTGAATCCTGGATCTACTCCTCTTCCCTGAGCATCATACAACAGTATGATGTTTGGTTCCCACCTTTAGTTGATGGCAGTAGACCGAAATCGTTATATGCAAGCAAAGGAGAACTGTATGAGCTCGCTCGACATCAGGTGAGGTTCATCCTGCAAAGTGCTATTTTTCAATATATCTCACGGAGCGTCCGCAGCTCGATGTAATCGGTGTCCACGCTGGACATCTACCAGAGAAGCCACCGTTTTCCATGGGTTCACCATCCCAGTCAAATTCTTCCAAGGCCAATTCACGGACATCGATTAGCAACAAGGAACTCCTTGAAGCTGTTCGCGATCGCGAAACTTTTTACAAGGTCTACACCGACGTAACAAACCGCTCCATTTCTATGTATACCAAAGCTGGTCGACGAAAATCTGCTCTCAAGCTTCACGGAAGTCTAGCTGCCCTTGATTTGTACGCCCCCTTTCGGTTGCGGGAAACCTTATCTAACAACAAACGGTTCTACAGACATCGTGGCCACTACACCCCGGCACTTACAACCTATTATTCTCTGCCTGCACATTATGCCCCACATACATGGACCGCACTCGAATCATACATGCTCGCGCGCGCACTGGATACGCACGCTGAGATGGAGCAGCCAAAGGATAACGAGTGGCTGCACAATCTTCTGTCATATCTTAGGAGCTTCATTGAGCACCAGGGTAGTGAGCTCCTTATACACGAGGACGATAAGATCGAGTATATTTCTAAGCTGGTATCTTCCTTGACGGAAGCTGCGCACAATCTCGAGTCAGGTATGTCCAAAGAGAGCCGAGCGTCGAGCATAATCTGAAATGATACAGAGATTGTTCTACCCAAACACCAGATTCTCTCTCTTGAGATAACACCTGACGCTGAACTCGCGGAGACCCAGGATGGGATCTACATCGATTTACGCGTTATGAATAAACTACCCTGTGTAAGCATCGTTGTGCAATAGGGGACCCGTCCTGACTAACAACTTGACCCCAGAACCTGTCAATCGATGACACCACAGTGACGGTTACTGGTCGTGAACCTGAGAAGTACAAATTTACAGCGCCCGCGTCTGATCTCGTTCGTGGAAAGAATGCACTACGACTCTTCTGTCCTGTAAGAATTATTCTACTAATCCTAAGTTGCAACATGTACTGAATCCCACTCAGGCTATCGCGATGGGTAAATACCTGATTCAAACCACCGACATTCGCATTGGAAATCTCGTATTCCATTGGGACCACCGACGAACTCACGCCAAAATGTCGACATCGAGCAAACGCTCAAACGCGATCATTCGTGTACCCCAAGATACCCGTGCACTGGATGTTAGGGTCGATCAGTCAACTCGAAGTAAGTATTTATTGACATCTCTCTCAACACGTTGCTGATACATGGTTCAGTCGAGCTCGGCAAGTCCCCAAGGATATCGATCACGATTTCCACGGGACGAAACAATATCGATCGCCTGAAATTGCGCCTAGTTTGTCCAAACATGACCTGGAAATATGCTGAAGCTAGTTCCGAGGGTATGTCACACTCCGACACATCTGGCTCAGTGAAGACTGACTCGGCCTACATCTCACCTAAGGCGAAGACGTCGAACTAGAAGCTGTTGATGACGGGCTCGTATTACGCAACCTCGAAGAAGATAATGAGCGTTCCCTCACCCTTCCTCATTCTGACTCCTCTATAGTGCACGATCTGGTACGCCCTAATCTTGTACCATCAGCACTTAGGCGCTGATCTTGGAAAACCGACAGAGAATCAATATTGAAGCGGAATATGTGACAAAAGAGCAACCGTCGCTGGAACGCAAACTCTTCTTGACTCGGGTATTGTTCACAACTTTGCCTATATCAGTCAATGTCCAAGACTTCTTCAGAGGTTCAAGGTCAAACAACAAGCAACGATCACCTTATGCGTTATCTAATACTTTGCCATAGGTTGATATCGAGGTTTACCGTGTCCACGACGAGTCACCAACACATACGTATTGCATCTGCAGAACTCGAAACGCCACCAAATGGCATTGATGGCGTTACGATCGCTTCACCCTCGCCGAATTCGAAGATAGTTGTGAGTAACACCTACCACCGCCGACAATTCGTGGGTTAACTGGAGCAGACCGTGACGCCGATGCAACCCGCAAATTTCCTCTTTTCCATCGATTCTTCCGCAGGTCCTGGTATGTAACACTTGCATTCGTACACTATCGAGTCACTCATCTCCTTTTAGTGCAGGAATCCCTGACGCTCGTGATAAGGTACCGCCTCCTACGCGCCGGTATGTGGTACCTGGTGTTGATATTCTCGTCTTTGACATTTCCAGTAGAGGTGAAAGACCTTGTGGAACAAGAAGTTGAAGCTGTTTTGGGCGAGAATGAGTCAAAGCATTTATATGCCCCTTTGGTCAACCATCTTGTCGAAGCACTTGGCAATGATGCTTCTTGGGTTGAACTATATGGAGTGACGGGCGAACTTATTGTTCCCGAAATGCCACAAGATGCAGAATTCGGAGAAAGACTAGACGCTGTGAAAGAGGCGAGTCACCCTTCTTTTCAAAATGTATATCTGAATTACCAAGACGGAACCCTGTTCAGGCATTGAAACGGCATCAACATCCTGACAGCATGAACGGCAAGTGGCGAGAGATTAGGATACCAGTTGATGTACCCCAGATGCACGTACGTCTACCGGATTCTGACACTTCGTAATTTACCTGATCGTCTCTCCATTCTTATTTCTATATTCGTAGATCGTAGCAGCTGCGCGCATCAACATCCTGGCAACGCCATTTGGTAGCGTCTCGGCTATAGGATCGTCCTCTCTATATGCAGGACAACCCATATCTGCAGAGCTCAGGATCGATACCTCTTTCCATTGGGGCCCAAGTGCGAACGATCAAGATCAGGAATTCGTCATGCGATACAACGTAGAAGAAATAATCCGTGATTGGCTCGTCAGCGGTCCCAAGCGGGGCGAGTTTGTTGCGAAGGCGTGTTTCGTGTATTCGATGGAATGCAAGCTGAGCTGACTTGGTTCCTTTAGGATAACGGCTCGTTCACAACACAGATCACATTGCTGGCGCTACATCATGGGGAACTGGCACTGCCCAAGATCCATGTCTTGGCACTTCCGGTCACTGGGGAGACAGCAATGAGCTCCATGGCTGTACCGTCGACCGAAGTCTTTCAAGTTCATGGTGCTGAAAGGATATTGATACTCCCTCGTGGAGGTAGAAGTACATTTGTAGTAGGAATGGGTTCAACGTGATTTAACAACGGCTTTTAATTTCCTGGTACCTTAACGTATAAGGGGGACCTTTCCGGCCATTCCCGAAGCAAAACTGAATATAAAACAAAAGAACCTGCCCCAGTGAGGCTCGAACTCACGACCTTCCGATTGCTAAGGTATAACCTCGAAAGTTATAACAGTCGGACGCTGTAACCAACTCAGCCATGGGGCACATGTTTTGCAAAGAGACTGATACTATGATGTGTCTCTGTTTGGCAATCCACTTTCTGGTCAGCCGACAGGTAGGTTTTGTAAATGGGGCTTGGCAATGCAGACATTGGACTAAGACTTAAAAAAAACTGCATTTATGAGAGCCCCCAATATTTTATTTGCAATATATTTGCTGAGGGAGCTGGTGGGGGTCTCTGCGCGGGTAACTGGCTCAGATACATAAATGTCACGGAGAAACATACCCCTAAGTCACTTTGCCGGAGTGGTTAACGGGATCGCCTGCTACCATAGTAGCTGCCAGCGGTTGGTCTTTGACCGCGAGTGTTCGAATCGCTCAGGTGACGTCATTTTTGCATCGCAAGAACTGTTGTTGTAGATTATTCTTTTCAATATGTCGACAGCAACATCATCTACTAACATGGACTCGAGGCGTTATTTTTCTCCTCATTCACCTCTGGTTGAGTGCCAGCTCTCAAACAGCCAACTACGCAATCAATTTAAACCAATGTTCAGTCTACAGTTGGGTAGAATGCTTTCGACGATGATGTCGAGGGAACAGTGGCCATCCAATGATGCAAAAAATGACGTCACCTGAGCGATTCGAACACTCGCGGTCAAAGACCAACCGCTG
>MU151073.1:14748-202732 GCA_015584085.1 Macrolepiota fuliginosa MF-IS2 | reverse complement strand
TATATACCTGAGGATTTCAATATCTTTTTATTCAACAAATTTATTGAAGCTTTACTGAAGCTGGACTTGTATCTGCCGAAGGAGGCTTTGTCGAGGGGAATAGTTTGTTATTTAATCCGATATACATTTTGGATATGATCTACTGAGATTCCAGGAACTCGCGTATGTAGGCGACGAGCTTGTCTGTCTGCTCCTCGGTGATGGCGTTATAGAGCGAGATGCGAATGCCTGAAAATTTACAAGGATAGGTTAACAGATGCGTAGTCGAAGGACAAGAAACCAACTCACCTCCGACAGAACTAAACCCAGGGACGACAACGTAGGCGTGAGTCAGCTAAATTCGACAAAATAATAGTAATGAAAAACACCCACCGATGTCCCTTCAACCCAGTCATACCCTTCTCCTCAGCACCTTGCAAAAACGCCTTCTCCTTCCCATCACCAAGCACCACAAAGACGATATTCATCCAGCTCCTCGATCCCTCCTGCACATGTCCCCTAAACACGCCCTTCTCCTCTCCCTCCCTCACCACCTCATAAACCTTCTCCGCCTTCTTCTTATTCACCCTCTCGTAATACTTAACCCCACCCAACTCCGAATTCCTCTTTAGCACTAACCCGGAGATATAAATAGCCAATACGGGTGGCGTATTATACACGCTCTTTCCGTCGGCTAGGGTCTTGTAGGAGAGAGTGATAGGTATGGGTTGTGCGCCGAGCTTGGCGGCAGCGTCGACGTCGACGATACAATCGTTGCGTACGATCAAGATCGTCAATCCGGCGGGCCCGATATTTTTCTGAGCGCCGGCGTAAATCACCGCGTGGTCTGCGAGCCTCGGGATCGGGCGTGACATGAAACTGGAGGAATAATCTCCTACGAGTGGGGCGAGTTGCCCCTGTGGCAAAAGGTGGAAGGGGAAAGTCCCTTCGACGGATTTACCCTCGCTGTCGATGGATTCAGGTGCGTGATTGAACTGAACGCCGTGGACGGTTTCGTTTTCGCAGTAATATATGAGTGCGGGGTTTGGTGAGAATTTGAATGATGCGTGAGGTGGGATGTTGTCGAATGATTTCGCGTCTTTGGAGTGTAGCCTCCCGTCGACTACGATATTGACTTGTCCACCGCCAAGCCTCAGTCCTTCGGTATGTGCAGCTTTGCTCCATGAGCCAGTGAGGACATAATCTAATCCGCGTTCTTCGTCCCTCAAATCTGGATAGAGGAGCCTATGGCGTGCGAGGAGGTTAAGAACGACAGCGGAGAATTGACCAGTACCGCCGCCCTGTGTGAAAAAGATAGAATGGGTAGACGGGACACCGAGTTGCTGTCTGATGAGCGCCTCAACGCCTGCAAGATAAGATGTGAATTCCGGCGAACGATGGGAAATCTCGGCTATCCCTATTCCGGTATTTTCGAAATTAAGTAGGCCTTTGGTTGCTTCTTGCAATACAGAATCAGGCAAGGCTGAAGGGCCTGCACCGAAATTGATGACTCGGGACGCTGCTGACATTTTGGTTGTGTTTTGATGGACGGGTTGTGTGAGTTTGTTGATCAAATAACTGTGAAGTCGTTGTCTATTTCAAGGCAACAATGGCCTCTTAGTCATTTTTACATCAATGACTAGGTTGTGCTTGTGAGTTTGATTATTGCCAACGATTTCGTTTCTTTGCACAATTGATCCCGATATGTCGAGTCATAAATACGAATGGAGTATGTGGATGGAGGTACATGCATGTATATATGGATAACTATGCGATAATTTGCAAATGATGTACGGAGCAATGGGCAAGTCATTAGAAACCGACAGTAGGTAATAACGCAGCGACGAAAACGAGGTAAAATCATCTGGTCCATGAGGTTGTTTAAGATAAAATTATGCTGGGAACGGAGAGGTTGAGTCAAAGCGAGGGAAAGAAGTAAAAGTCGAGAAGCATAAGGAGCTAATACACAAAGGAAAACAGCTGTAGAAGATAAAAGGGCATACATAAAGACAATAAATCAGGGAAGAGATGAACATGAACATGAACAATGGGAAGAAGCAATTGTAAACAGCAGGTACAATAAGCAGCAGCAGCGTGGTTCTAGGCTTTGAGTTAAAATAGATAATTGAGTCGACTGGAGCGATATATGCGATGATGCGAGTGGTGAGGGGCGTAAGCATTGCCGAATGAATTTCGTGCGAATGGGAGAAGCAGGAGAAAGCAAGTCAGTCATAGCAAGAGCGTGGCGAAGAGCGAATAACAGGGTGCCAACGCAGAAAAAGAAAACAACAGCAGAAGCAGCAGGAGATGGGAACTTGAACAGCTCAAGATGGGCTATCGTACAAGATAGAAAATTACACGTCGTCATCAGACACGGGCATGAGATGGCGGAACGTTACACGTGTGGGATCGAATCGGGGTGCAGGCGTGGGTGTGAGGGGGCGTGAGGGGGCATCGCGAGGAAATATATTATAGCTTTGGAGAGGAATATCGTCTACAGTGTCGTCCGACATGGGACTGGACCTTGGAGACACTTTTCGACGGCGGGTAGGCCCTAGACCGGAGGGACGGATATGGGTTGTGGTGGGATCAGGAATGAGGGAGAGATCGGCGATGTCCCATGGATGATCATAGGCAGGAGGGGCATCAAGGGAGGCGATCCATGGAAGCTTATCAAAAGCATGAAGTGGCGAGTGTTCCCTGCAATACTCGGCGCGCGATACAAGGCGGCGGCGACGCAGCGAGTGTGAGGTCGTTTTTGTGCGACGTCGTGGGGCAGAAATGCACGGTGGCTTAACCATCTAATTGAGCGCGGTTAGGATTTAAACAGCTCGGGTAACAAGGGTAGACGCACTGCGGAGGGCTCAGGAGGGGGAGGCGGGGATCGGAAGCGGCTGGGAGTCGGGCGGTCTCGACGCTGGTCGGGTTCGAACGCGGGGAGCAGAGGCTGGAAAACAGGCATGGCAGAGCGGGGCCGCGGCAAGCAGGGAGGGCAGAAGACAACTAGGTGGAGAACATGGTAGGTACTTGTATGTGGACCAGATCAAACTCACTCTCCGCCTACTCCTCTCCTCGATTACGTAATGGCGCATTGCCTCCACGCCTCAACCTGCCAGATCGAGTCTGCCAGATCGACACCAGGTGCACGCCCTCTTCTCCTCCGCCCGCCGCTTTTGCCGCAAAAATACACAAAAATCTACACCCCAGTCCGTTTTTTCTGTCAACCCTTGTGAATTTGATCGTCGCGTCTGCCCGCTGCCCCGCACACTCCTTGGCCGACGCGTAGCGCATCCCCGTTATTTCAGGCTGATCACTACGATATCACAGCTTTGGAAGAAGCATTGAATCATTTCACCTTTTTCGTCTTCTCTTATTAGCACACGCTCTCCTGCATCACCCGCCAGCTTCCTTCCATACGTCCATCACTCCCCTGCCTCCTAGACGCTATCCACAATAACTCCTGACACGAGGCTCACACGAAGCTCGAGTCAATTCTCTTTCATTATGGCACTTCCCATACACCCGTGTGGGACTTGAGATCTTCGGCCTACCGATCGGCCCCTTCTTCCCTGGCCACCTGCCTTTCCTTCCTTTCCTTATTATCGCACTAGCGTTTAAAGTGAATGAAATCGTAATGACTTTAAACTAATACATGTGATGACTGTAATGGATGATATGACAGCAATGCAAAAATGATACACGGAAAGCAAAAAACAGCTCCACCAAATCCCTCTAATCGATCTCCTCCATGGCCGACGTCGAAGCACCCTCAGCGACAGCGGGGGTCTCAGCTGCCGGCTCAGGGGCAGGAGCAGACTCGTCCTCATCGACATCGAGACCAAGAGAGATCATGCGGTAGATGCGTTTCGCGAACGATGTTGGGTCATCAAGAGAGAAACCAGAGGTGAGAAGCGCCGTTTCGAAGAGTAGGAAGGTAAGATCCCGGACAGACTTGTCGGCCTTGTCCTCTTTGACCTTCTTCCTGAGCTCCTTGACGATAGCGTTGTTCGGGTTTAGCTCAAGTGTCTTCTTCGAAGCCATGTATGATGACATCGAGGAGTCACGAAGAGCTTGCGCCTTCATGATACGCTCCTATAATGATAGGTCAGCAAACGCTTCCATAACACCAGTCAACTGCACGAGAAACTTACCATGTTCGAAGACCAGCCGAATTGACCAGTAACGAGGACGCAAGGAGAGTCCGCGATACGATTCGAGACGACAACCTTCTCAACACGCTCACCAAGGGCATCCTTGACAGTCGAGCAGAGTTCACTGAACTCCTGCACCTCAGCCTCGCGAGCCGCCTTCTCCTCATCAGTCTCCTCAAGCTCGAGGCCTTCCTTTGACACGCAAACGAGCTTCTTGCCTTCGAACTCTTTCAACTGAGTAATGGCATACTCGTCGATGGGGTCAACGAGCAGGAGGACCTCGAAGCCCTTCTTCTTGAGGACCTCAAGGAAGGGTGAGTCCCTGGTCGCAGCGAGCGATTCACCAGTAAGGTAGTAGATCGACTTCTGCACCTCGGGCATGCGGGTGATGTAGTCTGAAAGTTTAGGTTAGCGTCTGGTAGAAAACGTGGAAAGCCAAGACGTACCCTTGAGCGAAATCTGCTCATCAAGGGCCTTGGTCGAGAAGAAGCGGAGGAACTCAGCAAGCTTGCTACGGTTCTGAGCGTCCTCATGGATACCGAGTTTAATGTTTTTGCCGAAAGCCTCGTTGAACTTGCTGAAGTTGTCTTTGTCCTCAGCAATCTCGCTGATAAGGTCGAGTGTCTTCTTGACAATGTTCTTGCGGATGACCTTAAGAATCTTGTTCTGCTGGAGGGTCTCACGGGAGATGTTGAGAGGAAGGTCCTCAGAGTCGACGATACCCTTGACGAAGTTGAGGTACTCGGGGATGAGGTCCTCACAATCATCCATGATGAAAACGCGGCGGACATAGAGCTTGATGTTGTTGCGTTTCTTCTTCGATTCGAAGAGATCGAAGGGAGCACTGCAAACAGTGTTCAGCAACACACATATTGAGACAGACGACAATTCACTCACCGCTTGGGGATGAATAAGATGGCCTTGAACTCAAGTTGACCCTCAACAGAGAAGTGCTTGACGGCAAGGTGATCCTCCCAGTCGTTGGTCAGGCTCTTGTAGAAGGAGGCGTACTCATCAGTGGTGATTTCCTGGGGGTTACGTGTCCAGATGGGCTTGGTCTTGTTGAGTTCCTCGTTGGTGACTTCCGTTTCCTTGATAGTCTTCTTCTTCTTTTCCTTGCCCTCCTCTTCCTCTTCAACTTCCTCGATCTTGGATTTTTCGCCCTCTTCTTCCTCCTTGACTTCCTCTTCGTCCTCAACTTCCTAAAGCTAAATTCAGTATGCGAACTATCACAGATGATAAGATATGCACCTTCTCGACCTCCTTGGTCACAGCAAGTTGGATGGGATACGAGATAAACTCGGAGTGCTTCTTGACAATATCCTTAATCCTCTTCTCCTCAAGGTACTCGTACTGATCCTCCTTCAAATGAAGGCGAATCTCAGTACCACGGCCAAGAGCAGGGTTGACGGTGTCGTGGGTGATGGTGAAAGTGCCGCCGGCAGAGGACTCCCAGATGTACTGCTCATCATCATTGTGCTTCGTGATAACCTGCACACGTTCTGCAACGAGATATGCAGAGTAGAAACCGACACCGAATTGACCGATCATAGAGATATCAGCACCGGCGTTGAGTGCCTCCATAAAACCCTAGATGGAGATAGATCAGGAGAGTTGAAACTGTATGTGGGGTAATCTACACACTTTTGTGCCCGACTTGGCGATGGTACCAAGGTTGTTGACGAGGTCGGCTTTGGTCATACCGACACCAGTGTCGCGGATAGTAAGAATCTTGTTCTCCTTATCGGGAGTGATACGGATGTAAAGGTCCCTCTCGGTCTCGAGGACGGAAGGGTCGGTAAGTGATGCGTAACGAATTTTATCGAGAGCATCGGAACCGTTGGAGATTATCTCCCGAAGGAAAATCTCCTTGTTGGAGTAGAAGGTATCTATGCCGTGATATGAGTATACATTTCGATATGGATACGATAAACGACGCGGACGCACTGATAATGAGATCCAAAAGCTGGCTGATCTCAGCCTGGAAGCCAAAACTCTCGGTGGCCATGTCTATAACGCAATTTAGATAGCGATTGGATAGATGAAGCAGATAACAAACTTTTAGGGTATTAGACGAAGATCGGGTGAAGGGATGGTGGGTTGCAAAAGGTGAAGAAAGAAAATGAAGACGCGGCCTATAAGTACACCAATTTTTCAGTTCTCGAAGGATCTGAAACTTACCTTAAACGGCATGCTGACCGAATCCGTATGGAACCTTCTGGAACTAATGATGTCCGGACCCTCTGGGCATCTTTTTATCTGATGCAATTTAACGGTTGCTACTGAGCTAAAGATAAGTATCAGGAAAGATCTAGACGGCTGTGCACAATGATAATAATCGCTTGACTCTGTCACGAACTATGAACTTGGAACAAAGCTTGCTATATTACAAGGGAGGTATATTAGATCTGGGCTCTGAAATCAGACCCATTCTACCTGTATGCTGAGCTTTGAGTACTTCAACCATTGCCCTCAACTCCTCAATTTCGTCTCTGAGTTCCCCGTTCTCATCACGCAGCCTTTTATTGGCATCCGTGAGTGATGCTTTCTCAGCCACAAAGGCTCGTAAATCCTGTTCAGAGAACGGCCGATGGCCATCAGCTCTCTTATTGGCCCAACCAAGTTTGACCTCCAGAGCTTGGATCTGACGGCGATAAGCCCTGGGATAGAATTGAGTGGTGGCTTCTGTAGGGCCTGAGCAGAAGCCATACCGAACACTTTCGTCCATCTCCGCTTGCGTTTTTTCAAAACTTTCGAGGTGTAGCTTGAGTTGATGGATCTCATTTTGCAGGATAACTATTTGCTCTCCGCGGGCATTGAATTTGGCATAGTCATTGTCCCTATATCAACACGAGGTGAGAGGGCTGTGATACTGAGAAAAATAGCACTGTACCAGAGCTTTTGGATTTTTATATGCTGCTCGAGTTGGCGCTCATAGTCATGTAATCTCTCAATTTTGTGCTGATTCTCCTTCCTCTCTGTCGTCAATCGGGTGACATGGTTGACCGCATCCGCGAGAAGCTTAGCTTGTGCGGCAAACAAAGCCTGGCGATGTAATGTCGTGAATTATCGCATTAGGAGCCAGACAAGCACAACCTCACCTTCGCTTCCTTCTCGGCGCTGCGAAGCGTTGCGGCCTCCAACGTCCAGCCTTTCTTCTCTTCGCGGAGTTCTTTGAGCTTCTTTTGAAGTTCTGTATTCCATTCCGCATATTTGTTCTTGGCAGAAGACGCTTGCTGTTTGTGCTCACGCAACTCGGTCTCAAGAGCGGTAACCTGAGCGCGATACTTTCGTAGTTTGTTGTACTGGGATAACAAGTTCGCCTGAGTATGATAGCGAGGTGTCCAAAGAGAACACACATACAAGACCTTGACGTTCAGCTTCCGCAGACTTCATTAAAACACGATCCTGATAAAGCCTTCCTATATGCTTGACGTTTTCCCTCTGAACCCAAAGCTCAAAATTAAGCCCGTTCCGCAATAGCAAAACCTCTCGTTGTAAAGCTGATATCGCTTGTGCGACATGTCCGATGGTTCCAGATTCCCAATTTGCGCCCGGGGGGATCACCCGTTGTTTTGAGGGAGATGGTGAGCGAGACGGAAAAGTCGACACCGTCCACTGCGCGTCTGACATGACAATGTCCACGTCGATATTGGCCTTGAGCGCGTGAGTGGCGTGTACCATACCCGCTAAGGAAATAGTGGCCTTGCCGCTGGAAAGTTCAAGTGGTGTGATGAAGCGGGGGCGCTCATCTGTGGTTATCGGCGATACACCTGGCAAGTCATGTTCCTCTTCTCCTTCCACGTCCTCTGTTTCTTTCTCTCTCTCTTCCCCTTCCCCTTCCGCCTCTATTTCCTTTGCTTCTTCGCCCTCCTCTGGGGGAAGAGGGAGATCATTTGAGGCCGTAAACCCGTATCGTGCACGGAGCCCGGCGGCAAGGTTGCGGATATCCAACATCATTGCTTCGCTGGTGATGCGCGATATACTATATTTTGACCAGAATTCATTCGTCGCCAATTCGTTGGATGCACTCTTCCAAAGTAACAAAGGGTGGCAAATGTGCTCTCGGAGCAAGTTCTAAATAACATAAAATCAGACGATGGGGCAGATAGCTCAGTTGGTTTCGCACCTCACTTCTCCTTCTGATCTCATCTTCGTCAAATGCACCTTTCCAGCTTTCAACATATGGTGATTGAACACCAAACGAGTCAAGGTACTCAACCGGGCCACGAAGGAATTTCAAAACATTAGATGGGTATAGATAAAAGAGAGTAGAAAAGAATGGGCGTGAGTCGGGTGGATGTGAAGTTGTTGCGTTGAATGACATGTCTAGTCGTTGCCACTGAATGTCTGATTGTATATGAAGTTTCTTTTGCGTAATTTCAGATAGTTCTCGTTCCAGCTGAGCATCTGGAGGGCCATCCCCTGCTCCAGGCAATGTAGGATAGCGCTCCTTCCAACATAGAACTCTTGCAAGTACTGCAAGAAATCGGGGAAGGAAGTATCGAAGCTTTTCCCGAGCATAGACAGCAAAGTAAGGCAGAGTTTTGGCCAAAAATGTCAACCCAGCAGTGCACAGAGTCGAAGAGTTATCCAGAAAGATGGATCGCAGAAGAGCTGTCAGGAGATGGTGTTCGGATAGAATAGGGGCTACGACAGGATAGGATGGATGAGACGAGAGAAGGTTCAACAGCGTAAATAGCTGCAGTCGAGAAGAAGGATTCACGAAATGGGTAAGAATCTCTGTGAAAAGATCCTAGTTCTTGCATTAATAGCGGCGTCAACGACAAGCTACAAGCGTCTACCTCAGGGTTCTCTTGTCCATATTTGATAAGGACATCCTCCAAATTGGCCTTCCAACACGTCCTCTTCTGTCGTTCCTCTTCCTCCAGTCCAGCCCATTCCAAGATATCATTCTCGGATCCCTCGTTGAATGCATCCAGAAGATATAAGTCAAATACTCGTTTCCTAAAACCGGCCACTCGTTCGGCGTAGTTCTCGATTCTGTCTGAGTAGACATCTTTATTCTTCTTGATAGCTTGAATGATGAGTTCTTTGGCGTAGTTAACGGGTGTAGTTGGCAATTTAGGCTCGCGTAAGGCAGGTCGAAGGACGAGATCGAACCACGAGATAACGGATGTTGATGGGATGACGGGAGCAAGATGACGTAGTACGGTCAGGAATATCTCCCCTTGACGCAGGTTTGTGTAGTCCACGACATCGTGGTAAACGACCTGAAGCTCCTCTTCGAGGTGGGCAATTAATTCCTCCGGCTCCTCCGAAGATGAACATTCCATAACAAAATCATCGACTTGAGCCAGGAGTTCATCCAAAGGCAAAGCGTCAGGTGTGCCACTGAGAACAGCGTGAATCTGACGGGAGAGGCTAATGGGCATGGCAATGGAACCCGAACACGAAGCGGATTCCTCGAGTAAATATCAAATGAATATCGAGGTAATTGGTTTGCTTCACACGATGATGCCAAATACGCACCATCAGTGTCAAACAACGTGCTCGACGCGGCTTCGTGTGTCATCACCGTCCCCGCCGTCGAGCTCGCCAATCCCGTCTATCCATAATTCTAAAAGGTTCGTTATCCAGAATACTCTATGCACCAATGGCCAAGTTCTGCCACGCCGCTTCACGCGCTCGGAGATGGATGCTGTGAATGTGTTCAAGATGCACTGACACTCAGACTAGATGTCCGCACACATTGAGGAAGTTCCCTCTGACCATTCTGACCACGAGGGTCACGAGCATGAACACGAGCACGAGCACGAGCATGAACATGAACACGAGCATGACCATGAGGAAGATCCCACATCCAACGCTGCCCTCGAAAAAATCCAGTCCCGATCTGAGCGTAAGGCGAGGAAAGCTCTTCTTAGCTTGGGGTTGAAGAAAGTTCCTGGTATCACGCGTGTTACTCTCAGGCGACCCAAAAACGTATGTCTCCCGCTGCTCTGGTACGCGTGAAACACGTTAAATCTGCAGTAGATCCTCTTTGTCTTGGCATCCCCTGATGTCTACAAGTCGCCCAACAGCGATTGCTACATCGTTTTCGGCGAGGCTAAGGTGCGTCTACTCCTCTCAAATGACACACCAAACCCATCGGCGTTTCCCATAGATTGAGGACATGAACTCTCATGCTCAGCTTTCCGCCGCCCAACAGCTGGCTTCCAGTGCTGCAAGTGCTGCCACCCTTGATACTGCGGTTGCCGGCACGAACGGTGAAGAGGAGGAGATCCCCGAGTTGAAGGAGCCCGAGGATGATGGGCCTGTGGATGAGACCGGCGTCGATCCCAAAGATATCGATTTGGTGATGCAACAAGTCAACTGTTCACGAGCGAAGGCCGTGCGGGCACTGCGGGACAGCGGAGGTGACTTGATTAATGCCAGTGCGTTATGTTCTTTTTCTCCATCATTTTGAGTCTCACATTCTTATAGTCATGGCCGCCAGCGAGTAGATCCCTTCATTTGCTATCCATCACATTCAACTCTTTCTTCTACGCCCTTTCAATGCATCTTGTTTTTCGAATTGGATATGTGAGAAAGTCACGGAATACTCCAACGCCGCAACTCTACATAATAGTTCGACCTCTCCCAGCTATCTTGTACGATTTCTACGCCTTCGGAAGATGGCACTTGCCCATCTGCCGCACCTATGATGAGGTTGAGCCCCGTGGCCGCCTCTGTGACCAGTCTCCCCAATTCGCCTTTCGCAAACATATGATAGTATCGACCGTAAACCTGTTTCTCTTCTCCCTCGGGGGAATTAGTACCTTGTGGCGAGGTTTCTTTCGACAACACCCAGGGGACTATAACGTCTTTTCCTGATCCTACTTCCTTACATTCCCCTTGTGGAATAATCCTTTTGGAGAGTTCATCTTGCTCGATTGCCCAGACATAGATGAGGATGCGTCCATGCTTAGGTGATACGGCCCGCAAAAGACACTACGACGACTGATGAGGGTCAGCTAATGTGGCCAAGTGGTGAATTCACCTGAACTGCAAGCATTCTTCTCTGCGGATTGGCAAGATGGTGAATCGTCGCGATGGAGATCGCGTAATCCTGAAATAAAGTCCTTCAGCGATCAGCAAAGAGGATCATTTCCGACACGCACGAAAGCATGCCCCCTCCAACAATGATGAAGCGCATTTCCGAGGATAACCTCTCTCGCCTTTCCTCCGGCTTGCTGAGCGTTCTTCAGAAGATTGATGCTCCTATCCAGACCGATCATCCATATTTTCCCTTGCCGATCAAGGGGGAGATATTTCCCATTCCCAGTACCAGAATCAAGTCCTATCCATCCATCAGGCAGCTCCGAGAGGAATTTCGTGACAATTGGCCATGGCTAACTCGAATGTGATATCAAGACGATGAAGTGATAAGACGGTGATTGCTTCGTTACTTTGTATCTGGTGCTTGAGAAATGACTAGCAATCTTATCGTAAATCGCATGTACATTCTGCGTTTCGTATGCCTCTGGATCAAGGTCGACGACAACTTCGGCGACTGCTTTCGGAGCCATCGGTGTCAAAGTGAGATGGTAGTTTGGGGGAAAGGAGTGTTTACTGTGAACTTGATGTGCAAATGATCGACAACGGAAATCATATGAAGCCCATCTCCTCGTCCAACAACTGCTTGAATTTACTGCCATCAAATGCCGGAAATGGTACAACAGTATCTGTTGTGAATTGCTGGATCGATCTTGCCAGATCTCTGTTTCTTGTGGTCAGTAGAGATTTTAGTTTTGAAAATGTGATTACTCGATGGTGCTTGATTTGAGGTAGCCCTGCGCTTCTAGGGCTTGTGCTAGTTCTTGCTGGTGGTTATGAAGGAGCGTTGGATTGGGCACGACGATGAGGGGTTTCGGCAGACGAAGTATCTCGATTATAGTTCCTGCGCCTACACCTTGTCAGCCTATGTTACTGTCTCATTTAGTCTCTCTGACCAGCATGGCTTATGATAAGTTCTGCCTTGTCATATTCTTCGTATAAAGAGGATTTGAACTTCCAGAGTTCCACGGAAACTCCCTCGAGGATCAGAGTTGCTGTCTCTCCTTTGGCCACCGAAGGAGCGTAGATAAAGTCAGAATTGCCACACTGGACGGATAGTGTGGTGTAGCCTCGAGCTTTGAGAGCATTTAGCGTTCTCGGGGAGAGGACCTCTGTAATGAGTGTGTCAAACTTTGTCGTGCCAACAGTGGCAAGTGCACGCATTGGAGCTGATATAGGTGGAAGTGAATGTCACTGACGCTAGACCTTTGTCATATTACTATATGATGGCACTTAGACCCTCTTAATATCGCTTGATGCGATACAGTAAATTGCCGTATAAATTAACTTCCGAGTGAAACTAATTTACAGTAGGATCTACTTTGACCACAACCTTACCGGTAGACCGAGTCGTCATTATGCGCTCGTACGCCTTGGGAACGTCGTCGAATTCGAAGACGGAATCCACAATGGGTCTGACAGACCCTGTGGCGCCGTGAATATCTCGAAGGACTGAAATATAAATTACGTACCATTGTCAACTAGTGCCCGCAAAGCTTGAAGGTCTTCGTTCTTGTTCACAACACCAACAATCCTACTCCTATCTGAGCCACCATAAACAGGGAAGGAACGACCAAAATACCTATATGTTCGTTTGGTTCCTCCGAGCCAGCGCGGTATGATCAACACGCCGAGACTTTTGACGAGCTTCCAGATCTCCAACATGGAAGAATTTTGTGGTAAAGGTCCAGTGGTGACGAAGATGCCATTAGGGGCAAGGTATGCCTCGCTCGAGGTGTACAATGAGGAATCGGTGGAACCTACGGCGTCGAAGATGATATTGAATTTGGGAGAGGGAGATCTTTCAGTCAGATGCATCGAAAGATCCACTTTCGTGTAGTCAATGAACTCGTCCGCTCCGAGATCGCGAACAAAAGATTCGTTCTTCCCTGACGCGGTTGCGATGACCTTTGCACCAGCTGCCTTGGCAAGCTGGATTGCAAAAGCGCCTACGGCTGTACTACCACCTCTGATGAAGACAGTTTGATCAGCTTCAACCTTCGCAATGCCATGGAGCGCCTGATATGCAGTTAATCCTGCCAAGGTTATTCCGGCAGCCTGAACAGGGGTAACGTTTGGGGGGCGGATGACAAGGTGATCGGCAGGAACGCGAGCGAACTCGCCTAGGGCGCCTTGACCCGTTTTCATTGTGAGCGCTAAGGTGACGTCAGTTGGAGATACTTCTGAGCCGGATGAAAGCCAGACAAGAGCATACTTGTGGGTATCCATCCAAAGACTTCGTCCCCATTCTTGAACTGGGTTCCATTGGAATCAATGATAACTCCGGCTAGGTCGTGCTCTGCGATGTGGGGACGCCGAGCAATAAAATTGGGCAGCATTTTCATTAGTTTCCAGCCACTATCTAATTATGTTACTGTAGCAATGCATGATGCGAGGTAAGTACTTACACCGGATTGAGTGCCCCAGCCTGAACGCGGAGAAGAACTTCTCCGGCCTTCAGTTTCTTGGGCACTGGCAAGTTGAGTTCCAATTTCAGTGAGCGAGATGGTTTTCCCTGGCGAGTGACAAGCCATGCTTTTTGAACATCTGGGACAGCCTGGGAGGCCATAGATGATGGTTTAAGGGAGAAAGTGGGGTTCCCAAGCACGTCATGGTTCTCACAAGCTAGACACTGAGGAGAACAAGCATAAGAATAAACCTTAACCTCAGATTCGGTGTTCTCGCCAATTGAAACTCAGCCGGTGTCCGGATCTCGTGATCACGGATTACAGACCTTACACAGCTCCCAAAGTGCTTGTCCGCCCTTTGCCCAGCGAGTGCAACAAGGTGTTTCTTCGCCTTACACCACCATCATCTTGATTCCTTCCACCCTGCATACCCTCCCCATAATTCCATTCGGTCCCCATGGAGGCAAGTTTGTCTATCATCGCGTCTGACCAACCCGAATTGATTAAATCGACAGAGCCTGCTCGATTTCTCGAGGGAGTTTGATGTTGCACTCCTCGATAAGGTCGTCATGGCCTTTTACACTGGCTCAGGACAAGACGTGAGTCTCAGTCACCACATCTACGCGTTTATGCTTATCTTGATCTGACAATGCACCCTGAAGCAACAATTAGGCCAGCAAGTCCTCACCCAATTCCAAGAGCATCCTGACTCATGGACGAGAGTACCGGATATTCTTGAAAAGTCATCGTTCCCTCAGTCGAAGGTACGTTATCTTGACGCGCTATTACGCTGTTGTATTCAATGAGGTATTGGGTGAATAGTACATTGGGCTTCAAATCTTAGAGAGGCTGATTCTCACAAGATGGAAAACCCTACCCGACGGTCAACGGCAGGGTATGTTGTGGTCTATCCATAGACTTCCATTCAGAATGTCAATCGTGAAAATTTACAGGCATCCGGAACTTTATTGTCAGCGTCACTGTGAAAGTCGCCTCCGATGAAGTCTCGTTGAGAAAGGAGAAGACTTACATCAACAAATTGAACCTCGCACTCGTGCAGGTATGCATATGGATTCTGTTTGTGTTCAATATTGACATCTGACGGCGATCATAGATCCTCAAGCAGGAATGGCCACACAATTGGCCAACCTTCATCTCGGAATTGGTTGAATCATCCAAAACTAACCTCTCCCTATGCGAAAACAACATGGTTATTCTCAAGTTGCTCTCGGAGGAAATCTTCGATTTTTCTGCCGAACAAATGACGCAAACCAAGATTAGGAACTTAAAGAACCAAATGTGCGGCGAGTTCTCCGAAATCTTCAAGCTGTGCTCGGAAGTTCTTGAAGAAGCCAATAAAACGACCCTCGTCAAGGCGACGTTAGAAACTCTATTGCGTTTCCTCAACTGGATTCCGTTAGGCTATATCTTTGAGACTAGGATTATCGATCTTCTTCTAACCCGAGTGAGTGACCACGATTCCGCTCATATTTCGCGATTAATCATGGGAGGTCTTTAGTTCCTTGAAACTCCCGAATTCCGGACTGTTACTTTGAAATGTCTTGCTGAAATTGCTGCTCTCAATGTCGGACCCGAATATGATCCCAAATTCGTGATCCTATTTGCCATGGTCATGACCTCGGTCAATCGCATGATTCCTCCAAGCACGAACATTGCCCAAGCCTACGCAGAGGCCGGTGATAATGGGCAAGAACTCGTCCTCAACCTTGCGTTATTCCTCTCGAACTTCTTATCGAATCATCTTCGTGCCGTAGAGACGGAACAAAATCGGGACGTCCTGCTCAATGCCCATCTTTATATGGTCAAGGTGTCTCAGGTGGACGAACGGGAAATTTTCAAGATCTGTCTTGAGTATTGGTTGAAACTCGTGGCAGAGCTCTATGAAGAGATTCAAAGCTTGCCAATCGGCGAGTCAAGTATGTTGATGGGGCTCAGTCTTGGTGGCAGCAACGGGCAAAACATGTTGAATGGCATGTCATTGCGCAAGAATATCTATAGCGACGTGTTATCAAATTTGCGCCTGGTGGTTATTGAGAAGATGGTGAAGCCAGAGGAGGTACGTTCTTTCATTCCTGGACGCGTAACCGATTCTGACTAAACAAATGTAGGTCCTTATCGTCGAGAATGAGGAAGGCGAAATTGTACGAGAGTTTATGAAAGAAAGCGACACGATTGTGCTTTACAAGTCTATGAGGGAGTTACTCGTCTACCTGACGCATTTGGACGTCTCAGACACCGAGACGATCCTCACGGAGAAACTTGCTAAGCAGGTTGATGGGTCTGAGTGGTCTTGGAATAACCTCAATACTCTCTGCTGGGCTATTGGTTCAATATCAGGAGCCATGAGTGAGTTCATCGCCCCCCTGCATCACTATCGATTAGCTCATATTTGTAGATGAGGAGACGGAGAAACGTTTCTTGGTGACCGTCATCAAAGATCTCTTAGGTCTCTGCGAAATCAAGCGTGGAAAGGACAACAAGGCCGTCGTCGCCTCCGACATCATGTATATTGTCGGTCAATATCCTCGCTTCCTCAAAGCACATTGGAAATTCTTGAAGACGGTCGTCAACAAGTTGTTCGAGTTCATGCACGAGACTCATGAAGGTGGGTGTGACGCTTCCTGTGCATCTCGCGTCGTCTAATCTTCCTTGTTTAGGTGTCCAAGACATGGCTTGCGACACTTTTATTAAAATTGCGCAGAAGTGTAGGAAACACTTCGTGATGCAGCAAAGCGGCGAATCAGAACCATTTGTTGACGACATTCTTCGTTCATTACACCGTATCACTGTCGACCTTTCCCCCCAACAGGTAGGCCTGAGTTAAGTACTCATCAATATTTTGCTGACCTACCCTCGGTTAGGTGCACACCTTCTATGAAGCCGTCGGTTACATGATTTCCGCGCAGCCCAACAAACCTCAGCAAGAAAAGCTCATTTCTAAGTTGATGGAGCTTCCAAATAACGCCGTATGTGGTCATGGATCGTGAGCATTCAGTATTGTAGCTAACGTTAAACCAGTGGGATTCCCTTATGGCGCAAGCCGCACAAAACCTTGACGTTCTCTCAGTGGACGGAAATATCAAAATCCTTTCTAATGTCCTCAAAACTAATGTCTCCGCTTGCACCTCAATCGGCAGCTTCTACCTCCCCCAGCTCGGCCGCATATTCCTTGATATGCTAGGGCTTTACAAAGCTGTCAGTGGAATTATCAGCGAGACCGTGGCTAAAGAAGGTTTCGTTACTCTGCGTAACCCCACAACAATGTGCTGATGGGCATTTTTAGGCCTCGTCGCAACCAGGACGCCGAAGATCCGTCAACTGAGGACCGTGAAGAAGGAAATTCTAAAGTTGATGGAAACTTATATCAAAAAAGCGGAAGACCTAGAGGCTGTCAACAATAACTTCATTCCCCCCCTCCTCGATGCGATTCTCGGTGATTATACTCGCAACGTTCCTGCGGCCCGCGATGCGGAAGTTCTCAATGTTATGGCTAGCATCACGACGCGCCTACAGGTCAGTATTTTTGTCGTGTGTTTCAACGTCATCTCAACCCCAAAACAGGGTCTTTTGACTCCTCAAGTACCCGCAGTCCTGGATGCGGTATTCGAGCCTACTCTAAACATGATTAACCAAGACTTCGCGGAATTCCCCGAACACCGTGTCGGATTCTTTAAACTCCTACGTGCCATCAATCTCCATTGCTTCCCAGGTATGGAGGTGTCAACAAGTATACCCCTTAGGTCTGGCTAACGAACGTTCCTCAATAGCGCTGCTTGGCATACCTCCCCCCCAATTCAAGCTATTCATGGATAGTATCATTTGGGCCATCAAACATACAATGCGTGACATTGCGGACACTGGCCTCAATCGTAAGAAGGATAACGTTTTATTTGTACGCTTGACTCACAACCCCATTTTCAGTCTGCCTAGAAGTCGTGAACAATTTCGCAAACGCTGCGGAACCCGCCATTGCCAATGCCTTCTTCCAACAATACTATCTCAACACGGTCCAAGATATCTTCTTTGTTCTGACAGACGCTGATCATAAGAGTGGCTTCAAACTCCAGAGTGCTTTACTCGCTCGTCTCTATCAGCTTGTTGAACTGAACATTATTCGAACACCGTTGTTCGATCCTGCTGCCGTACCCGATGGCAACATCACTAACTCAGTATTCCTTCGCGAATACATTACTAACCTGCTCAAGAACGCCTTCCCTCACGTGCATAGGTACGTACTTTCCCATTATGACGTCGGCCAGTCTTAATCTGCGACTTGTTCAGCTCTGAATTGCAAACTTTCGTCGGCGCTCTTAGCGAATACTACAATGACCTAAACCGCTTCAAGCTGGCGTTACGCGACTTCCTCATTCAGCTCAAGGAATTCTCAGGAGATGACAATGCCGAGCTGTATCTGGAAGAGAGGGAAGCCGAGAACGCGAGGAAAGCTGAACTCGCCCGCCAGCAAGCTATGCGGATTCCTGGCATGCTTAAACCGGATCAGTTAGAGGATAAGGACGAGGACATTTAATTTCAACGGAAGCAGTTATTCATATCTTACTTTTCGTGGTTAAGCATTCGCCTATATTCGAACCTTCTCAATTTGATCCTCTTTACTCTTCCCCCAACAGCTTGTTTATATGATCTTTCTAGTGGTCCTGCTTTCGAGTTTGGCTCTCGGCTTTACGATAATCTTATGTACTTCTAGGGAAACCATAATGTAGAACACAAATCCAAAATCCTACGAATGCCACCAACTTTATTCTTGTATTATTTCCGATCAGCATCTACGTCACGAGATAGACATGGCATTCAGTGATTGAGTCGAAGACTCTTATCATAAGTTATCTCGCAACGTCCCAACACACCACCCCTACCTAACGCTCGACACTCGCCGCCCGCCTCGAGACACAGCCTGCGATATGTTCAAAAAGTATGTAATCCCCGACCCCTGGGATCGGATTTGACTGATGGCTGTCCTGACTTGAGATTCACGCCTTCCTCTGATGTTTCCGGACACACCCCCGTGAAGTCTTCTGTGCAGCGATCCATCAGAACAAACGTCCTTTCGCAGTGGAAGATAGAACCTGAGACATTGGAAGCTATCTGGCCGAAGAAAGAGGGTCTAGTACATGTCAAATGGTCGGTCATTCATTAGATGATAAGATAAAAATGACTCGGCAGCGAAGATGCTCACACTCTTTCTCCCCCACGCATAGCAGAGACCATATCTCCGTATATACAGTCAACGGAGAACCCCTCTTCTTCCAGCACTTCGATGAAGCCTTTTTCCCGACATTGCGAGTAATTCATAAATGTGTGTAACAACTCAATAACTTCTCATATCTATTGGGAATATGCTCATGAAAGATGCCTCGTGCTTTTTGTTTGGGTTTAGATCCTTATATTCTACCTGCAGTAAAAATCGATCGGGGCGCTATTCGCTTTGTCCTAGCCGGGGCGCAGATAATGTGCCCGGGGCTCACATCAAAGGGAGGTGAACTACCACCTGAAGAAGCTGCCCTCGAGGCCGGTACTCCTGTTGGAGTGTTTGCGGAAGGGAAGGAGCACGCCGTCGCGGTGGGAATTACAAAGATGGGAACAGAAGCTATGAAGAAGACGAATAAGGGTGTCGGGGTTGAGGCCACGACATATCTGGGTGACGATTTATGGGCTCTGGAGACGTTGTGACTGTGTCCTGACAATCGCGGACTGGGGAAGATGTGGAAGTAAACTGCCTGAATCATTTATGAACAGCTGATGTATGTGTTATGCTGTCTCGTTTACCCTCAAACAAATGGATCATGGGGACTTAACCGCTTTCTGTATTAATGGAAACATGCTACAGCCCAATGGAAGGTTGCGGTTCATCGAAGCATTCAGCCCACATGAAGGGATCCTATAGAAATAAGGTGTGACAGTCCCCATGTTACTTCCGTTAATAACGCGGGGTGCGTTGTCTGGGTACTCAATGCTTAAAATGTATCGGAATATTTAGAAGGGATGGCGAAAAGTGTGTACCAGCATGGTCGAAGCCGGGTACCGCAACAATTGTGGTGCTGGCCGGATGATTCATATCTCCCTGTGCAGACAAAGCTACTTTCGGGGTGATAACAGTCCCTGTGAGCGAAGAGGGAATTGGACAGGAAAAATGACGGTCGTACGATGCTGCCTTCTTGCCAACCAAAGTCGGTACCCTAAAACGTGCCGTACAGCTATAGCTTAATTTCGCCTACATACATAATCGAGAAGATACTAACAGGGCTGTATGTTCGTGAACCACTACCGCACCCGGCACGAGCCGCCGCGGTACTGCTGAGCTGGTTCGTCAGTTCCAAAAAGAGATCGATATTGTTTGGCCTTGTTGTTTTCATCCCAGTTCTGATGGTAGCAGGCAAAGAAGCTCTGAACTTCACACCCGCAATGAGCGGATCCCCGGTCGATGAGCCCGCACCTTCCTTCTACTATTCCGAATTCACCTCTGTGAAACCCCGCAAGAAGAGGAGAAATCGGACTCAGCAGCATGGACGCCCATCACCAGAGGTTTTGTTACAGCGCATCAGAGATGAAATGTCACACGGTAGTGAATGGTTCTCACAATGCCAGAGTACGGAATCGTTATCGCTGGGGTCTTTCTTTTGTTCAGATTACCCCGCACAATTTCCCCTTTCTGACTGTACTTAGGTATCCTAAAAGGCGCACTGAAATCTCTATCACATGAATCTCCACCGTCTGTGCTCTGCTTGGGTCTGGGCAGCCCCTCTTCTTCTCCAATTTCGCGTGTCCAGCTCGCTTTCTTGACTGAATTGTGCAGTGGACTAAATATTGTACGCACATTGCGCCATCTTTGACGTATGAGCCGAACCCGAGTTATGGCCACCTCATATTACAGGATCACGCAAATGTTTCAATTTACGATCCCGTCTTCACGCTAGAGGATCTCGAATTGTTCAAGCGGCTGCGCTTTCAGGTTCTATCGGAGAATAGAGCACGTCTCAGCTTTCCATTTTCGTCTTCGCCACAGCCGTTGACCAGTGCCTCTGCTCTTTTGCCCTTCTAGAATGCTGAATACCCGCTACAGGGACCGACAATATGCTATATGCCCCATTGTGATATGGGGCTGTACGACAATCTTCTCAGGGCCAACTGGTCGCAGGACCGGATCCAGACACTCGTGTTGCTGGCAAACCGCCTAGAAGAATACCTAGAAAAGTAGGTTCAGGCCTGCAGGCGCCTTTATGGCGCTCTACGAGTCATTTTAACAGCAGTTGACAGTCACCCGCATCACAAATTGCGAGAACATGTCCCTTATTTGTTCAAAACGGGTGAGAAAGTGTGCTCGTGTGATCGGTCTGTCTCCAGCTCATGGGATCATCGCTACGCTATAGCCCCTGTGTTGAATTGTCACCCGTTCCCTACATCCGAGGCGTGGCCGACTGCATTCAATAACACTTCCGTTCAATGGGTCCGCTTGCCAAACAACCTACCCAATGATTGGTTTTTAGAAGCACCCAATCAAACACAAAGAAGTTGATCGCGCCGTTCAGTTGGCAGTTACCGCGGAACGCGTCACCACCGTATCGTGGCCCTCGTATCGGTCACCTGTTTCTGCTCCATGGAATGAAACGGGGAAAGCCGGAAGAATAAACTGAATTCAAGAGAGGCATAGAGTAGCAAGAATAAGATATGTGTAATACTGCGGAAAACCTTATTGCGCTACAGAAACTACAAGAGGAAAGAATGCATATGTAACAAGGTTGATGAAATAAACTAAGATAGAGGGGCTCCAATACTCAATAAGCACTGTAAAATGTGTGGCGAGACGATTCTTCACGGAAGGGGAGTGGATCCAACTCGAACGGGTTGAGATAACGCGAATACTTGTCAGTGAACGGAGACAGCGGCTGCCTCAAGCGACTGCGTTCGGTCGGGTAACTTGTGCTAGCACTTGATTCGAGAGATAGGGAGGTAATAGACCGGCCGAAGGATGGGGTGGAGAGTGTGTCCGATTCGTCGTCGGACACATCTTCTATGGCATCGGGTACTGAGGAATCTTCTATATCATCGAGGTCATGGTAGGGAAGGGGATCTTCAAAAGTAAACGAAAAAGAGGAAGAAGAGTTCAGGGCAGGAGCAATATCATATCCGTGAGTGGTTGGGGAGTTAAAGGGTGAAAAGAGATTTGAATATGGTACAGAGACAGAAGACGAATAAAAACGAGACTGGTGTAGGTCGTCCGAGGAAGTACGAGGCGACAGTGTAGGGCTGAGCAACTGATCATCATCCTCATCGACAGGCAAGGGAGGAGCGTGTATCTCCGAGTCCGAAGGATCATCGTCGTCCTCATCCTCGGCAAGGGTTTCTAGTAACGAGTCCAGCCATTGTGCCTCTGAATCATGCGAGTCTGGAGAACTGGAGGATACGAAGTTTCCGGCATCCGGAAACATAAACGCGTCAATGACAATAGAACCGATTTCCTCCTCAGGCTCCTCCTCCTCATCTACCTCCTCATTAGTATTAGAAGTAGCTTCGGGGTATTCCGACACAGTAGTGTCTTGCAAATACGAGGACGAGACGATGGAGTTTTTGAGCAATACCCAGCGATGCAAACTGCAGTAGTCCTTGCTATTCACGGACTCATACAGCTTGCTACGCGTGATGGAGTGTAGGAGCGAAGCTTCGGTAGGCATGTGTGTTCGACAAAGGCGTCTGAGTTGGTGTAGTGGGGTGTTGATGGCAAATGGAGTGATGTCTATGTCCAAATCTGATAAATCGACGCGAAATACACTGTATACCTGATTGTACATACCGGAGATAGGAGTTGGACGGTCAATTGGTATATATGCGGTAGACGACGTCGGGTTCGAAGAGGAGGGCTCCGTTCTTATTGGTACGGATGAGTTTATTGACCATTTCCGATGCAGGATGGCGCCAGACAGGATGTATTTTGACTTGAGTAGTCAAGGGACGAGGGAGACAACGGAGACAAACTTAAGGCGACATGGAGAGGACTTGTGGAAGCGAGGTGGGCAGAGACAACGGGAGAGATCAGGTTTATATACCTCCATTCCACTTCTGACTCAACTACAAATAGTCACCAAACAAACTAACAAACCAGCAGCGCCCCTGACGTTTAAACCGGTCTCCCACGCGGAGACCGCAAACCAGCCCAGTTCATACTCCGCTGGGTCGGACCCAGTCGGACTCCCATCCCCGACTTCCGGCCTGACAGCGGAATAGACGCATTCAACCGCCTATAGGAATTGCGCGAGCAATGTCCAATGACCACAATTGCTACCATTCAGGCTTCTCAGTGCTGGTGCCTCCATATTAATACACTGCATAGCCCACTCGCGCTGGAGCGGTAATATCTACAAGAAAGATGTCACCACATATAGCAAAGTCCGTATCATGTTCCGGCTTTACGTCATCAAATGCATCATCCTTCATCCATCTTGTCATCCCCGTACTCGTCTTTGACTGTATCCAGCAGCTTCTTGATTTTGTTTGCACTCTTTGGTGAGATGTCACGTGCGACTGCGAGCATCTGCGCCGACTTGACCTCATCACCAACAAGCCGATACACCTTGGCAAGTTGGAACACGACATTAGACTCTTCTGGCGTCATCATTCGTAGTTCTTCAAGGTCTTGAATTGCCGGCTAAATTTGTGTGTGACAAGTAAAAAGCTGACAGTCAACTTGCTGCTTTGAAAATAGAGGTATCCGTAAACAGTCACGCACCCCGTATTTCCTCATAGAGACAAGGATCTTCGCCCTGCGGTAGCGAACCAAGGCGTTCTCTGGTGCAAGCCGAACAGCCCTATCAAATAGCTCGAGAGCAGCTTCACGATCTCCACGACGCTCGACAGCCTGTGAAATACATGAAATACGTAAAGTGTCGGTGCCGTCAGTCACCTCATCCCACTTGAGTTGTTATTATTTGACTACTCACCATCCCCACGCATCCAATTAGGACCGCATTTCTAGAGTGGATCTCCAGCGCCTTGCGATAATGGTATTCTGCTAACCGCACTTTGCTCATGCGCAAATAACATGTTCCAAGACCATACCTAGTTATTGTCTCGACTCAGGTCATCAATCCATAACTGCCAACCAGGAACACGTACCAAGCATTATAGTGACGAGAGTCAGCTCGGAGTGCCGACTGAAAGAAGTTGATCGCTTTATCCAAGTCTTCATCAATCGACTCATGACCACTCAATGTGTATGCATATGCGCAAGTCGGATCCAATTGTGCTGCACGCCGAAAACATGCTAATGATTGGGTTTTTTCCTTTTGCAGCGAGAACAGGTTTCCTATCGCGATCCAGGCTTGTGGTGACTGAGGGTTGATATTTAGAAGCTCTTGCGCAAGGTATGAAAGATCCACAGTCTTCTGCAAGTGCCACAAAAGGGTCGAGTAGACCTCCATGTCCCATAGCCGATGCGGTTCGAAGTCGCGCACGGCCTTGAAGGCCCGTTCAGCCTGAGAAGCCGAGCCGTTATCAGCGATAGGAAAAAGACGGGTGAGCGAAGAACGTACGGAAGAGTAATCCTGTTGTTCAAAATGAGCTCTTCCAACCATCGCCAGTACCCACGGCGTATTTTGGTGACAATTAGGAAGTTGGTTTAATTCATTTAAGCATTTGCGACAGTCATACATAGCTAATGACCGCGTCGCGTTTGCAAAGCGTCGTATTAGGTCATAGATGTAATGATCTGCCTGTTCATTCTCGTATTCTTCTTGCGCGTGTTGTTCTTGCGCGGCAGACCAGGTGTTTGGCGAGGAAGGTAATTCAGCATGAGGGGAAAGAGGGACGGGAGTTGGGGAAGGAAGGTGGTTCGTATCTCCACCAGAAAAGACATCGTCATCTTTGTCCGATTCCGCAGAAACAGTCCGTGTATGACTGGCTTGCCGTCGTCGGTCTCGTGTAGTGGAGTGCTAATTGAAAATTGCAGGGTCGATTAGTTGACCGCAACAGGATGGGCAGAAGATGAATTAGACAATAGTTTACCTTAGTGGAGGGATGAGGTTGTTTCACGCCAGTACCGCTTAGCAAGCGACTGCTTCTTCGCGGGGCAAGTGTGGGTGCGGTAGGTTGAACATTCCCCTTTCCAGGAGCATTCGCGTTCCTAGAGGACGCCGCATACTGAGAACGACGACCGGAAGATGAGAAGATGTTAGCAAATAGCAAGGCCGGGCGTGCGCGTGCCTTTTTTGAGGGGTCGTCCGAGTTCAGTTTACTGCTCTTCGACTTCGCAGCATCGGCCTGATGTGTTGTCGAACGCAATCGCTTAGGTACTGGACCTGCTTCATCGGCCGATGAGAGTGGGCGGGACGCGTGAACCTGGGGGGGAACGTTGGGATGCTGTGATCGGGTGGTTCTATGGTTCGGGGGTTGGGGTTGCTGAAAGGAGTGTTCGAGAGGGTAAAAAGAGGATTCATTTGTTGCACTAATAACTCAAGAATCAATACAAACTGTGATTTTGAACAGCCGTCCGATTCTACGCACAGAGAATCACGAGGACCGTGTGGTAGGCCTATTCTGAATGGTTGTGTCTGACCCTCGGGCTTCCACGTCTTGAATAAATTCCCTCCACCACCACCATCTGGAGTGAAAAACCCCACCCCTGTGGAAGTTGGTTTAGATCTCAATGTTCCATCGTTTTGTGGCGTCGCCTTCACTGGGAAAGGCCGTGGGGGAAAGAGTTCGTCAATTTCAGGTAGAGATCCTAGTGAGGCGATCTTCAATTAATGTGTAGGCGGTAAATAAGGAATGAAATGGACAAACCGAGTGAACACAGCCCCTCGAACGCCTCCCAGAGGTAAGGATTAGATGAAAGGGCTTCTCTATAACTCCGTGAAGCCTTATCTGGGAGGTTTCCTTTCAGCGCCGTGTTTCCAGCTCTACATCGAAGTGCGGCCTCTTCCGGAAATGCATGAGCGACACGACTTGAAGAGAAAGCTATACGACGATCAGTGCTCGCAGGTAAAAAGGTCCGAGGTGCCATACCCGAGTTCAAATATCTGGTGTCCTGCAATGTAGCCTCCAGCGCTTCCCTTGCCTGCCTGTGCCGTCCGAGAAGAGTACAACATTTGGCTTTAATTTCCAAGCAACCGGTGCACTGATTATCCTCTGCAGAATTAACCAGAAATAAGGCTGAGTAGGTCTGACCCTCGCGAAGTAATGCAATTGCATAAAGGTGTCGCGAATCATGGTTCGTGGGATCAATTGCGAAATAGCGTTCCGCATGAAACACAGCTGATTTTGTGAGATCTGCATCGAGACACAACCACACTATGGATTGGAAACGTTGACAGAGGGAGGGAAAGAACGACTGGGTGGATGGGTCGGCATGCATACTGCATATGAGTCAAAGACCTGGCCGTACGGGTGCTAGATGGACCACAGGAAGGATGGCGTTTTTAGTGGCGTTAGTGGAGATGATTTGACGCGTTGGGAATCGAGTAGAGGGATGTCAGGAGAGGATAATGAGCAGAACAAGGAACAGATGTTGACGGACACGACTCTGTCTGGTTTGAAATGTTGATCCTCAGTTAGTGGTCACGTGCATTTTAACGCGTCGCCTCGAGGCAGCATCACATCCGCAATCCAACACAGGCGCCATTATTTTCATTTTATATTCTACTACAGCTGCAGAACCCAAACCAGCGTCTCCTTTTGTTCTCTAGTGGCCGTGGGGGTCGCGCTCTCCTGTTGATTCTGTGGAATGCCATTAATATTCTACCATCTGTCAAGTCAAGAGAGATAGAACTCACCTGGCACGCATTGAATGGCATCATCAATCCGAAGGAGGGCAACAGCAGCTTCATACGCGGACTTCAAACTCTTGACCTTGCCCATCGTAGGCTCTAAAACGCCCGCCGTCACATTATCGCGAACCTCGCCGTTGAGAAGATCAAGTCCATAGCGTAGGAACGCCTTTTTGGGGTCACCATGCGGTGACTTCTGTGCCGCGTTATGATACGAGCGCAGTTTTGCCACTAGCTCTGTCGAATCCTTGGCGGCATTTACGGCAAGCTGCTTAGGGATGGAAAGCAGGGCACTTGCGAACTCGGCGATAGCGAGCTGTTCTCTCGAACCCTGTCAGATAGATATCATACGTCAGGACTCCAACCATATGTCATAAGGGTAATGCCTTACAAGTGTTGTGGCAAAGTTTTCCAGATAAATGCTGAGGGCAGATTCGACAGCACCGCCGCCGGGAACAACGGTGCCACTCTCGAGCGTCCGTTTGATCACAGATAACGTATCGTGGAGCGCTCTTTCCATCTCATCCAGCATGTAGTCGTTTGCTCCACGCAGAACAATCGACGCCGAGTTCACCACCTTGGTACCCTTAATCAAAATGAGCTCATCATCCGAAATACGCTCCTGAACCACTTCATCAGCGGTACCAAGGTAGCTTGGTTCAAATGTCTCGTCCCCATTCAAATTAGCCATGCTGGCGATAAGTTGTCCACCCGTGGCCTTAGCGATCCTGCGGAGATCCTCCTTCCTACACCGACGGACAGCTATGGCGCCAGCCTCTACAAATTCTTTCAGACAGAGGTCATCAATACCCTTGGTAGTCAGAACAACATTGGCGCCGGCCGCAAGGATCTTCCGAATTCTCTCGAGGGTAATCTCGGCCTCCCTAAAACTTGAGTGAGTAATAAAACACGATCAGTTCCTGCCTGACATACCGCTTGCGAATCTCCTCGAGCTGATTAGGGTCGTCGACCAGAATCTGTACACCTAACTGCATGCGGGCTTTCTGAAGATTGATGTCCAGACACGCGATCTTTGCACCAACAATCCGTTTTTTCATTGCTGCGACATATATTCAGCACGCGATGCTGGCGATCGGAACTAACGTACCTTGACTCGCCACCGTGCAATTTAAAGCATAGCCTTGCACGAAGAGGGATTCGCGGGCACTCCGGCCATGAGCCTTCAATACATTGACAGCCTTCACAGGGTACTTGATGTCACCACGCAGGTTGATCGTCTTCACAGCTTGCATGGCGTCAACGGCCATAGGCGCAAAGAGATCATCATCACTTTTCACATGAGATCCATTAGCCAAACTGTAAGCAGAGTAGAATAACATAGCACTCGCTTTGCAAGAATTTTGCTCGACATAGTCGTCTTTGCAACATTAACCAACGCCTCCCTTCCCAGAGAATCGACCTTGATGCTTAGCTGATCCTGCAGAAATTTGACAGCCTCTCTGCAAGCCAGCCGATAACCGGTGATGATCGTTGTAGGATGTATCTTGGCTTTCACAAGTTCATTTGCCCGACGCAAGAGCTCCGCAGCGATAATGACCACAGATGTGGTACCGTCTCCGACTTCCTTATCCTGCTTTTGTGCTAGATCAACGAAAATCCGACCAGCCGGGTGTTCAACAGCCAAAAGCGACAAGATGGTAGCACCATCGTTAGATATTGTCACTTCCTAAATCACTGAATGAGTTCAGGTATCACAGCAAACAAAGATGGCACCGCACTCCAATGTTGTCCACGAGCATTTTGTCGAGACCTAGGGGCCCAAGAGAGCTCTTAACGATATTGGCGATAGATTGAGCAGCGATGACTGGAATAAAACTATTGAAGTTGGGGGCTTTTGAGGTAGAATCATATTAAGGACGCACCATTTTGATCGCGAATATCTTGTCCAGAGACGCGATCTCCTCCGAGAAAGGCACCTGCGCGAGGATCCCGTTGAAACATTTTTGGGTAGGATGAGGAATAACTTCGAGGCGGATATTATTTGAATCAATGCGAACATCATATCCAGGCTCAGCGCGTATGCGTTTGTTTGGCAAACGCCAACCTGACAAACATTTACTCTACGCCTACAGATCCACGGTATTATCACTACAGCTTAAACGTCCAAAATCGAATCTTTCGAATGCAGATATATTGCACGGCTGAGAGGCACGGCAGGAATTATCCGTGGCCGTGAGGGTCTCGTGTTGTTCGCAAGGAACATAAATACAGGTAAACAGGCAGTGAGAGGAGAGAAGTAGAACACACGTAAATTAGTCCATTCGAAAACCAGTATAAGAACGAAAGAAAGTCACGAAACCTAAAGCCCTCCGCCAGAGAAGGTTACAGGAGGTAGAAGATGAGTAAAGAGAATCAAAAGGAATATAACCTAACTAGAGGTAAGATATCAAAGTGCAAAACGCAGAAGATGATACGGACATGGGAAATAGAAACACTATATTGGGAACAAATAAGAAAACAAGTGAGTAAAAAAAGAGGGTTCGATATGCCATGAAAAAGCGGTCAAACATTTGAAATATATGCTAATGTTGACAGTTCGTGTGGATATCAAGATGAGGGAGAGATACACTTGGTGCACGATTGATGATGAGATTCTTGTTGGAGATGTTTGAGATTGTAGAGATGCCGTGAGTAAAGAAACGGTTGTTCATTGCAGGCCTCAAGGCTGGTGGAGGGGACTGCTGATAATACAGCGAGGGGTCAACCGGCGCATGCGATGCATACGTTTGGGGAAACCGAAAGAGTGGTGTTTTTAATGAATGAGTAGAACCTTGAACGAATCATATGAGATGCCATATCCTTGTTTCATAGGGGGGGAGTCATGTGAGGATCATGCGACCATAGAATGCGAATGTAAGTTCAACGAGGCATGACTTAGGGCATAATAGGAACATGCCCCGTGTGGTAAGGTTCTGAGAATCTTGGAAGGAAGACTCAGCACCCAAGGGCTAGGCGACTAGGTCCATAGGTCTCAGCCCTCACAAGGGATACGCGAGCCGTCTTCTTGCCCTTGAGCATACCCGTTTTCGTGGGAGGAGGACAAGGGCTGTCACCAACATCAGTATCGGTGTCATCGGCTTCGATAGTCGTGTTGCCAGTGTCCTCTACTAATGGAGTCAAGGGGCCAGCGCGACGACCACGAGCAGCGTTTGCCGCTGCGAACATTTGAGCAGGGCCGGAAGGTACAGTATTACGTTTGGATTGAGAGTGTTGAGGCTGAAGATGGGCAGTGGTAGAGGTAGTGGTGGATTTGCTTGCGCCCTCGCCATAGGCATATGACTTGTGCCTTCCGAACTTGACTTTGCGGAATTGGTCGAGGTCCTCCCGGCGCGCGACTGCATGATTAGGATCATCCATCCGTACATAAGCAGGAGGTTCGCAACGGGAACCGGAGGCCTTGAAGTAGGCACAATAACCTCCCTCAAGAATGTAGATCTCCGGATAATGGATCTTAGGATACACCATGTTGTTCGTCGCGCGGTCCTTGGCACGTAAATGCTTCGCGCTGAGCATTGGGTTTCAGAAACAAGTAACGACCGCTGGATATCCAAACTCACAAGGTGGGTGCTCTCTTAGCGCTGAATTCACAATGGAAAACGAGAATTGTTTTTCTGATTGTATCCCCGCTAACCGATGGTTTCGGTTTCGTCAAACTTGGCCCAAGTAACAACTCTTCAACGGCGGCGGTGGTATTGATATTGACAGCCCCAGAAATATGGCCGCCGTTGTATTCATAGTCGAAACGACAGTCGATAATATGATAGTCGTGAATGTGAGGGTCGTATTTACCATCAATGAGAGCATTAATCTATAAAAATGGATTCGAATCTCCCCTTTGATACAAGAAAATTTGGACATACAGTTTCAGGCTTGACGCGCATTAGGCCGTCCTCAGTCACCTTGTGGCAGGGTAGGATTTTGCCATGAGCCTCGTTATCGCCAAAACCCCCGAGGCCAGGAGCCGTGTACTTGGAAAGTGGGCTACCCATGAGCCGACCAGGGCTCTCCCGCGCAACCATGGCGGAAGCACCAGTGACAGATCTCAAACTTTCTGAACCATCGCATCGCCTGATTGTCTTTACTTGCTGCCTCTTCGAGTAAGCTTGTGCGGGAGAGGACATATCAGGACCGTCAAAAGATGACTCCTCAGAATATTGCTCCGTATTGAAGGAGGGAGGTAAGAGCGCTGAGAAAGCGCGACGGACAGGTGGTGCAGCGCGAGGACCGAAGCCGGTATGTTCAGCGGGCGATGGCAAAACCGGGGCTGTTTGCGGAGCATCGGATGGCTGGACCATAGCAGAAACGACGGGTCGACGAGAACGTTTGGCGAATAATGAAGGAGCTCCAAGACCTTGAAGCATTGGCTTCCCATTACCCATGCGGTCAAGCTTGGCTTCAGACGGTGACTGTGGGAAACCAGGTGAGGATGAAGGCTCTTGTTCGAGCCGACGTGTCCCATCTGGAGAAACTGATCGCCGCTTCTTCGGCTGGAGCTTTGACGGCGACTCGAATGAACGGCGAGGGGACATCGTATTGTAGAATAGATTGTTGAAGGTCGTTGTCGTCGGATGGGCTGTGTGAGGCACTGGAGAAAAAGACAAAGGAGCAACCACTTCCTGAGCCATGGAATATGATGTGTCCACATCCATCGCATCGTCGGCAGGAGAGGGGGGTGCCAGATTTAACTATATGGAACACACGTTAGTGGATCTAAGGGCGAGCAACCCTATTTCTACGTACCTCTGGTTTGTTTTCCGAAACACGAGCGCTTGTGAGCCATTCAGTGGGCAGGGCAGAACGCTGGATACGTTTGGTCGATGACTGAGTCGAATTATTGGAAGATACCGACTTGATGGATGGCACAGGAGCGACTTGAGGACTTGGCATAAGATTATCAGAGTTATTGCTGAGGTCGTGACCAAACAATCTAGAACCACTTGTGTGCGCACGAGGCCGAGAGGAAGACTTGCGACCTTCGATGTCGACGAATGGGGCTTTGGGGGGCGGGGCGGGAGATATATCCATGGGTTCTGCATAATCACGATCCGGCGTGAGAGGAACGTGTTCTTTCGGAGGAGAGTTTAACGAAACAGTCGATGCAAACGAAACTTCTAAATCTGACGAAAGAAACTCGTCAACGTCTCGTTGAACGAAGCGCTGACTACGTTTGCGGGTAGGGGCAGATGGCGGCATTAAATGTTGATTCGTTGTTTGAGCAAAGAGAGGCATCGCGTCTTCCAGTATGTCGTCTGACGAATTCTTCTTGCGTCTCTTGTAAGGGTGGGGTGTCTCTAAACGTAGTTGAAGGCATGACAGCGTGGGTTGATATCGCATGATGGTTCGAGGCCGTAAAGAATCGTGAGGCCGGACAAGCAGGTTTGAACCCAAAGACAGAGAAGATTGAAGCATGCACAATGTTGCACAGAAGAAAGCGCTGTGGTTGAGTTTGAGATTACACAGTTGAAATGAACATGACGGACCAGGTTGTCAGTGACCGTTTTGGGAGTTGTGGCTGGTTAACGGTGGCAATTTATGCAACTAGACGGTGGACAATGGTAATTAGTACCGTAAAATGGTGATAGGAGAAATATGGCGGAAAGTTGAACATCAAGTTGTTATTGTCTGCCTATTATGGCCACATCTCCAAGCCAAGCTTGTATCCGCGCGTGATGGACCACATGTAGCAGTTGATCACAAGGACCAGTAAAACAGAAAGCAATACGAACCTCGAATGCAATGAGTGTAATGGCGGAGGAGGCCGTACCTGAAGACGGGTGGTGGAAATGCGACAGTCAGCGACCTATTAGACGCTGGAGAGTTGACAATCGGCTGGATATTCTCACGAGGTAATAGAAGCGCAAACAGAAGCGCAAATACAGTTGTAGACAACTGTGGGTCCAGATCCTCTCACCTGCCGAAAGTATAGTTTAGGCTAAATTTGTAACGTAGGAAGCCACCACTCACGGAAAATCGAAAATTAAAGGTATCTCTGAGTAACTTGAAGTGGATTTGAACCGACCCGGTATCCGCTTGTCTCGAAGGTGTGGCGGAAACGTGGAAAAGGCGTGCGGACTGACGACTAATTCCGCTCAGAGTCTTTATTTGCGACAGGTTGGCCAATGTTCAACTTTTCACGTGACCGCGTGCCGGCGGTATACTCAAAGCCCCGGTCATTTCTTTGTTTGAAAAAGGCAATTTTTAGATGTTTCACCCTGACTTATGCCTTGGTGGCGCTTCTCTAGAACGGTTCAGAAATCGATTTCATGGTCGTCAACGAGCAAAGATTCCTCCTAATCCAGGTCTAATTACTATCAACCTTCTGAACGTACAAACTTTCGTTGGGGTTGTCCCAGTTGATATCTGCCCACCTGTACCAAGCGGTGACATTAGATCTGCTACTCCTTCTGGAAACAAAGACACAAGACTCACCAGGGAAATATCGGCCGGAGATTCTCATAGTAAACCTCCGGGTGTCTGGCCCTAATTGTTTCCATCAATTGATTGTAGACAACCTGATTGGAAGGAAATCAGCGCCTGTCATTCTTACGACATTTGAAATGGAGGAGGCCGCTAACCTCATATCCCACACCGTTCAGGTGCAGACCATCAATCAGATACTGGTTGAGAGAAGCCTCGTCTCGACCCGATGCATCCCATAACAACGTCCAAACATCGACCACGGCTACGCCTTCTTGCTCACCAATTTCCTGGACTACTTGGGCATACAATTTAGTCGTGTCGAACAGTCGATCCAACGCCAGCGGCGGATTACGCGATTGCAAGTCGGCGAGTCTCTGATGCGTGTTGACGGGCGGAGGGGTCAGAAGAATTACCCTGGTCCATGGGGAATAGTATTCCGAGTCTGGCGATTTGACCATTTGTACCATCTTCCGTATGTTGTCTTTGAATCGCTCCAAGGGGATGTGTTGTGGCGACGGATGAATACAGGCATCATTGGCACCAAACCAAATAGTAAGAAGCTGAATGCGTGGAGCACCCTTGTCCTCGCGTTTTGCGATACACTGTTGCCATATACATCGTTACCCGAAACTAATCCACGATATTTACCCACCATCATACCTGTTCAAATACTGGTAATCCCCATTCCGTGTTGTAACCCGAGAATCCACGATTTACCACATCCAATCTTCGAGCATAGACATCTAGTTGATTGTGTGTGACGACAGTGGCATCAATATGGATAGCAGCCACACTCACGCGAGAGGCGTTGGCCCAGGGCATTTAAACCAGGTTCCCATGCACCCTGCGTGATAGAGTCTCCGAAAAGCAAGATGACGTCCTGGACCTTCGCAGCCATCCACAAGGTTGACGTTAAAGGTGTTGACTTGTCATACTTACACATATCATCTTATCAGCTTGCATTTGATGGGGTGCGGCAACCGCCGGACGGCTCTTTATCCTCCTCAGTCATGAGTGCAAATGAACGGGACAGAAAGGTACCTCTCCGGGTGTCCAATAATACAGCATACCTATGGAATGTCGAAGGTACGCCTGTAATATGTATTAGAAGATATTTCACCTCTAATAGAGCTTTATTAAGATAGATATTGCCACGCTTCGTTCAAAGCATCACATCTGCGGAATTCTTACTGGCACACTCCCTCATTTATCACAGCAAAATGCCTTCCTAGGGATACCCCTTGTCCTTCTTCCCGAAGAAGTCGTTCTTTTGGTTGAGAATGGTACAGATCCTCGTGTCATATCGTTCAAACTCCGGACAAGACTAACCTCTTGTTCCAGAAATAGCGATCCTTGTGAATGACCCCTCTGCTCATTTACAGCCAGATCTAGCAGAACTGGAGAGCTGGAACGATGAACAACAAGCTTCATTTAGGCAGCAGATTGCCGCTAGCGAGGTGAAAACAGCGCAGAAGGAAAATAGCCGATCGCTGTCCGAGGAAGCTTTGAAGAAGCGCAAGGAGCGAGAAGAACGCAAGCGTCTCGCGGCACAAAAGCTCGCAGAAGACACCAACGCCGAGGACATAAGTGTACCAGGCCCCCAGGAACCGGAAAAATCGCGAATAGGAGAACGGCAACCCGCACCTGGTTTGGTTACCCCGGAACTATCAGTCTCGTCCGCAAACTATACCATCACGATTCCTGCTCCTTCGGAACATCAATGGTATTCTCCTGATAAGGCGACCTTCGCAGAGGTCGAGGCTGCTCAGCAGGCCGGAGTCTGGACGTATCCATCCAACCTTTATGAGCGCGCGAGGTGTGGTGTATTCAGGGGTCTGTGGAAGCAAGGATATTTCATGGGAAGCGGTATCAAGTTTGGTGGTGATTACTTGGTCTATCCAGGTTCGTTCATTACACCTCGACTTGATATGCTTTATCTGATGCTCTGCCACAGGTGACCCGTTGAGATATCACTCACATTTTGTTGCCACAGTTATTGAGTCCCCCTCACAAACCCTTAGACCGATGGAGGTGGTCGCACACGGCAGGTTGGGCACTGCTACGAAAAAGTCTCATCTCCTATGTACCTGGGACGACGAAACGAAGGAAGTCTCTTATCTCTCAATCGAATGGGCAGGATTTGGTTGAGCAAAATAGTACTTAGGGTATTATGTACTGTACTATGGGTATGCACTACAATCTGATAACGACCTAATCCAACTTTCGTCGACTCACCCCAATATTAACGCGACCGCGTGTCGCTCTGATTGGTTGAGATCGAGCTCCTTCCTGCATAGTCTTCAACTCGATTCCAGTTCCTTCCTCCACGCTCTCAGAAAGGTCGCTGTAAGTATTACGTCTATTTACGTGGGTTGATTTGGTTGGTGGTACCACGATGTCAAGGAACTTTGCAACGAGATTGTTCAAGAAGACAACAGGAGCGAACACACGAAGGCGGACGGGTATGAAGGGAGATGGGTGACGAATCACATCACTGTCAGTCGTACTTGTAGGGTTGTATGGGTTGAAAGGTGTTGGACGACCGTGCGTTGCAAGGATAATGTACTAGAACGGACATTAGTTGGGGAACCATCCAGAGAGCGAACTACACACCAGAGGAAATACGAGCGCGAAAAGCGATAAGCTGGCAAGTCCATCCCCAAGCATGCATATGACGGCAGAGGGAAATCCTATTATTAAAGGGATGAGCACTGTCGTTCCATTCATTAGAGGTGATTTACCAAAAGCAAGATAATAAGCCCATCGTTCCTCTAAGTGTCGTATCCTACCCGAAAACGAGAAACCCCGGTATATCCAAACAGACCTAGAGACGCAGATTTTATGTCAGAAGGAGTAAGAGCGGAAACGTGGGAGCCTCACTCGAAAAAATAGTATCTGTCGCCAAGCTAATCAGATGCCTATCACTGGGTGCAAAATTTTTATAGACCACTCACGAATCGACCCAGCATAGGAAAGCAAATTCTAAACCGGAACCAATGTAGGGTAGTTTCTTCAATCCATATGAAACGGCCGCAGATGTGAATACCATCACAACTCTGTATGCTGTCGTTGCTAGTTGGTTCAGGAAATTCGTGTAGCTTCTCGGCGGCTGAACAACCGCGCGTGAACCATAGTGCAGCATGTACGTTCGCCTGGCAATGACACTACACCAAGACATCTGTGGTATAGCCTCGGGCATCAAACACACACACTGCTTCCAGAGTCGCCACCCGAACTCACATTGAGATAGAATGATATTCCGACGACAGGAAGAAGCCATAGGGCTTGATAAAATCGACCTAGGTTCCGATGCAACCATTTTTCCTGGTCTTTGACGAGAGGGTGTAGCAAGATATCATACGTGTAGATTGACGTCAAAGATAGGGAGTTGAGTAGAAGAGACTTGAATAGATTGGCCCGAATCTCTGCGTCGCTAGAACATGTATTAAAATGAGTACCCGACTATCAGACAGGGGTTTATCTACCTGGTGATTGCTGAGTATAAGGTGTTGATACGAAAAGAATCGTATAGTCCTCTGAATACCCAGCTGAGTTGCAATAGTATATTTTCGTGCAATGGGACAAAATCTGGATATGTAGTACGGGCACTCATGATGTAGGAAGAGCCCGAAATAGAAGAAAGCCTATGAACGGGTAGTCAACCGATCATACGCAGTAGAAGTAGAGTGAAATTCAAGGTGTTGCTGGCAGGATGGTTATAGCATGACAAGAGTGGAACCATCCGCATGTTCATAGACCCTAACCCTGATTTGGGTTTAACTAGGCATTCTATCACTCTCTCCGAATTCATCTTGTTAACAAACCAAGTAGTTAATAAATAAATGTCTCTACTCCTGCTATCAGACCCGAGTACCCCAGCATATTGACAGCGACGAAAGTAGTAGTACAGGAAACAGAACAAGCGCTACAAGTACAGATAAAATTAGCAATAAAAGGAGATAAGCTTAAAAGTGTGTCAACACGGGTGACCGATACCAAGGATAAGGGAACACAAGAGGAGGCGGGGTAACTCAAAGAATATCGATAGGAAATGAACGACCGAAAAGAGCATTGTCCATAAGCTCTCCGACCTCGAGTTAAGACTGCCTGCTGGTCTGTGGACAGGTAAGACACTAACCTCTGCAGGAAGAAGTGACAAACCTTTTTCTTTGTTCCTGCCACCTTTGTTGGGGTTCTCTTAGCAGCAGGCTTGGAGGCGGGCTTCTTTGCTGGTGCTTTCTTAGTGGCAGTCGACTTTGCACTCTTGGCCTTCGCTGGCGCTGACGTGCCGGTGACAGCCTATTTTTTGTTCAGCGAAAATTCCCTAATTGCGGGCGAATGGAACACACCTTCTTAGCAGACCCTCGCTTAGAGGCAATAGCTGTCTTCTTTGTTGGTGATGTCTTGGTCTTCGTGGTGGTGGTCTTCTTCGTTTGGGTGGTCTTCTTCGGGGCGGTAGTGGGCTTGGATACAGGCTTTGTTTTCACTACTGGTTTCGCTTTGGACGCAGGAGCTCTCGAGGTAGAGGCCCTAGCGGTGCCCCTCTTTGTTGTTTTAGCTGGTGCGGCCTTCTTCGCTGGTGCAGCCCTTTTTGGGGCAACCGCAGTTTTTGGTCTCGCAGCGGGCTTCGGTTGGGGAGCAGGTTTATTCTATTGGTTTGTTAAGAGTATGCCATAGCGACTCTAAGGAGAACACGTACCTCTTTTGCCGCAGCTACTTCTGCAGCCTTGGCCTTGGGCGTTAATTTGACACGGCCAGAAGGACCTGAATATGCTTAATTACCATGGAGAAGTGCGCAGGAAAAATACTTACCCTTAGGAAGGATAAAAACATCCTTCTCAGCACCTCTTTGAATAGCTCTTGAGAGTAGTGAAATTTGTGCAGTGTTAAATTCGAGGTTGTACTTCGTCTCGACGTATCTAGGATGCGTCAGTTGGATGGCAACTGACAGAGTTGTACAACTTACTTCTTTATTTGTGGGCGCGAAACACCGGTCCGGGCATCTTCGGGATGATTGATTATGCATTCCTAAGATTGAACGATAATGAGCAACTGGGTCTGGGACGAATGCGGGACAATTCGACGGGTACGACAGACGAAGTACCACGTAAACGCCAACATGCTGACGCGCAGAGCCTCGTACGGGATTACATATGGCAAGGAAAAGTGTCAAGACTAACCTTGATCATGTCGACCCAGGAAGGGTGAGTTGGCTCGGCCTTGGTAGCGGCGGCCGATTTCTTGGTCGTAGCCTTGGTCTTGGTTGTCTGGGCTTTAGCTCTGGCCATTGTGATAAAATATTTGAAAGTAGGACAATAGGTAATGCAGTTAAAGTGTCGAAGTGTCTTGAAAAAGTCGGCCCGGCGGAGAGTTAGTGGGGTAGGACTAGGGTTAGAAAGGAGGTCTGATAACATATTGGTACACCACTATTTATACCTACGCGATCGCGTCCCGCACGTGACCTGACGCGCCCTAAATCAACAAACTCGGGAACAACTCAGAAATAGTCCAACGCCTCAAATCTCTGTTTCATACTTGTCATGACCAACATATATATGTAATATGTTGTATGAATCAGTGTGCCTGGTCCAAAGATATCGACTTGAGTCTCATCTCGTTTATATGAGGATTGCAGGATGCCTCGATTGAACACGGAAATCAACAAACTCACACAACGCCCCTGGGCGACGTAATTTCATTAGCCACGTGACGCATGTCCGAAGGTCCAATCACAGCATTTCAGTTTTCCCTTCCGTTGCTCCTGGTCAGACCACATGTCCATAACACCTGCACTAAAAGCTGCTGCCCGTTCTACATATCGAAACCTTTATAGGGCGGCTTCGACGACATTTGCAGGTATGTAACTTACCAATATAATATGAAGTCTAATTAACATGATTTACTTCAGGCGATGAGCCAGTTCTGACGGGTATGTACGGCTCTAATCCTTCGACTCATACAACGTACCAATATGACCTGCGAAGCCTTCCGACAGAAGATGCGGGATGATGCGCTCAATGCGCGGTCCCTGACAAACCCAGAAGAATATCAACAGCACATCCAGTTGAACAAAGACATAGCAGTCTTCCTCCGCAGGAACATTGTGCAAGGTGTCAAGGTCGCTGAGACTGGCCAGGATGGTCGCGAAACATGGCGTGAGCTTAACCTTTCATATATTGACAGCCTATATATTCTGATGCACCGACAGACCTGAAAGTGAACGAGAATACCGAGTTGGGTGACAACGAGTCGATCAAAAATCCCAAGCCCATGGTGTCAAATCGTAGCACACGAAAGAGGCAAACGTAAGTATCTGTATTGGAGGGATAACTGGTCGCAATTACGATTTAACTTCAGTTGTCCTTCAGATGTTGTTCTGCCTGAACCCACTCCGTCCCCATCTCCACGACCGCTATATTATTCTGCTCTCAAGAAAGCCCATCAGAAACGTGCCGTTCCCGAGCTTCGAGAAGACGATTTAGAGGAATCTTTTGTTCGCGGTAAGAACTTTCATTGCATCCTAGACCACAGACACTGACTTTTATTTTCCCATCTTTGTTTGTAGGAAGCGGTCCTGTATGTTTTCTAATAGAGGCAACTAATTACTTAGACAAACTAGTAACCCACTACTCCCCTTATGTGTATACCAGGGTGGTCAATCAATCAACAAGACTGAAAACAACGTCCAACTGCTACACAGGCCAACTGGAATTCGAGTAACATGTCAAGAGACGCGCTCTTTGGCACAAAACAGAAAAATAGCGCGAAAGCTCATAGTTGAGAAGGCGTGTTTATTTTACTTGCTCCTCACTTCGACACTGACGGTGAGTTTCTGGTCGGCGGTACCGTAGTTGGATCAAATGGCGAACCCTGGTTTGTCGAAGGAAGAGATGAAACGCGCCAGGCAAATAGAAAGGGAGCGAAGAAGGCGCAAGAAGGCAAAGAAGAAGTCTCATTTGAAAGAGAATGTAGCTTCCGAAAAGGATGACTGAAAGCACGTACATAGATTACCGACAACGACATATTACCGTCGTTGACATTATTTCATGAATCTTTGTTTCGATTTTTGATTTTTGGATGGCTGCACGAGACATTTAGATGTAGTCAATCATCGACTTCTACATAGACACAATCGTTGGATGATCGGGATATGCCGACCGACGATGGTGATGTCTTCGGGCCAAATAAGTGGCTCGCCGTTGTAACTTACGCGTACCTCTGTGCAGGTATATCCCGAGTACATCTAAACGACTCAGCTCATCGCGCGACAAGATGGCCTCTGGTGAAGGACTCCATAATATCGCTACAATAATGAAGCGGTATGTCTTATGATGGATGCAACTATTCCCCGCACTCAATCTGCTTTCAGATTAGAAGCTGCAACGTCGCGTCTGGAGGACATAGCTGATAACCAGCTAAAACTCAATCCTCCAACTGCTGTTGCAACTTCGGCTCGATCGTCAACAGCAGCAGCCCCCTCGGCCCCGCCTCCCCCGCCCCCTCCACCACCCGCACCCCCTGCGGCCACACCATCGGTGGCAGTCACACCCAGCGTCGCTGCGTTCGATGAGAATGTTGTCGCCGGCAAAATCAAACCATGGGTCGCATTGTCTGCTAGCCTGAACATCCCCCTCATTAACGAGATCGTATGTCGCCCGCATCGTGTTGTCCCTGTGGATAGGCTCACCAACTGATGGTATCTTGCCCGTTGAACAGGCGACTCTGGTTTCAAGGGAATATGAGGAGCTTCGCAATTTCTTGGTTATCGCAGGCGCTTGTCAGAAACCTGACCAGAAGACTCTCGAGGACATGCTCTTACCCATCCAAAAATCGATTGAAGCATTCAACAAGTCCAAGGATTCGAACAGGCGCGAGCGAGAAAGCTTTGGTCACCTGCAATTCGCTTCGGAGGCCGCTGTCGCCGTCGGCTGGGTTGTAAACGTACGTTTCCTGGATCCCATCTATGCTGTCATCAGGCTCAATCTTTAATTATTCAGGACAGACCCGCACAGTTTGTCAAAGATGTCAAGGAGTCTTCGGAATACTATGGTAATAGGGTCATGAAGGACTTCAAGGAAAAGTTAGCCCTTCCATTTTGCGTTTTGATAGATGTCTCATTTGTTGTTAGGGACCCTCGGCACGTTGAATGGTGTCGCGGCCTGAATGGGATCCTTGACGCTGTTCGTGACCATGCTGAAGAGTTCTACAAGCTGGGGCTCATCTGGAATACATCTGTACGGTTTCAGAACTCGATGCTTATGAATGGATGATTCATATGTTTCCAACAGGGTCCCACTGTCGAGCAATTCAGAAGCGTGCCCCCTACGCCTCCTCCCGCACCTCCACCTCCCTCTGCTGTTGCTGGTACCCCGGTTGCTGGTGGTGGTGTCGCTGCTGTATTCGCTGAGCTCAACCGCGGTGAGGAAGTGACAAGAGGTTTAAGGAAGGTTGACAAGAGCGAAATGACTCACAAGAACCCGTCGCTTCGAGCAGGGAGTGTTGTTCCCGCACCATCGCCAGGCACTAGTAGGTCAACGTCATAGCTTATTTTGGGTTGTAACTGATTATTTTTGATAGCAAACAAGAAGCCCGTCCGCCCAACGAAGCCTGCTAGCTTGGCAGGCAAGAAGCCTCCTAAATTCCTCTTAGATGGTAGCAAGTGGATGATTGTATGTCCTTTTAGAATCCCGGCAGAGATCAGCATGGTAACTTTTTCTAAATAGGAAAACCAAGAAAACGGTGCTGTCATCAAAGTCGAAGAGACGTCACTAAACCAATCTGTCAACATTTTTAATTGCAATAATGCAACGGTGGTCATCGAAGGCAAGGTTAACGCCGTTAACCTGGGTCAGTTCCTTTCCTATTCCCCCGGCACAGCAAAAAGATTCTGACTAGCACCACACAGTCCGCAGCACAAAAACCTCCGTTCTCGTTAATTCCGTGGTTTCTTCTATCTCAGTCACCGCCTCGCCGTCTTTCGCTGTGCAAGTGACCGGAACTATACCTATGATCCAAGTAGACAATACGGATTCCGGCCAAATTTACCTTTCAAAGGAAAGTTTGGCTGCGGAGATAACGACTGCGAAATGCAGTGCCATTAACGTGAGCCTGCCGGTCGAAGAGGAGGAGGACGGTGTTTTCAGTGAACATCCTATTCCGGAGATGTTGAAGATCGTCGTGAAAGATGGGAAACTGGTTACAGCTGTAGTGGAACATATCGGTTAGATGTTATGATAACAAATGAGCAATTGTTGTACGAAACAATGGGCTGTTCTCCGGATATGGTACATTACTACAGCTTACCAGGATAGGACTTGAATGCATGGCTTCCGCATGTTATTCTATGGACGCATTTGGAGAAATGAGATATTTTCGTTGACACACCTATGACGTGCCCCTTGATGTGGATACTTACTTTCGGCGCCCTCTCTCTGTGTACTTGGTTGGATGTTGCAACGTTTTGGTGTCCAAAGGACAATTCGCCGAGCCAACCGATGCATATCAATCAATCAAATCGAGTCATATTAGTCTAAATGTGTATCCACGACAAAAAGTAACTACGGAACGAGTCAGGAGCAATGTACAGAAAAAGCAAAGCACTAAATAAAAATAACGGAACTGGAGTACGCATGGGTACTGGGGTATCGCGGAGAATATTAGAACGCTCAACAACAGAGAAACGATATAGTATGATACAGCTCTAACAGGGCGAAAGAAGGTACAGAGACGGAGCAGGGATAAATAAGTAACTACGGAAACCGTGTAGGATCAAAGAGAAATCAAAGAGACAGACGATGTAAAGGAACTGAAACAACGGGTATCTGGCCTATATGACTGGCCTTAAGATTTTGTGGCGGGAATTAACCGCGCCGAAGGGTGTGAGGAAGGGCGGCTTCAAAGATTAGAGATTAAAACTAGACCTCCGCTTCCTAACCCTCCTTCTAGTGGGACTGGTTTGAGCACTCTGGGTCCCAGATGGTTTAGGGGACTGAGATCGATCGCTGCTCTTGCCGAACCCGGTGAAGAGACGTTTCAGGAGAGGAAGTTGCTTTTTTGGAGTCTCGTAATAAGAGAACGGCACCTGAGGCATCTCTGCCATCTAGTTATAGGAGGTCAAATGTCAGTGCTATACCAACGGACATTCAGGATCATGACGTACCCTTGAACAGTCGAGTTTCTTGGACTTGGAAGGAGTCACGTAGATTTGCCTACCGTTGGGAAAGGTAACGGGAACTTGGGCAGGCGGGGGCGGCGGCTGCGGTTGAGCTGGCGGCTGGTAGACGTAGAGCGACGGGTGATCCGAGTGGTATGAATAGCCTGGTGCAGAGTAAGGGTAAGGGTTATTGTCCGTGGAGTAGTGAGGTGCATGAGCGGGAGCTGTGCTTGCTCGGATAGGCTCCCGTCGACGGGCGGCATCATAGTTTGGGTATTGTTGGTGAGGTAGAGGGTAAGTAAAACTCTGTGCGGGATATGAGGTCTTTGGTGCAGGTGCCGATGGCTGAGGCAAATACGCCGCTGACGAGTACGGGTAGTTTGGGGATGAGTTCTGTGAGGAATAATAACTTGACTGATCACGGGGAGTGAGGTCGGGATAGAAGACGTTGGGCTGCGGTGGAGCCGTTTGACGATGGATTGGAGCTGGGCGAGCAGCTGGAGCAGCGAACGACATAGAAAGTTTTCTCGATTTTGGGGCTTCGAGCATTCCAAAGGGAGATTCAAGATCGGAGGAAGGGGAGCGGTCAACAGCCCGAACCAATTCCGGGGCCTTTCTGGAAGGCGCAGAATCGGGGCGTATTAGATGGTTGCCAGAGGGAGTGGATATGCGTTTGCTCGCTGCGGGTCGGTCATCCAGGAAATAGACCGGGACGCCAGGTGCAGGATTCTCTGGAGTAGGGATAAATGGTGTCGGTGCCCGGGTGGCGGGGGCAGAAAACGACTTTGAGCGTTTCTTCGTCGACTGTTTGGTCCGTCCGGGAGAAGGGGTGGGGTAGTAGTGCCTTGAAGACTTGGATGGCTCAGGTGAACGGTAATTGCGCTCCCTGTGATACGGTAACGGTACATTGGTGTCGTCCCCAAGCGGCGTAGGCGGTACATTGGCTGCTACAAGTTTGTGGCGGTTGGTCTCATCGACCCAGTGAGCGATGCGAGCCTGAGTAGCAAGGTATTTCTCGTAGGCCTCCGGTGAGTAGTCGTACTCTGTCATGGTGGTGTTGGTCGCAAGTAGAAAAGAGACGTAGAATAGAATAAATAAGAAAAGAAAGAAAGAATAGCAATAGTAGTTGAATTACTGTAGAGAGAACATAAAGATTTAAGCGCCCATCGAGCACAACAAAAAATCTCGAATCAACCACCGTCCGTGAGAATATTCCAGCACTGCCTAGCTGATTAACAATCGGAGCTAAATGTGTCTCTCAATGCCCGACTCCCGGGTCTGGTGTTTACTTACTAACCGTCCGCAGCCACCCAATTTGATGAATGAATATATAATTCTGCCCCACCAACGCTCTCAACGATCCAGCGACGGAATGACGATCGCCAGGTTTTATCCCGGCCATCATGTGTCGTTGTTCGCTTACACCCCCGGCGTGGACGGCAACGACTGAACTGATTGATATATCAGTCCATATCATACCACATCATACCTTAATACACTCAGAGTGTGTCCCAGACGTCAGAGCACAGGATCCAGGTCGGGCGTGGGCTCAGGCAAGCAAAAACACAGCGAATTCACAGCGCCTTGCAGTCTAGTTCAAGCACCGCCACCGTCCCAAGTTCCACATCAAGACAAGCTATTTAGATCTCCCGTCGTACTCAAACACTCTTGTCGTCTTTTCAGACACAATCATGGACAACGCTGGGTGGCATGCCCACCGACGCGCACAAAAGGTCTGTTCATTTGTCGGCCCCAGTGATAATCACTGACGGTCTAGCGCCTATTCTTGCCCACCACGCGATTAGGAATCAGAGTACTATGCTGCCCATGGTGGGCAGTATGGCGCGATTGAGCAAATAGGACCAATAGAAGAAAGCTTCATTGGTGGCTTTCACGACCACAGACCTCCCCCATCCCCCCGTCCACCACCAGTTCCTCCTAAAGAGGGTTTCCCCGTGCACTACGGATTCCCTCCACCCACCGGAGAGTACCCACCCCCGAGCGACGGATTTCCGTCTCACCATAATGCCGGGTATCCAAACATTCCTGTCCCTCACGAAAATACCCCGACATTCCCTCTCCAACCGCCGACAAGTCAACCAATTTATCCCCCCGCCCAACCAACACTGACACCTGAAACACTCGCACACCTTAATGCTGTCGAGCGGTCTCAAGTTCTTCAGGTCGCGAGAATGGACCCTCACCTACAGGTGCGTCTCAGCCTACATCCAGTTTCCCCAACTACTCAACTACCCACGGTAATAGTTCATGTGCGGGCCGCTGTTGAAGTGAGCCGATAGTCTTATTCGCTTTAGACATGATCTTATAGTCCCCCCGCAGATACGACACAACAGACTCACACGGTCTTTGGCATGGAGCCGCCCTCATCGTCACGGCCGATTCGGGTTCCGTTTACGATCCTCATCCCAAGCTCACGTACGAATGGGACCCCCACAGGCCCCCACCCTCTACCCTCTATGCACAGTCAAACGGCACGAACGGACCTCATTCAGTCTCGCCCCAAACCTCTACGTCCAGCTCCGGCAATGGGAACGGTTACCCTAGCCGGGGGAAGTCGTTTGACTTGGGCTGGCATCCTGCTGATCCCCATTCCACCGCGTTGCCTGTCTCACTCATCAGTCCCTCTGTCTCTGCAAGTACAACTACTGGTACGCTAGGTTCCAACGCCAACAGTGAAGACGCATATGGACAGGAGATTTGGGTCTATCCAGGTGCTGGAGGGTGAGTCGTATGGGAACTGTTGAAAATGATGTCATTCATATGTTTGCCCCTGTCAGTACCTTCACATTCTGGCGATTTTTGATAAAGGTTCCGCTGTGTGATCATGAAATGGAGATCACATATCGGATCAACAACGGACAGATCCTCAATTTCTATGTTCCGGGGCGGAATCAGAACATGCGGTGGGCCGCTCATTCTGTAACTCAATTGCGCTATATGCGATTTATGACCGATACTGATTTACGTGTCTCAGTGCAACGGGTTTTCAGCGGGTATCAATCCTGATGACTTCAAAGGCCCAGGCTTTAAGACCGGTTATGACCCCTTGTGGGTAGATCTCTTGAGCAAACACGCTGAGATCCCATTCCATGCGCTCGTTGGTGGTGGAGATCAGCTATATTGCGACAGTTTGATTCGCGAACCCGAAATGCAAGGTTGGGTTTCGAAAATGAAGCCTGAAGAGAGGAAACAGCACCCGCTTACGGAAGAGATCAGAGCCTGCATTGATAGGTTCTTGTTTAATCACTATTGTCATTGCTTTAGGCGAGGTGCCTTCGCAAGAGCAAACAGCTCCATGTGAGTGGTTTCCAAAATTTTCACAAACGTAACTTCTCATCTGCTTTTCCCCGCAGCCCGATGATTAACATGTGTGGTATGTGACCACTAGCGTCAATGGGTTCGCTCTATACTGAACTTGGTTGTCTTTTCGGTACACAGACGATCACGGTGCGTGCTAGTTCGCGATAATTTGACAAGCTTAGTCTAACTTTGGTTTGGTAGACTTGGTGTGTATTTATGTCCATTCATGAGGTTCAGATCACTGAAAAGACTCATCGACTGAAGATCGATGGATTTGGAAGCTGTAAGATGCTGTTCTCACGGGAGATCCCCCTCACTGATAGTGTTTCAGATCCCGATGATATGCAACAAGCGCCCGTTTTTCAACAGTGCGTATATCCTTTATCATTGGCGGAAATTAAATTAATGACTGCGTAGGATCGGCGCCCGTGGCTATTTCTTCTTTTTGCTGTTCCAGTGTTTTATAAATCGTAAGCTTCCAGAACCTCACTTCACGTTTCGTCTTACAAGCAGTTTCTAGCCGATATCGACGGATTAAACGATGCCCCCGGCAAGCACGTCTACCAGTCCCTCATTCTTGGGCGGATGGGACCATATGTCCGGGTACCTTCCCACTCGTTCATAGTCAACATGGGACCGCATACAGCCTTATTGTTACTAGATTGCAGGCAAGAAGTGTTCCCTCCATCATAGACCGTTGTGCTTACCTGATCGTGCAGAGCCGAACGGCGAAAAGAGCAAATTTGTAGTCAGTTCCAATATGACAAGGTCTTCCAGAGAATTCGAGCTCTACCGCCCAACATAGAACACTTAGTTATACAGACTGGGGTACCAGTCGCGTACCCTCGCATGGTATTCTTGGAGACAGCACTCGAGTCTAAGCTGAATCCTTTCGTTGCTCTCGGGCGAAGTGGCACTCTTGGTCTGTCGGGCTTCGTGAACAAGTTTAATGCTGATGCCGAGCTGCTGGATGACCTAAATGACCACTGGACGGCTCGTTCGCATAAGGTTCGGAGGCTTCCTCTCCTACTGTATGACGCTGTCAGGATATTGACTAGTTTCATCATATAGAAAGAGCGCAACTGGTTGATTGAACAGCTTCAAGGCATTGCACGTACCCAACGCCTTAGGATCAGCTTCATATCAGGTGACGTTCACTGCGCTGCTGTTGGCGTATTGAAGACCTTTACGGGAAAGAAGGGGGCGGAAGTCACGCCCGGTGTTGACCACAGGTTTATGATCAACGTGGTGACAAGTGAGTATTCATGTCAGTAAGCTCCCAAACCAAAGCCTCATGCTCGTTAGGCGCCATTGTCAACACACCACCGTAAGTCGTTTTTTGATAGCACCATATATAGTGCTGAATGTAATGCAGACCCGGTGGAGTCTTGACTATGGTCAATCAACTCTCAAGCAAAGTACACAAAACCCTTCACCATGCTCAAACAGACGAAACCATGGTATGTCTTACCTACACAACGATATTTGGTGAAATCATCGAGGTTCCCTCAGTTGCCTCTGTTTGCGACGGACACAGACGGTTCTCAGCGCAAGCAAAAATATGTCATGGGGCGAAGGAATTGGTGTTCCGTCGACTGGGAACCTGGCAATGGCAATCTGCTCTTCACTTTGCGAGTTGAGAAAGAGAAAGGTATTGGGATCACTGCACCGTGAGTATCCTAACCCTCTCCCTTGTTGCATCACTTGCTGATTGTTCCGCTGATTAGCTACCCCACATCAACTCCACCTCCTGGTTGGGCCCGCGGATGAATAAAGCGCATGTATATTGGTAAGGTAATTTTCGTTCCTTTCATGTGTATTCTGTTTCCCTCGGCCTACCCTCAATATTTATCAAACACTACTCTCCCTCTTTCGTCGTGTGTACTATCATCGTATCTTCCCATTGTATGATCTTGGGGCCATGTACTTAATTAATATCCCAGTAGCGGGTGGCACGATCTCTTTTTCCACCACGCTTCGCCAGCGAGATACCCACAGATTCGCCTTCTGCTGATGACGATCATGAGGCTTGGAAGTCATGGGTAGCATTCGGCTGCATTCGTCGGGTCGTGTGAGTTTCTGGCCACTCATCTAGGAAAGACCCACTCGGATTCTGGAATTGCAAAGCATCGTATCATACACCTCGCCATTGGCGACAAACCTCCATGCGTCGCGTGGGGCATTCGGAGATTTACACCTATTTAGATACCGTCGTCTATCACTTTTCGCAGAGTCCTGCGACACTGAAATCGCGGTAACGCGGCTCCACGCGTCAAGGGACCCCAAAATAATACTCTAGGGAACAGAGAAGCACGGGGTGTGATATGCCCATCCTTGTGATCGTTGTCGAGACGTTCGCAGCGATAGGCATTGGCGGGTGTATATATGCCATATGGGAGTGCGCTCGGAGAAGGCCCCTCTCTCAAACCTTTCTGGCCTCTCGGTTGAGGTTTTCTCCTGGTATTTCGTCTTAACGTGCGCACGACGGCCATGGTCAAGCTCACTGGAAGATTTATGTTGTTGGGGACCTTGATTGGGTTGGGTGTTGGCGTGAACGCGTCGGTGATCACACGGGCTACGGATCCTTGCGCTGCCATTGGTGGCCAGAAGTGGGTTTCCCCAACGGCCGTCAGGGATTGTTTTACCTCTATCAAAGTCAATGAGACACTCAAGGCCAACGTGAGTGTTTTATTTATTATTCTTCATGTAGAGTAATTAATGTATCGTTATCAGATTATTGAGGTCATGAGCAAGTCTCTGGCTTTTCACACATCTGTGAATTATCAAATTAAGGCCCCTGAGCCGTTTACTCAGGCCGTACACGAGGATCTCTTTGCAGACCTGGCAAGGATCACCAAGCAAACGTACCCCTCTGATTATGATTTACATATTGACCTTTCGCGCACCTTCAAGAGGCTTAACGATGGTCATTGTGTCTGGATCAATAGTTGCTATGTATGTCCATAGCTATTTATTTTGAGTCGCTCTGACAATTCTACAGGATTGTATGTTTTCTCGTTGTCTAGCATATGGCATTTTAATGACCCGGAACAGCACTCTTCATAAATTACCTTCCCATCCCACTCGTCCTCTTGACAGACTCCTCCGGAAACCAAGCTCCCCACATTGCACCTGAAGCATTCGCAGTCGCTTCTGCTGAGTTCCCTGATGAGATTTCTGTTTGGCAGAACGCTCTACCAGGAAATCTCAAGGGTAAATTGGAATCCGTAAGATTTTTCATGATTAATAAAATGCCCCTCACGTCTCTCTAATAATCGGGCTCAGCTTTCGGGAGCTAAAGTCCTTTCTATCAACGGCAAGGACCCCAATGTCGCCATTGATGCGAACGCCCTTATCACTGGTAGCTTCCAGGGTATTGGCACTCGTCAGAATACGTCAGTCATATCGTGTACAGACATTGAAGGAATAAGACTGACGCATTTTATCTAATAGCTTCTTCTCCAGTTATCAAGTAGGGGCGGGGGGTTGGAACTACATATTGGGCAACTTTGCGCAACAATCACTGCCTTTGGCTGACCAAGTTGTTCTGCGGATCCAGCGGACTGGCAGTCCCTCGACCGACACTATCACTGTAAGTACTTTCTTTCTCGGTCCAGTACCAGATGGGACTCAGGTTTTTTGCAGTTACCGTATAGGTCTCGGTTCATGGGGGCGAAGAATTTCACGGATACAGCTTCTTTCTTGGCTAACAACTGCCGAGCCGTCCCTGGTACCAATGGTGTCGATCTCAACGCTCCTACTGCCGCCGATGTGTCGCCTGCTAAAAGTCCCGCGGCGCACTTCCAGCAACAACCTGCTATTTCTCCTGGGGATGCCCGGAAGCAACTGTTGAATGTCATTCTTGACAGCGCTCCATTATCTGATGTTGTTCTTCCTCCTCCTCTGGTCCCTCAGCGACCTGTGAACGGTAGCCGTACCTCTGCGCAATTCTTCCTCTTGGATGATAATAAGACGGGCGTTTTGGCTCTTGGAAGTTTCTCTGATAACGATTACAATGCGTTCCTCGGTAGCATGCTTGATGGTCTTTTGACCCTCAAATCCCTTGGAGCAACACAACTAGTGGTGGATGTGGTACGTCTATGCCACAATATTCTTCTGACTTCAGGACTGATAACTAATCATAGTCAAACAATGGAGGCGGGTTTATTTGCGCCGCTCATGTAGGTGACTGTCCAATTAACTCAAGTATCTTGACTAATAATCACTCTATTGCCAAGTGGTTGCATCGTATAGTAAGCTCTCTCGCCATGAATGACCTCCAGTCCCACCTTATCTGTCTACCAGATCGTAGGACCGAAATCCACCTCTGTTCCCCAAGCGGGCTTAAACACGACTACCCGTGACGGACCCCTTGCTCAGCAAATCGTCCAGCAAATCGTTACCAAGAACCTCGATCCCAATTTGCAGTTACTTTACAATCCTCAGCAGTGGAGAGACGCAAGCGACAACTTTTTCGCTGCCACTGATAACTGGCTCGTCCCCCCTGTCCCAAAAGTAATCAACGGACATGACGATGCTTTCAGCCAGCAGTATGTTCTTTTTCCTTGAAAAAAGTTAGCAGTCTCATGGGTTTATCTTTAGGCTAGGTCAGGAATGTCAACCTGAAGGCTTCCCAGTCACGCCCCCTTCCGAAGCTTTATTCGACCCCTCGAAGGTTGTCGTCGTTAGTAACGGAAGATGTGCAAGCTCATGCGCCTTGTTCAGCGTACGTCGATCACATTTGCATTTGGAAACGGCTTGTAACTTTCCATAGGTTACCATGTCGAAGGAGGAAGGTGCCAAAACTGTCGTGCTTGGTGGCCGGAAGGGCGTCCAACAGCAATACTGCGGCACAGTTGGAGGGGAATCGACCGACTTCTCGACAATTGACACTGAAATAAAAGTTAGTTAACCTTGTTTGGCACTTTCAATTGCCCGTGCTGAACCAGCGCTCCACTCCAGACAGCCCAATTGAAGAACAGCTCCCTAGCACCACCGGATCTGTAAGATTATCATACCTCATGCCCCACTGCTCGACTCACCGGTTGGATACCAGACTCGTCAATGGTGTACAGGGTATCACATGGAGACTTGGATTTGGCATCGAAGACCCAACCCAACCCGAAGGTAAGCCTACTGGAGAAAAGGACCCCCTTCTTTCACTGATGCCTCGTTTTCAGAATGGCAAAATCGTCCAGCGGACCTAAATCTACTGCTGAGTCCCGAAATGTATGCTCCGTGCAACTATGTGATCATGCACGCTGTTAACTCTTCGACAGTGTCAACAACCCATTCGCAACCTGGAAAGCAATTGTTGCCCAGTTACTCTAAAGAGTGGCAGCGTACTCATAGACCCGATGTATTTGTGCCAATACAATGTTTGTCTCACCAGAAATCTGACCCAACCAACCCTCGAGCAAAACGTGACTGGCTTATCCTCATGTCAGAACCAAGGTCTGAGATCAACTAAGCGTCGAAGCAGTACATCCTCTCCACCAAGAAGGCCTGATCGGGCAATCCGTGGCTTTTGTTCGTTCGCTTCTGCTTCTGGGGAAATGCTAACATTGGCCGTCAGGTCACCCGATTGAATGTTCGTCTACCTTCTAGCGAGCACCAGATTCTTGTGCGACTATTGGTGGGAAAGGATGATTCTAATCAAAAGCGTAAGGAATCGCTTCACTTCCATCTAAGCCAGCGAAGTTTCGAAGGTGAATGTATGCGAATGTATCTCAGTCTGGGTAATATTCTCGAGCTATCTTTCATTATGTACAACACTATTATAACGTTGGCATGAACTTTATATCCACATGGCGCGATGCTTCCCTGATTTACATAGACGTGACGACCTGTTCGTCCTGCAGAACAAATTCCACGAGCCCCATTTCTGCTGTCTCCCAAAGTTTGACAAATTGTAACCCGGCGGCATCTCCAAGTTGAATGAAGTCTTCCAGGGTTCGTTCCCGACTATTCAATAGTGTCATCATGTTGATATCCATCGCATATTGACGGATGCGACCATCTCCATAATTAGGTAGTAAAGGCTCGGGGGCTTGGGTGAAATTCGCTTCGGCTTCTGGTACTCGGTATGCAGGTTGTACAATGAATTCATCTGAAATCTAGTAAGCGTGTGCTCTGAACGAGCCCTCAATAGCACTTACGGATGAGAAGCCTACTCTTGATAGTCATTGCAATCTTGACGCTTTTCAAGATCTTGATACAATCTCCATCGCTCCAATCATGCCTAATGAGAAGATGGTGTAATTAATCTGTCTGAGCAAAGTTAGCTCGGAATTATAGCGAAACACGTACAAGACGTTTTTCAACTGATACATCTATCAATATGTGTCATCAATATAAAGATAATGATAGCTCACGAAATAAATATCACAGCGCTTCTTGGGTGACTCCGTGAAGAAATCCAAAGGCACGAACGAGACCCTTTTTTCAATCATTGCCTCAGGACAACGCTCAGGCCAAATCTTGTTCTCAGCGGCGCCGAGCTGTTCCGGAAGATCTTGGAGAACAAGGCGAATCGCCGGATAACGTTTCGCAAGTTGAATGGATATGTTACCAATGCCGCCGCCGACGTCGCATACTATTGAACCCTTCTTGAGCTTATCCCAAGGGAAATCTACGTCGACGGAGGCGTCAGTGAACCAAGAGCTGTGCGAGTGAGCCAGTGCACCCACCATTGATAACGGCGTCTGCTTCGATGGCGGCGCCCCATCCTATCATGCTAGGCCCAAAACGTGTTGCTCGTTTAACTTGGTCGGGAGATGACTAGTGATAAATTATTCAGGAATCAAAATGATGGGGGCCAGGAACCTGACGTACTCCGGCGTAATAATCAAAGAGGGTACCCTTGATACCAAAGTATTTCGAGAAAGCGGAATCATGAGGCGCAGTAGAGGCCGTCAGCCTCGGATCGTTGAGCGTGTCGCTGAGTACAGAAGCTGCCTTGAAACATTCGTCGGTTCTATAGCGGGGAGTTAGAGAATGAAATGGGCGGCCGGGGATGACCTTACATATGCAAACCGAAACTGCATAAAGGGTCGGTAGAGACAAGCTGGCTACTTAAATGGTTGTTGGCAAACGTATCGGGGCTGACTGTGAACAATAAGAAACCGGTCCACGCATGACCCGATAAGTATTCACCTTCTTGGAAGACATGCTTGGTGGCGAGGAGGCGCAGGACGCGGCCAAGCTTTGCTTGATCTACTCCTGTCCGCCGCCCCAGCTCCGAGACATGGACACCGTGTGAGCTTCCCTGAAGGATATCCGGGATTCTATTAGAAAGGGCTACTTGCAAGCACGCCGGCTCGAAGAACTGTAAGTGTCCAGTCAGATATTTGGCTGTTGTAATGTGCTGGGGTACTGACCGCCATGAATTTCTGTTGTCGTGTCTCGTCAGACGATACGAGAAAGAACCAGGGTAAATGCACATACGTTGACAAGACTATCACTTGGTCGGGCCACAAGGTTACATAGCTGAGCGCTGGCTGCCTCGATAGTGTATATCGAAGCACGTAGCTCGGGGTCGGCGGGCAATTCCTTGGTTGATTTAGAAGTCGAAAGCTGCTTTTCAATTGCTTGGGCCGCGTCTCCGATGAGGCCAACGAGGGCCCGTAGCTGAACGATACTGCATACGGAGGAATCCATAGTTTGTGACTGTGAAAGCTGTTGTTGGTTGAAACACGACCTTTATAAGTGTGCTCCCACCCCCATTCAGGTAGACCAATCCGATTAAGGCGCCACAAATTGTATTCGTCCCTGGGAATGGAAGACTGAATACGATCCTGAAAAAGCCAGGTCTACTTGTGGGCGATGCTTGACATAGTCGCGTGCAGTGTCGGGGGCGATGGGAACACTAGCTAGAACGCGAGCTTGTAATCACGGCGTTTCAGCAAAAACGGTATCCTGAAGCGAAGTAGTGGGTCCCGGATCACGGGAGCCCCAACGGTCCCGAACAGCGAGCTATGTTTGGAGGATTCTTTGTTCTAGTTAGCCTTGACAAATCCTATGCTAATCCTCTTACTCGACGGATTGTAACTTCCAAGGAGATTGTCATAGTCATTGGACTCCTCTAGATTTCCTGCGTTGCCATCCTAAGCATCTGTGAGACGCGGAATACATATCTGCCCCTGTTGGAACGCGAGGAATCATCACCAGAACAAGTGACTTCTTCAATCAGACCGAGGACATGTGTACCTGCGTTTCAACGAGATCAGTGATAGTGGGGACAGGGTGTCAGCAGGAAAACCAACCTGCCGCGTCTCCGCTGGGACCTCACTCTATTACACTCTATTACCGGATGGGCCGCCGATGGGAGCTGCGTACGTTCCACACCAGTCGGTATATGCCGCTCCTGTACACCCCGGCACCCGACATCTTAGCGTGTTCAGGTCACCATGTCGCCCGATCCCTGTGAGAACGCACGGGAGTGTCTGTAATCCTGTATTACGAGTCCCCCACAACTGGGAAACCGAGGCCCTGGCGCTGAATTTTGTGAATGCCGTATAGTATCTTTCTGCTGATCAATGTAACCAATGATGCGTTAATGATGAATCAATGTCGCCTCGATTGCTTCTGAGAACCCTGACTCTGTTCAAAATCCCGGGACACATGGCAAGGATGTTGAGCATGAACGAGGCCAGTGGTTCATCTATGTACAGATGGCGTGACGCGCTATAGCAGATACGAGGGAGTCCTGACCCAACGCAAGTAATGTAATATTGTCCAGACGATCATTGCGTAGTATGGGAGATACAGAGATGAATTGCAGCCCTCGAGAATGTGGGCCTGGAGAAGGGCGCAGTCCCCTAAAAGCCATCGGTAGCACCAAGACGAAGACGGCCAATCCCCAGGAAGGTACGATACTCCGGTACCGAGATAGCTGCGTTCGATATGTCAAGTGGAGGGATCAAGGATGTGATGATAGCCTCGAGACTAAAATAGGACCGAGGAAGGGGTACGTAGCCAGGAAGCCATACAAGCTTTCTAAGATGTGACTCATAGTCAGGAAAATGGCACTTGTCTTCGTTAAGCTGTTCGGGCCACGAGAATGGTACGTCAAGATAGTCAGTTGCCGTCTTTAGAATAGCGGCGGTCTCGACAGGTTTGTATGGCACACTGAGAGGCTTGTGGTCGTTCGCAGCATAACGTGTCTTCCCACCAGAGTAAGGTGTGCCCGCTCGTGTGTCGGCGGTAGAGTATACTCGTGTAATAGGCCCATTCCAAGTGGCGGCGCATCGTGGACAAAGAAGAGCGACATCCAGTGCCATGTATGGAGAGACAGCGCTTAGGGCGGCCAATGTCCTTTTCCGGAATTTGAGGAGTCATCTCAATTCTCGGAAGATCTCACTGTACCAAAATTCTGTAAAAGGCAAGAGAAAACCAAATGGAAAGCCCCTCCCAGCCCCACACACCGGCTTTTGCACCAGCACTCACTGCAGAAAATATGGGACATACGCTCTGCGTTCTGGGTTCGTTTTTGCCAACTCCCAATTACCCATCACAAATCTCATCATTCCATTATCTACAGGATGTGGTACTATGGGCATCGCCGTTCTTTCTGGCGTAATCGAGTCACTGAACGCCTCGAAGCGCTCCCTCTTTAATGGTTATCCCAAGTGGGAGGTCCATACCCCAGGCACACTTACACCAACGGGCTCCCCAGACGCCTCGATCCCCTCCCGCTTCCTCGCTTGCGTAAGTCGCGAAACGACCGCTGCAAAGCTTGTCCAGGTATTTGGGGAAGTTGGTGAGTTGGGAAAAACCGTCGAGGTCTTTGCATCGAGGAACGTCGAGGCCGTTACTCAGGCCAATGTCGTGTTGCTCTGGTGCGTATATCCATTTCTGTGGTGCTGGGGGATTCTCTAACGCTGAAATATTTGTATTCTTCGAAGCTGCAAGCCCCAATTAGCTCGCACGATCCTGAGTGAACAGGGGATGTTCGAAGCACTCGAGGGAAAGCTCCTCATCAGTATTCTCGCCGGTGTGACCATCCGCCAACTCACGGAATGGGTCTCTTCCTCGACCCGTGTCGTCCGCGCTATGCCCAACACACCATGCAAAGTAATTGCATCCCTCAATCTATGACGCAAAATCTGACGTCTTTTATTTTGTCCTACCAGATTCGGGAAGGCATGACAGTCGTGTCCACCTTGCCGCCTTCTCCATACGAAGAGAACGATAACGCTATCATCCTCAAAATCTTCTCGTCCATCGGCAGATGTCGCTTCCTTGACGAGAAGCATTTCGATGCTTGCACAGCCCTCGCGGGATCTGGACCGGCCTTCGTGTGTATTTTCCTCGAAGCTATGGCTGACGGTGGTGTGATGATGGGCCTGCCGAGAGCTGAGGCTTTGGAGCTCGCTGCCCAAAGTAAGGATTTTGGTCCCCAAGTCTCGTGAAGCTGGTTAACAGTGAACCCATACAGCTTTCCAAGGCGCTGCTCGTATGGTTTTACAGGGCAATACCCATCCAGCGCAAATCAAGGATGCGGTCAGCAGTACGTCTAGAATTTTATTGGCTTCCATATAGATTCTCAGAATGTACCATACAGCCCCCGGAGGATGTACAATCGCAGGACTTTTGGCCCTCGAAGACGGCCGTGTTCGTTCAACAATTGCTCGCGGCATCCAGGTCGCCACAGATCGAGCCAGTGAACTCGGTCAACCCTCCAAAAAGTAACGTGTGACTGAACACACGCTGTATCTGCTCATGATGTATGATGGATGTAAAAATGTGTATTTGTCGCGGGTATATAGACAGAATGTGCCTCCAGTGGACTCGACAAGGTCCTGAGGAAGAAGATATATCACCCTCAAAGCTTCGTCCTCCTGTTAAACAGAAGAGGACGAAGAGATTGCGGGGACTCCCCGAGAGGAGCCGTTAATGATTCTAGCTCCCATAAAATGAGGACGAGCGTGTATAGTGATAAACGCCGCCCAGAGTGTTGAGGAGCATTCATTCAAAACCGTGTACGGGAGAACATATTATATTCGTTGTAGTCTGTAGAATGGAGTTAGCATGTATAATATATAAGATGAGGAAAGGGTACCAACAAGAATGATAGGTTACTACAGACAAATTGTTACCCAACGTCTCTTCATTGTCTCGTGGAACCAATGAGCAATGAACAACCGCGTGGGAGGGTCCTCATATAAGTTATTATATATGCTGGAGGAGTAAATAATCGTTGATCATTCTTGCTCCAATATAACGAGGACGCATATGTGGGAGAGACGCATCCAGAGTATTGAGGAGCTGTGCATATCAGGTGTTGGTTTCAAGACTTCAAGATCCAGCATACAAGGTAAATTTGCAGAAGTAGGTCGATGCTCACTTACGCATGATCCACTCAGGGCTTGAGGGTTCATGAGCAGGACCTAGGTGTAAGTAGTCGAATACTTAGTTACACTGGACAAAGTATAGCCTCGACCGTCTATTAGGATAGAGATGATATACGCATCGGGGGGAATACAAAGGAGAGTGAAAGTAAGAGTTGGAGAGAAGTATGTGAGAAGTATATACAATTATGTGTCCTTATATACGTGTCTGTACGTTAGTAGTCACATGACGGTGGAAGCACCTAAGATACCCAGTGTCCTGGGAGGAACAAATTGTATTCAACCCTTAGGCCTTAGGGCTAACCTCTCCATGTATTCACAACACAACCGAAGCTGCGCAGTGCATCCCGCCCAGAATAGGCTGAAGAGGAAGGAAACAGGGAAGAACAAAAGAGTTATTCTTGCTCATAAGAATGGGCACCGATCCGTGAGGAGAGCGGAAAGATGCCAAAGTGAACAGAGCGTTGAATGTGAAGTCGAACGAGAGCAAATCTAGAGTAAATGCGATTGCAGGTATATAGAATACAGGTGGGGTGCTACTGTGACAGATGTGAGCGCGGATCTCTAAACCGGAGGAAGACGGTCGACATACCAGTATATACAGGAGATAAAATCACCGATCTGGAGGAGAGTATGCGATTAGATGCGATTTAATTGGGAATATGACAAGGAGAAGCTCACAGAATTCGTGTGTCTCGTCAGTCCTCTTGACTGTTTGCTGTGGTGAAAGAAAGAAGACAAGTAGGTCAGTCGCGAATTTTTGAGATAGTGATGGGAGGCTGATGCCAAGCACAGCCAAACAAGACATACCTTCCAAGCTTCCTCAAAGTCGACAGGGAGAATTACATATCGGTTCTTGCGAACGGCTTCAACGAGCATGAGTGGGTGTCATCTTGCAACGGCATGAAGGCACTTTACCTTGAAGACCAGCGGCCTGGACTATTGATGTGATTTCGGCTGACGACAAACGATCTGGTCGAGAGACATCTAGAGATAGCGTCAGCAAGCGGCTCGGGAATCTTGCGTCGGGGATGAACGCGTACAGTCTTCAAGATCAACATCGGGGCCAAGGTTCATCTTGCCTGTCACTGTCTGGAAGATCAGACGCTTCTCTCGTCGGGACGGTAGCGGGAATTCAATCTTTCGGTCAAGACGACCAGGTCGAAGAAGTGCAGGATCCAATGTATCCGCACGGTTTGTGGCCATGATCACCTACACGCTCCAAGTTAGTATACACATCCCAACAACAATCATTCAGAAGGAAGGCGACGCACCTTGACATTACTACCCTGATCGAAACCATCCATTTGGTTTAGAAGTTCCAGCAAAATACGCTGCACTTCACGGTCGGCACCAGTCTGCGCATCGAAACGCTTGGTTGCGATAGCATCGATTTCGTCAATGAAAATTATGGCAGGTGCGTTTTCTCGCGCCAGCCGGAAGACGTCGCGGACCATACGAGGACCTTCACCGAGGTATTTCTGGACAAACTCACTACCGACCACTCGGATGAATGAAGCAGTGGTATGATGTGCAACGGCTTTCACAAGCATCGTCTTTCCAGTACCTGTGATCTCGTCAGCCATCAAACAGTGAGGTGAGAATGGGAACATACCAGGTGGACCGTAGAGCAAAACACCTCTAGGCGGGTCAATCCCAATCTTCTTATACAAGTCAAAGTGCGTTAGGGGTAGCTCGACCGCCTCCCTAATCTCTTGCTTCTGCGAGTCCATACCACCAACATCCTGGTACGCCACATCCGGTTTCTCCTCCTGGCCAAGCATGGCAATCGACGAATCCGCCTCCGGTGGTAAAATATCCACAAGAGCATTGGAATGACGGTGCAAAGCAACTGAAGACGAGGGTTTCAACAACTCTCGGTCTAACGTTGACAAGATCCTGACGACATAGTTGGATCCTGTGGTGGAACCAACGATGCCAGTGTGTTGGTCAATGGGTTCGAGGAACTGGCCAATAACAAGGGGCACGGATTGGATGCGCTTGACTTCTTCTTGGGCACGGATGAGCTCGCGTTTGAGGTTGGCTTGCTCATCTTTGATGTATGATTCTTGAATGTCGAGCATGTCGAGGTGACGGGCGAGCTTTTTGTATTTGATGTAGAGGTCCTCTTCCTGGAGTTCCTGGTAGAGAGCGGTTTTCTCGCTCACTACGGACTCGAATGTAGGTTCCTGCGCTCGTGTGGTCAGTACATATCATAGGCATTTATTACAACCCGAGTGTACTTACATTCCGTTGGATTTCAATCCCAATCTGATCCATGGTGGTAAGGGCAAGAGTAATAAACGCGGTGACGCGTCCGACATTCCGAATGAGGCAAGTGTGTGGGAAAAGTTAAATTTGAAAAGTCTAAGTTGGGAAGGATGGCTGCGCGAGGTCGGACTGCACTCGGACTGTACTTACTTACAGCGAGCAATGGCCCATGTCGTTACTCCTCTCGACCAGCCCTCAAACTATAAGGACTCCCAGGCGCGCGTTGACCGCTCAAGACAGGCAGACCTCCTCTCAAAGTCGACCACCCTCTATGTAGGTCCTTCACCACTGAGGTTTCGACAACGGCGACTCAAGTCGTGCTAGATCGGTAACCTGAGTTTTTATACTACGGAAGAGCAGATATATGAAGTGTTCTCAAAGTGCGCTAACCCAGAGGATGGAGGCGGCATTAAGCGTGTCATCATGGGATTGGACAGGAATTCTCGGTGCGTTGGTTCTACTTATTCGCCGTCTGGACGCTCAGTCTGAAGGATTTGCAGGACGCCCTGTGGATTCTGTTTTGTAGAATACTACACCCATGCAGAAGCACTCGCAAGCATGAAGTATGTGAGCGGAACGAAACTCGACGAGCGTATTATCCGTTGCGACTTGGACCTGGGGTATAAAGAGGGTCGACAATTTGGTCGCGGCAAGAGCGGCGGTCAAGTCCGTGACGAGCACCGACAAGACTATGACCCTGGTCGTGGGGGCTGGGGTGCCCAGGCTCAGAAACACGAGATCGAAAGACGGAGAGAAGTCGAGGAACGATATGCCGATGCCCAGGACGGACCTGGAGCCGTCGCAGGTGGTGGTGGAGACTGGAAGGACCAAGGTCCTTCTCAGTCCGAAAACAAGCTCAAGCGTGGACGCTCGCCCGAAGACGAAGGCGAAAATACGAGACTGGTGAGCAAATTCATAGTAGATTCGATGTTGCTCGGCTGACATATCATACGTCACAGGGACAGCGAACACGGACGGAGGAGGACCTCGACGACAATCGGATGTAGACTTGGTGGCTTTTTGTTCTCTCCTTGCTATGTGTTTACTCTATATTATTATTCCCTGGACAATGGAAATACGAATGCAATACTAGTTGATGATCTTAGCCGTCACCAAACTCTCTCCATATACTTTTAAATACGATGAGTGCAACTCCCGCACAACCCGGTGTGCCTCTGCCACGGAAGCCATTGTCACAAGAAATCTAGAAGTCATCGAGAATGCATCTGGCGGACTAAGGAGGCATTAGTACAGACCCAGGGAACATGAATAAGTAGGCAGCTCACAGCGGCAGTTTCACGATTTGCGGCAGCCCCTTTTTCGACTGCGCCACCTTGAAATCCTCCAATATGATCTCCACATCATTCATGGTCGTCCTCGCGGGTAGTCCAGCCAGCGTCACCGTCAATTCGTTATTCACTACCCCAGCATTCGGTCCGTGGCCAGTCAACGCACCCCTCATCGCCGCCTCAGCCCGCCCTTCGTGTCCTCTCATTCGTGGACGTTTCTGAATATCAGCAACATAATAGTCTGATGAAACCGGAATGCCAGAGATAGCCAGATTCTTGAGTTTGCCGAGGTTGGGTTTGAGGTAGTCGCCCGAAACGAGAGTCAGAATTGCGCGTTCTGCAGGTTTAAAGTACTCATAGTCTATAGCAACTGTAATTCGTGTCAGTAACAACTCTTTTGCGATGGAAGTCGTATACGCACTCTCCGAGACGCCTCTCACACCCGCCTTATTTATCTCTCTCCGGATATCCGCAGGAGCTGCTGTCCGGGGAACATTTGTCAATACAATTTGCCGCGTATTCTCCAAGACCTCTGTTCGCTTGTTCAATAACAGGAGATAACCATTCATGAATAAGATACGCACCTGACCGCGGTCTCGCAGCCTTCGTAGTAGTCCTCACCGCCTGCCTCAACACCGACGGAAACATTGAGCAATAATTTGCGTCACATCCGTCATTGCTATTCTCGTCACGCATCACCTGTCACACACCCATATCCATCCGAGCATTTGCCATCAAGGCCGTGCCTCAAAACCCTGAGCCTCTGACTTCCGACCATCATGTCATCTCGCGGAGACCATCGGCGGCACGAAAGAGACTGGGAGAGAGACGACAGGGATCGTCAGCGGGACCGACACCCTCGTGGTGGTGCTGGCGGTCGAGGTGGCGGTCGGGGTGGCAGCCGGGGTGGCGACAGAGGTGGTGGTGACAGAGGCGGTGACAGGGAACGTTATCGAGATGATACAAGGCGGAGGTCAAGCCGGTCGCGTAGTCCACGTCGTGGAGACCGGGACAGACGAGGAGGTGTGTATATCCTGTCCTGTTGTATTCTGTTCCCATCAACTAAATTACCACAGACAGGAGAGACTACCGGAGAGACGACAGGGACAGGGACAGGGACAGGGACAACAGAGATAATAGAGATAGGAGGGACGGCGGAAGAGACGACCGACGAAGAGATGAGCGTGAGTATCCTCGTGGTGACAGAAGAGACGAAGGACGTAGAGAAGAACCGAAAGCCCCTTCCAGTCAGACTCCAGACACCAAGGACAACAACGCTCCTATCGCTATCAAGCTACCACCACCACCCACTAGTATGTCTATCATGTCATGTCATTAAAAGTTGTTCTGATATCGTTGTAGAACCACAGCCTAGTAGCAGCAAGCTAGACCCTAACCCAGCTACTGATGAGCAAGAAGAAGGCGAGGAAATGGACGTCACTACCGAGGACGACGCTGCCATGATGGCCGCAATGGGAATGAGTGGCTTCGGATCGACCAAGGTGGGCAACAATTCTTTTACTAGTAATAACACCATCTAATACGTCTTCAGGGCCAACAAGTCAGTGGAAACCAAGAAGGTGGTGTTGATATCAAAAAAATTCGGACGTGGCGTCAGTATATGAATAGGTACGGCTCCTCATTGCTTAGAGAAGAATGGCTGTTGACTCCTCCCTCTCCAGGCGTGGTGGGTTTAACAGACCCCTTGACAAGATCAAATGATCGGATATGTTGCAGTTAAGTGGATTCGTTTGTAGATACCAGCATGTTTACTCGCTCTCAGATGCCTTACAGCCGAAGGGCGTACTTGATCGAATCAATCGTATTTAAAATGTGGTTGAGATTAAGACGTACACACAGAAACATAATAGAAGGTAGGAACAATGATCGTCGAAAGCAAAACAAGGTATCCGTAGGCTACATTGACTATATGAACAAATGGTAAAAAGGAAATAAGATACGAATTATTCCCCGTGAATGTGGCGCGTACGGTCTCCTGTCGTCCTGCAGAGATCGAGCTTAGAAACCGTGAACCTTGATGGTAGATTTCTCAATCCCATTTTCGGTCAGGAAGGCGGAGATCTTGCTGCGTTGATCTCCTTGGAGCTGGATGACTTGACCCATCTTCTCGTCGTCTACGAGAGTTCCATTGCAGGCGAATTCCTGCCCAAGTTCACGTGAGCGGTGGTGCGCAAACCCATAGAACCGAGTAACAACGTTACCTTCTTAAAAGCCTTAAGCAATTTCTTGGGGTCGTATTCTGCAAATCGCAGCGTCAGCACAAGGCCTAAGATCCGGGGGGGAACACGAGGTACGTACGCTTAGGCAGGCCCTGCAAGGTGGTCAGAGTCTTCCGTCCATTCCTCTGCTGGATACGGATATGAATGTAATCGGCTTGCGATCCAACGTCCTGAGCACCAGCAAGAGGGTCGCCCTCTTCTGCAAAGGGATCTGCGCGGGGCGGTCAGTGCGTGGGCGACGAGTCGCACAACGACCATACTCACCGAAAGTGTTAAGGTTCTGCACGCTCATGCGAGGATGGGATGAAGATGGAAGAAGGAAAAGAGTTGGGGTTGATATAGAGGGAAGAGTGACTCTTGTTGTGTTGCTGACTGTGGAGCCTGTTTATCTGCGCATTACGTAAGCGCACAGCTCTTGCTCCTCTTCTCGGGACTGCTCTCCGAGTCTTTCTCCCATGCCTGACACCACTCAGAAGCGCAAGAGGCCCCCGACATTTCAGCATTATCCTGCCAACAGAGGTGCGTTGTTGTGCCTTCGCCAGACATGACATTGATTTTACTCGGTTTCAGCGAAAAAACTAAAACAGGAATGGGTGGAGAAAGCCAAAATTAAAAGTAAATGGAAGGCACAGAAAAGGCGCGAGGGTATCGCACCTCTACACCCTGGGGTTACGCCGCGGGAGGAGCAAAACGGAGACAATGGCAGCGAAGGGTTTGGTCATTCTGGGTCTGATTCCGAGAGCCAGGCGCAATCCGACTCTCTTTCAGATAATGAATCCTCCAATGCCGCAAATGACTCTGTATCTGTGCCACCCCCACGCACCCCGAAACCCCTGCCGCCCAAGAAACGAAAACTTCATGATAGCGATCTTCCCTCAACACTTCATAATAAAAATAACTCCGCCAACACGGGAAAAGATGGTGGTGATGATGGTGATGAGCTTTCCTTGCGAGATCTCTTCCAAAAAGCGTATTCGAGATCTTCATTACACACATATAAATCGGATCCCCTTAAGCGAAGGCGCAACGACCAAACTCAGGGCAGGGGGTTTTCGAGGGGTGGTCGCGGAGGCGCTGCATCGGCAAGAGGGAGGGGTCAACCTAATATGAAGCTGCGGATGAATGCGATGCTGGAGAAAATCAAACGGGACCACGCTTGATATCGTTCGCGGTTTCTTAGCTTCCCGCCATCGTCACGGAGACGCCCGTTACAAAAATTGCCGGCGGATACACAGCCCAATAATACCAATAGCTATGTCGGGGTATTGTCGATGTGGGGCTAATCTATATCGGCCCGGTGATGATTTAACGCTGTACCATAGACAGGTCGAGGTTACGTTGCGCAGAATAACAGGGAACAGCTTGTCGTTGGGCACTGGGGCCCTAGTGTATAGCATGGCATGTACATTATAAAATAGTCGAATACTACTATGACACGGGAAATCAGGAAACTAACAACACATAATCAAAGATTCACGTACCATTGTTACGACTGAGTATTTTCTTTGTCGTCATCTACAATCATAGTATCTGATGCTGGTCCCATCAACCCAGACCTAACAAATCTCTGATCTAAGCTGCCAAAAAGTGGGCGCGGCGTCCCGGTGGCAGGACCAGGCTGGGCAGGACCAGAGGTGGAGGTAGGGGCGAGGGCAGCGCCAGAACCAGAGCTAGAGGGAGAAGTAGAATTGTAATGCTCCCCACTAAGATCTGTCACTGCACTGATTGCAGTGGGGTGATCGCTGAGGTGTCCAGGTCCAGGATCATCCATCTCATCGACCAACCCGAGCGCCTTTCCCTCCAATGGCATAGACCCAGCAGAAGGCAGTGACAGTGGTGATGGCGGTGGACTACGTGACTGAGATCTACGAGCATCTTCGTGTAGGAAAGGTATAGGTGAAAAGAGGGGTGTTGCAGGAGCGGATTGTCGTGTCGAGCCGAGCATCATTGCGCCCCGCCCGAAAGAGTCCCTTTCTTCTTCTGTGAGAGGAGGGAAGCTATCCCATGTGGAAGTCACGAGGATAGATTTCTCGACTGCGCGAAGATATTTGCCAACTGAGTTGTAGTGGTCCTTGGGCTTGACACAGAGCTCGCATAGACGCTGGATGGAGAACGGTGCGCTATGGCATCGTCTTAATGAGAGGTAGCGAAGGAACAAGATAAACGATGCTCACGATTCGAAGGTATCTAGCTGGTCAAAAACATGTTTTTTCGCTTCTTGCGCTTCGTCTAGTTTCATATAACTGATAGGTTTCTCGTTGAGATGGACGCGAACCGTTCTGTGGGGTGGAAACGGTGCAATCTTGAGACCTCCATTCGCCGTTTGTGTGTGGGGAAAAGGCGACGGTGGTGGGTTTGGTTTCGTCGTCGTCAGGAACAATTCGATATTCTGCAAAACGTATTGAGTTGAAATGCGCTGCCGCAAGGATTCTAAAACAAACGACCTCTTCAATTTTGTGTTTCACAGCATCACGTATTAAGTCCCATCCTTTCCTAGGCATATTAGTGTTAGTGGTTGAAGGGGCTGAAGAGAGGAGAAGGCAGACTCTACTGTGTCTGTTGAGGCAATGATTTCCAGTAGTGTCTGGTATTCTGCTGTCTTTCAGTGGGACTTGACGCACATGTATGATCAGCAGACCTGCCTGGTTTCCATTCAAAACCCGTCGGAGCCATGAAGAACCCTGAAGCTTGAAGGTCAGAGGAGAGATTGACGTGCATCTAATCTGGGAAACACGCGCAAGTCCGTGCAGCTAAAAATAGATAAGCGGGTTAGTCAGCACGCATGCTCTTTCTGTGCGCTTCCAGGGTGCAGACGACCTGCAGGAGGCTGTGTGGACGGGGAAACAAACCACAGTCGGAGCACATCCTTACGCTCTTACGTTTTTCCATACACCAGTGCTTAAGACAAACACAAAAACCTGCTAATCCAAAAGCGCGGATCCTTCGTCTGAATTGGAAAAAACTATTTAGCTAATGGCCTATACTCAATTGCGTGACAACACCCCCCTCTCCTCTCGTCTTCTCCACAACCAGCCTACACGTGAAATGCCTTCCTTTGGCCTCAGGCCCTCTACCCGGAGACCTCCCGTGTCTTCAACTCGCCGCAGAAAGCTCTTGTTTTCCTATGCTCCCGACTGGTGAGTCCAGGCATTGCGACATGACACTTTCTGTTCATCAAATCCTAGGATCGTTACCATTGGTCTGGCGTGCGTCCACGTTCATCAAGCCTCCCGCACTTCCCATATTAACTTCTGATTCCATCAAGTGCCATTTTCTTCTCGCTCGATAGAGTCGAGGGATACAGAAGGGTGTTTTCGCTGGAAGACACATCGTGCGTTCTTCACCTCATTTTTTTCGTACTGTCACTCACCTAGGGGCTTTCCGCAGTCTGCGCCACCCGTACGTTAGGATCGTCCCCCCGGCTAATTAATTACCCAATAACGCCCCCCTCCCAGATATGCAGTGCATGAGCGCGTTCCGGTGCGAGTCCTTCACCGCCTTGATCCTACCGCGCCACTGCTAACTCATTCCAGAACATCGCATTATACTTCATATGCTTTGTTGCTCCAGTCCTAATCCAACCTGTTGTCAATCTTCTCACTGTCCGTTCATGGTGGGACCTCCACAATTGTATGTCACACGACTTGGGCATGCGCGCTTAAAATACTGATCTATTGTTTCCCTTACCCACAGCAACCCTAGGTCGTAAGTCTTCCCGTTTTCACAATTAATGAAGTGCTGCGGTTGCTGATCCTCCATTCAATTGCTGTTATTAGTAATATTTGGACTGGCGCTTACTGGTTCGGTAACACAATTTGTGAAGATCACTGTGGGCCGACCTCGTCCTGGTAAGTGGCTTCCAATAAACGATAGTGTCTCAGTTACTCAGATAAGTGCTGTTCTAGATATCATTGACCGCTGCCAACCCCCCGCTGGTCTTGTTGATCCTGCCTTCGCCTTGACGAGTTGGACGGTCTGTACTCAGACAGATAACAATATCCTCCGAGATGGATTCCGTAGTTTTCTGTCTGGTCACTCCAGCCGTATGTGGATCTCCTTGATGCTCTTCATTGTAACTAAATGTTTTGTACAGTGTCGTTCGCCGGCCTCGGTTTCTTGTCATTCTACCTCGCTGGTAAAATGCATTTGTTCGATAAACGGGGACACACGGTATGTAGATATACTCGCCTTGGTCATGCATAGTACTTATGCCTTGTAGGGTAAGGCATGGTTGGCCTTAGCGCCTTTCTCCGGTGCTGCTCTAGTCGCCATTTCCCGCACTATGGATTATCGCCGTAAGCGATTATATCTCGTACTTGGTTCTTGAGTTCTGACGCGAAGAGTAGACCATTGGCACGACGTCCTTATCGGCTCGATCCTCGGCACTGTCATGGCTTACTTCGCATACCGCCAGTACTACCCACCCCTGGAGTCTGAGCTCTCTCACCGGCCATACTCCCCCCGCATCAAAAGGGAGGACGAAGAAGGACTCCCAACTCACACGCACACTAACAGCGGTAGCGCCTATCCGTTCGCAGGCGGCTCCGCCCCTGGACAAGGTCTGCCAGGTAATGAAGAATATGAGTTGGAGGGAACTGTACTTCGTCCTCAACGTGAATCGCTTGAGGACATTTGGAGAAGGGATGCACACGGAGCCCCCGTCCAGGAACGGTCAGAAAGCACAGAAGCAAAGGACAGCTCGCTCTCGGAAAATACGGTCCCTACCCTTCCCCCCATCAGGGCTAGTTCCCCACGGCTGCAGCCCCAGGTTCATCTTTACCAACATGGCGGAGGGGCTTTTTGAGCTCGATGAACGACTGGCTTCCTGTCGGACTCCGGACATATACCTACCTGTTTCTGCATTATGGAAAAGGACGAACGAACACCACGGATTATATAGGACGTTAAATTCTAGTGTATACACGTTGATGTGAAGGACTAATGCTTCTATACTCGAGTTAGTTCCTAGAAGCAGAACCAAAACGGGTTTTCTGCGGCTGCAATATGATTGGTTTACTACCTCGACGATGATAAAATGACTTATTGTTCTTGTGCTATGAATAGTGATGCTGGTAGCTACATAGTCGCCAGACCATTTCGCACCCTGTGCTGTCGGGAACTGAGGACCAAACGGAGATGTGATACCCGTGGGGAGGGCCGGTGACCCTTAGGCGACCAACTCTTCACAACAACAGCCAGTGATTGCTAGTGAGGACCCACACGGTATAACATCATCACACTATCAAAGAACAACAGGGTCACTGCACAGACATCACACCCCCTTGACTTCGGGCATGCCCATCGGAGACTAATTCACTGAATTCAGGCGCCTGTCCGGTGATTGGGTTTCACGCACAAGTCTACACCGCTTTGACTCTTCACAGAACCTCGAATGTGGCGATCAGACAAGTCAAGGTGTCCTCTCGCGACGGTATCGGGAGGTGCAAGTGCCAGGCGCTCCCTCGGTGTCGCCTGTCAGAATAGACTATGTGCGTAATTGATGCTCCTCCCCTCCGTCTCTTCACATTAACGTCTTACTTCCGGTTAATAGAGTTCCATGACCTGATGCTGCATCTATATAATCCCGCACCTCTGTCCTCGGGAAGCAATTACCTCTCAAGCTGACATCCTGACGCCGACAATACCCCCCTCCGTCCCCCAACCTTAACTGTCCCATAGGTTATCCATTCTAACATAACGGGGATCCCTTCTACTAGTACTTACCTCTTTTGGGTTACCCTTTACGATGACCTGGCAAGAACAGTACATGAACCAGCTTCTCAAAACACTCACCCCCTTCCTCGCCGTCCCCAATCTACCATATAATTGCACAAAACATGACCTGGCGCGTCTCCGAAGCCAAGCGAGAGCGTGTGACGACATTGTCCATGCGCTGAAGCAGACCAGCTCCCAAGTCAAAAGTTTGATTAATGCCAGCGCCTCGCCCATCTTCCGCCTCCCCAACGAGATCCTGTCAGAGATCATGCTCTGGGCCTGTGACATCCCAGAGCTGACGCAATTCAGACCGCTCAAGTATCAACGCTTCGGAAAGCATTTATCACCTGTTGTGTTAGGGCATGTGTGTCATCAATGGAGAAAGGTGTCACAGGGCGATTCCAGGCTCTGGACTTTTTTGTGGGTGGATTTGACGTTCGGGACGAGCGAAAGGGATGTGTGGCGGGTGGAGCACTGGTTCAGGATGGCGAAGGAGTTACCGGTCGTTGTGAACGTGACGCATAATGACGATACCAGGCTGGTGGATGAGGTACACAGTGAAAAGCTGTTACCGGATTGGCAGCCTTGTCGGCAGGTGCTCGGGACCTTGTTTGGGGATTATTCACATCGGATTGGATCGCTGTTTTTCGGTATTTTGGATGGGGGCTGGGGGGATTTGTTGAGGACGCCGATGAACTTCGTCCGATTGAAGCATCTGACGATCAATGGCGAACTTGATCCAGTGTTTGCACCAACGGAAGTACTTATGTTTTCTAATGCGCCTCGGCTCGAGAGCGTCCATCTGTGGGCGGTGGACCCGTCTACGCTCCGTCTGCCATGGAACAAGCTATCTAGTCTTCGTATCTGCTGGATGAGACTGGACGATCTGGTCACTATTCTGCGACTATGTCCTGACCTCGGCTCTCTACGCGTACGAAACATCGAGAGCTCAGGCGATGACGAAGAAGATGGCTCCGCAACAAATCGATACGATCCTATCTCTCTTCCCGGACTCCACACACTCGAGGTTACTGATGACTCGACCAACGAGAACGTTCCCAGTCTCCTTCGTACCCTCCACTGCCCATCCCTTTCTCATTTCGGATACAATACTTTCGGTCCCCGCACATATTCATCCACCATTCTCTCCAACCTCATCCCATTCCTCGAACGGTCTGATAAACTTTCATCTCTTGACGCTTCTGGTATCCTTTTCCAGCGGGATGACCTAAAGAACCTGCTGCATTCCACTCCTACTCTTCACCACCTCGCCTTGGACCTCAGCAATGCCTGGGATTCTATACCGGATAGCACCGCAACAAATCTCATCCAGCTCTTCCATCGCCACGCCGATAGCGGTCGATATGACGTTCTCCCTCGTCTACGTCATCTCGAACTCGAAGTTGATCTAAATTTATCCTTCGATGCCCTCTTCGCTGTGTTCGAAACTCGGTGCCCCCTGCCGTACTCTTTCGGCCCAGACTCGCCAGGTGTACCGAATGGTGGATGTGGACTTGAGTCTGTATGGGTTAATATCCATGCGCCCGCGGGTCATGTCGCTCCTGCAGAGTGGAAACTCTGGATTGACTCGCTACAGCAGCGAGGGCTGCCTGTGGGCTTGAACGTTCCGTTTGCTAAACCCTCTATTACTTTTGCTCCCGCTATCACACCTACTTCCAGAACACATATGTTTAGTCATGGCGATGTTATCTGATTGTTCTCCTATTTTCGTATGTTATCTCGCCTCTTGTTATACCCTGTATCATATACCCGCAATTTTTGTCCTTGCATTTCTGGTTCTTGCATGATATTTGGATATCTATATCTATCGCTGACGTCGTAGTACACACTGAATGAATGAAAACGCATAACTTCATCTGATCTTATACTGGATCAAGTACCGAGCGGCGGAAGGGTCTATCTTGATAGAAGTACTTCTGAAAAAGGTGATGAAAAGCTCATCGATGTTATGAACCTCCAGACAGCCGCGAGGCCTGTCAATCAGCTTCTCGCAGGTTTCGTATGACCTGCTCTGACGCATCCAGATACTATCCAGATACTTCGCCACTGCACACAAATCAAATAATCGCTGGTATTCCTCGACGCGATGACAACGCGATGACAACTTCGGATATGACTGCCAAGACTTCTGAGAGTAGCTTCTACACGGCTAGACGTCCGCGAACTAACTTCGATTCACTCGCCAACTTATTCAACGCTACCCTTCCAGGTATATCAATATATCAACGGTCGCGGAACCGCGATCAAACACCGCCTGAAACAAAGGCGAAGTATTGTATTAGGAAAAACAAGGTTCCTCTGCAAGAATCCGTCTTCCGGGGCGGACATTCCCTCAAATCCTTCACGGAATCACCGGGAAGTTTAAACCGTAGGAATGGCATGTGGAACACATGCACAGGCCATCCTTGTTAACGATTCCTGAGTACCCTGTTGGAAATTTTAGTGCAGATATGGCATAGATATGACTATCCATGTGAATTTCCGATTTCGGGGGCTTTGTCCCCCCGGAATCAGGAGAGACAATCACATCGTAGCAACGCCCTGTGGCAAAGTCACATCATGTCGAGTGTCAATATCCGGCCCAAAATAGCTGCTTGCTGATGCGCCTTTGGAGTAAATTTGATAGATTAATAACTGTCTTATCCAAAATCCGGTGGCAAAGGTAACTTACAGTAAGCGACCTGATACTGGAAAGAGACCAACGAAGATAGAGAAAGATAGTTCGTTATCATCAGGAGATAGCCCCATCTTTTGATGTAGACTAACCTTGGATAACCGGGCGATTGGGAGTGGCACCTCTCCAAGAGGAAAAATATAGGGTCTTTCTAGGCACGATTGTACCACTTGAGATCAACCAACAGATGGGCTGTCAAAGTGAAAGGAAATCATATGAGTACATCTGTGACTTGACAGAATGTCGAATCACGAGGTCAATCATAGGCCTCGTCGTACCACTCGTATTGGATATCAGCTCCAGGGGATGGCGGCCGCCAGTCTTCGATAACGACTCCATCCATTGTGGATATACTGGGACCAGTTGAGGGGAGCAGGTCATCAAGTGGCGGTGGCGTGTTCTCCTCAGGTTCGTCTCCTGAGAATTCGGATTCATCGACCGGACTGTCGAATTCTGTGCCGAGTAATCCGGTGAAGGGTTCATCATCTCTTGAGTCGTCGTCGCCGTCGTCGTTCAACAACCTAGATAAAGCATCAAGATCGATGCGAGTACGTTTCCCTTTCAACTCTGAACCATCTTGATAGGTAGTTTTGTGTTTCCCTGTCGTTCGAGGGCGTGACGATGTGGTTGGAACTTCTTCGTCTGATACATCTCTCTCGCTTTCCTCCTCCCAGTCGTACATATGAGCTATGACTTTCATTTCTTCTTCGTCTCGCATCAAGCTCTCCAGTTCACCCTGTTCGAATAACTCCTCATCGGTAATTTCGTCTGCTCCTCCACGCGCCGCTGCCAATAGTTGTAATCGTGTGGGCGTCTGTGACGTCATATGTGTTGAAAGGAAATACGAGAGGAGAGAGTAATTTGATTGGGGTGGCGTTGATTTACAGGTAACGGCGGTTTCAAGTGGCGGTAACTGGGTTTTCGGCACTGGTGCTGTTACCGGATCGAGCAGAAATTGGATCGCCTGTCGTCCCTTGTTCTGAAACTTCCTTTTCTTGCGAGGCACATTGCATTGCTCGCTGTCATTTTCGTTAGACGCCTCCTGATCTTCGGAAATGACATTGAAAGTGGGTTTTTGGGTCGCTTTCCAAGAGTCGTCGTAGAAGGCAACGATGTCCTTGGTTGCGCGTGCAACGACATTCCGTTTCGCGACTTTGGCTCTGCCTTTCTTAGTCTCGTATTTGTCCAGCCAAGGAATGTTGCCGACAAGAGAAGCAAGTACGTCTTGTATAGCTTTGTAACATGACATGATAGCGCCCTTCCCAACATTAAAACGTGCGCCCAATGCCTCGGCAAGCAACCCTAATTGCTTGATGGTGGTACGGAATTCTGATTCCAAGGCAAGTATAAAGATAGCGCAGGCGATGGGTGGTGTGGGATACTGAGTTACGGATTGGGTTCCGATTCGGGCCAGAACGTCGCTGAGAGAACCTGCAGTACTGCTTACTGCATATAGGGAAATGGAAGACAGCTCCTGCCTAAGGGTCGCAGGCAATGAAGTTGACGAGCCTTGCATGAGAGAGGAGACATGTTTTTGGAGTATTGGAACAAAAGATGCTGATTCCGCGCGACTCAGAGTAAGACCAAGCGCGCTCGTAAGCGAGACGAAGGAACGTGAGAGTATCGGAAGTGGTTCTTCGAGAAGATAAGCGATGTCTCGGAGACAGTCAGGTCTGTTTGATTCCCGTAACGCGATGGCGAGGCATGCACCGGCGACCAGTTTCGCTCTTCGACCCCAACGAAACTGAATTGCTTCTTTGGCCTGACGGAATAAAGTCATTACGCGCGGTGGTAGACCGGTTGCATTCAAAGATTTTGCAAGGGATTCGATGAATTCAAGTGTTGCCGACTGGAATTAACAAAAGTTATTAAATATACTCGTAACAACGACGAAGATACCCACCAGGTTGCGACTATCCCTTGCTTCTTTTCCTTGGTCCGAGAGCGCCCAGCTTGAAGAGTAATGTGGGCGTTTGCCTAGGTTAGACCCCCACCCGCTGCTATAACGAATTGGGTCATCAGAGAAGGCAACCTGCGAGGTTAGGACTGATTGCGAGGGGTCTGTGAGGGTACCACAGGAGGTGCATACAGCCGAACCCACAGAATCATCCCAGGTAGTAGATCCTTTACACTCGGGACAACTTGAGGACATTCGGAAGGGTCCAATGACTGTTTCCTAATGAGTGTCCGAGTGGCAGAGGACAAAAAGAGTCATCACAATTGAATATCGGACGCGGTACACGTGACCACCACGTGCATACCTTTAGGGGCAAAAGTCTTATTCAGGGACGGACGCGAGATTCATCACGTCTTGACAAGAAAAGGTAGGCCTAGTTCGATGGCGATAGGGATGCTTCTTGACACGATTTATTCCAGGATTCTGCTTGGAACACGAGGGATATCATACGGGCAGCGAAATTTGCGGGGTCTTGGTGAGCCTGCGATCAGGGCATGTGGGCATCGCAGAAGTGAGACCCCTGACGGCATTTCGCAAAGATTGGCATGATAGGACATGTCTGTACGGCTTTCAGGATATGGCGGATATTGGGAGATTTGACAGGCTGACTAGGGGATCAGAGTCTTCCACTGGAATAGGGATGAGATCTGTTACTCGATAGGCGGATTAGTTCTATGTCGGCCTCCTCTCGTCCCTTCTTGGGCAGTCTGTCCTTTTGTGGTCACTTCCTTGGCTATATAAATCCCCTCTCTCCACCTTTTTTCCTACCCATCCATCCATGGCTCATCTCCCCCAGCCTTTCTCCTCCGTGCCTTCTGCCGCCGTTCGACGCAGGCTTTCTTCCAGCGTCGCGGCTAAGCAGAAGCCGAGTGTCACCTCCACCTTCTCTAGTCTCACTGTACGTCATAAATCCATATCTACCTTCGTATAACCGCTCATATCCCATCTTAGCCTATGTGGGCTGGTGTCGCAGGTGCTATCATCAATAACAACACGGAGTTTGAGATCGCTGTTTCAGTCCATGACTCAGTTTATAGCACCGATTTCGCGTCGATGGCGGTGGCCTACAACCCTAACACTCCAGAAAAAAATGCAAAAACTATTGAGCAAACCGTGCTCCAAATCCTTCGCAAATTCTCCATCGAGCATCTGTGCAAGTTCCTCGGTGCAGGTATCACACTCACGCTCCTACGAGAGGTCAGTCTTCAGCGCAAATCACTTATCAGATCCCATCTAATTCCACCTAGACCCCCAATATCTGTACCAGGCTTTGGCTTGATATGGACATTGTTCCTTTCGTGTTCAACATCAAGCCTTACCAGACGGATTCCGTGACGCGTCCCAACATCAAGCACCGTATCTCGTCTACAACAGGATCGTATGTTCCCTCTGGAACGGAGACTCCTACGATGTATGTGGACTCTGCCCACCTGTCCACGATTTCTGGCCTGCAAACTGGCGTCACTGGGCGGCTTCCTATTCAACGCACATTGGACGAACAAGCCGATTCGGCGGCACGCAAGTGTCTCATGAATTTTGGTCCCGGAAACAACCCGCGGCTGAGCATTGGTCCTCGCAATCAAGTCACAGTTGATGACGCCGGCCGTATCCATCTCATTGACGATATCGATGAGTACAAGAAGACAGTTGGCCCTAGGTTAGTTGTAGGTTGCATCATATGTGGTCGGTGGTTGATTGTTCTTCCGTCTAGAACTTGGAATGCGGTGATTAAACTCGCGGATGAACTCCGAGAAAAGAAGGTTAAGATTGGTTTCTTCTCCTCGACCCCGCAAGGAGGTGAGAATATTGCTATACACGCTCCAAATTAGCCACTGACATTTCTCGAAAGGTGGCGTTGCTCTCGTATGTTGCCCCATATGCCCATATTTGGGTGCCAAATTTATATTGCTGTTCTAGATGCGTCATGCGCTGATTCGCTTCCTGACCGTGTTGGATGTTGACGTGGCTTGGTGCGTATACTTTCCAAACAGGGCGACGCGTTTCTCACTTAGGTGTGTGTAGGTATGTCCCCAACCCGTCCCCCAGCGTATTCCGAACAACCAAAAACAACCACAACATCCTACAAGGTGTCGCTGCACCTGACCTTCGCCTCACACAAGAAGCTAAGGATGCTTTCGATGCGTGGATACTTAAAAATGGTTTGCGTTGGACGCAAGAGGGTGGTCCCCTGGCCGCCGGTGGCGTCGATGTCGCCTTCATCGGTAAATCGTCTATCCATTAGCCCCAGCATTTGGCGCTGATTCCGTAAACTAGATGATCCTCAGATGCCTGGCTTGATTCCTCTCATCAAGAGGGTTAGACCAGATCTCCCGATTATCTACCGCTCGCACATTGAAATCCGAAGTGACCTTGTGCACGTTCCGGGATCGCCTCAGGAGGAGGTCTGGAAGTACCTCTGGAATAATATCCAATTAGCTGATCTCTTCATCAGTAAGTACATTGGCGTCAAAGCGAAGTTCTACTTAACCATTTTACAGGTCACCCTGTCAGTAAATTCGTTCCAAGCGACGTTCCTTTGGAAAAGGTTGCTCTCCTCGGTGCTGCAACTGATTGGTTGGATGGGCTGAACAAGGAGCTCGATGCATGGTTAGTGCGCTCCGTTCACTGGGTGGTGTAGTGGAATGGCTAATGCCTATGCAGGGATTCTCAATATTATATGGGAGAGTTCCGCAGTCTCTGTGCCAAAGAGAAGATGCATGAGCTCAAGTGGCCTCAGCGTGATTATATCGTGCAAGTTGCCCGCTTTGATCCCTCGAAAGGTCAGAAATGTTCTTTTAGTTACACGCGACTGAATCTAATCTATGACATCAGGAATCCCCAACGTCATTGATTCTTATGCCAAATTCCGCGACCTTCTGAAGAAGAAGTCACCCGAACTCGCTGATGATGACTACCCTCAATTGTTGGTTTGTGGTCACGGCGCTGTCGATGACCCCGATGCCAGTATCATCTACGACCAAATCATGCAGCTAATTTCTAGCGAGAAGTACAGCACGTACTCTAAGGACATTGTTGTCATGCGCTTGCCGCCAAGTGACCAGTGTAGGATTTTCCTCCGCTTTACTGTGTTCTTCTGTTTGACAAAATATTCATACAGTGCTCAATGCTTTGATGGCAAACTCCAGAATTGCTCTCCAGCTTTCTACCCGCGAGGGATTCGAAGTCAAGGTCTCCGAGGCTCTTCATGCAGGAAGGCCCGTAATTGCCTGTAGGACGGGTGGTATTCCGCTCCAAATAGTGCACGGTAAATCCGGCTACCTGACCACCCCTGGTGACAACGATGCTGTTGCAGGACACCTCTACGATCTCTATACCGACGAGGGTCTGTACAGGACGATCAGCGAGTACGCCAGGACTCATGTGTCGGATGAAGTCGGTACCGTAGGAAATGCTGCTGCTTGGTTATACCTCGCCGTTATGTACCATCGTGGCATCAAGATTAAGCCCAACGGTGCATGGATCAATGACCTTCTCCGTGCTGAGACGGGTGAGGAGTATCTCGATAGCGAGCCGAGGTTACCACGTGAGGGATTAGACATGCAGGGATGAGCCGTTTTCCTCGATATATGTAGTTTAGCATCCATGTTCTGTCGGTTGTACTGTGAAATCTGTGTTTTTCGATATTACCCAACTTCAGGCAATCAAGGGTCCGTCCGTGTGACGGTCTCACGCGTTGGTGCGCCCTAATTAAAGAAAGCATTCAGTTCTCTAGCGAGCTCTCTCTGTTACACCCTGATTTCTTCCTCGACCAACACCCTTGGTTCCAGACATGATTCATATGGATATTGACACGCATTCCTCGCCTTCCCTTCGGCAACGACTCGCTTCGGTCAAACGCGCACGGTCACCTGAACTCTCGAGTCCTCACGAACGCCCCGCAGTGAGGTCCTTATCCTGAACGAATCTCCCTTTCGTCTGAACGTTTCTAGAAAAGGCTCTCATTAGCTATCAGACCTAGTAATGGATATCCTTCACTGGACGTCCGAAAGCGTTTGAGCGACAACTCGGCGGGAAGTAGTCGACAATCATCTGAGGATTGGGTTCAACAAACTGGAGGCTTGAGTATTGACAGTCCTGTCTATGCGGGGTCGACCTTTTCGTCGGATTTAGAAGATGCTGAGCGACAAAAGGACGAGGATATGGTTCGTCTCAGAGTCTCGCCTCTCGTGTCTCAGTTAAACCGGCTCATCTCCTGTCGTTTACGGTTGGCCTTTCCGACCATTTTACAATCCAGATGGTCGAAGTTATCGATTATCAGCAAACGCGCGATATTCAGACGGAGCGGCCGCAACTTCCACTCCTACAGACATCCACCTACGTGCCATTTACTTCTGGACAACCCCTCAATATGGAAGTCTCGGGCCTAAATCAATCACCGATACCCTCTATCATACCGCATCCAACGGAGTACGCCCCTTTCCAAGTAGCATCGCATCTAGTTGAGGGTAACCAGCTACATCACCGGCATTCGGTACTTGGTTTGGGTTCTGTGATGGGCCCATCTATCAATGTCGTACCTCCGACTCCCATGGAACACCAAAATCACCACCACGGTACTGGTTTGCCTTTGGATCTAGGCTCCGGTGCGAGCTCACAGGAGACAATTATTCCATCATCACCAAGACTTGTTACGCCAAGAAAACAGCGGTTCGCGATGGGACCGCGCGCGGATTGTGAGAAGTGTAGGTTGGGCATCAAGGGACATTTTGTGCATCTGGAGTAATTTCAGATGCCAGGAGCATTACTCTTACATTACTCTTTTATAAGATTGCAGATCATTGTTTTCCATCATGTTGGCATCGTGTTGCTTTTGATCACTGTTTTGCTGCGTGCATATTTATACCTCGGTCATACATGTTTAATGTTATAGAAATTATATATCGTTAGGGTCTAACTTTTCTTGGTATTTATGAAAGAAATAACTCTGCGTGGAGCCAGATTTTTTGACTGATATTGACGCGTAAAGACACGTTTCTTGAAGCTTGAGCTCCAATCTGCTCCAATAACGAACTAAAGCATTCGGACTTGCGGATTTGATGGCGTTGTCCCTGAACGGCACTCCTGTTTTGGAAAGGTCCAAAGCTAATATCCTCTTGCCGAGCTCCAGTCTGCTCCAATAGCGAACTAAAGCATTCGGACTTGCGGATTTGATGGCGTTGTCCCTGAACGGCACTCCTGTTTTGGAAAGGTCCAAAGCTAATATCCTCTGTTCAAAATAGGTACAAACATGCACGCGATCCATCTTGGAAAATGAATTGATGATGTTCACAAAAAAGTCTGCTTGAGGTTCTTGCTTGTTCTCATGGGTACCACTCTAGCCCTCTTCTGGCACCTCTCATCGACGGACAAAAAGGAACGTCTGGATGCTTCAGTAAAGCTCGTCGGGGCACTTGAACAATTCCAAGCCCAGTTCGGACCTCAGCAGCAGTCTCAATCTCATTCAGACGACGAGGAGGATGAAGAAGAGGAGGGAGCTCAGGCTCAGAGGGGAAAAGAAGATGGCTTGGACACGCTGAATGCACAAGACGTTTCGTACTCGATAAGGAGGTTGATTAGGGGGTTGGCGAGCCCTAGAGAAAGTAGTCGGCTGGGATTTGCCGTTGCTTTGACAGAGGTTTGTTTTCTGTGTGTATATCTGTGCTAGAATTCATTTTTCTTTATCCGAGTAGCTTTTATCAAGGATCAACACAATAACTTGTGCACAAATCGTTACGCTTATTATGGACAGTTCGAAACCTCAAGGCTCCATGACCGGTCAAGAAGAACGAGATGTATTATTTGCACGCCTGTTCGGACTTATGTCTGTCGTTCAGTCTGATCTTGTCGTCCGCCAAGGTTCCCTACCCGCGTCCGCTTCATCGTTGGCCGAGGTTTCATCGCTGTCGGGATACAATGACATTCTTTCTCAACTCATCGCTCTTGGCGAAAAGAAATCATGGCTAAGAGAAAGCGCGTGGTTTACCATACTGCTGGGAATCGATATTCTACATGAGGCAAAAGTAGAGTGGAAGGCCGACGCAATCGAGTCTACTATTCAGCATATCTTTGTTGAGTACAAGATCTGGTCCCCAGAAAAGGTTGCCGCTGCCTTGAAAATGCAATCACTCTACCCGAACAAGAACTGGGGTAAGATTTTTGCGCCGACATTTAAGAATGGGGACTTGTTGGGCTCGGCAAATCTGCAAATATTGGCAAGGATCTTGAAGGTGAGTGATATCTCCTCCCGCCATATTCTTGTATACTGATTCATGAGCTAGGAGTCGGTTGTAGAGGATGGTGAAGAGTCCGTCAAGTCTAGTGGAGCGTCCTGGAAACCCCAACTACATTTCGCATGGCAATACCTATTGGATCAGTATTTACCTGGGCCAGATTCCCAGAGCCCATCCAAGGGCTTGTTCCAGGACTTCTTCCGCATTGTTGTTGATGGTAATGCCATTCAATATGCCTAGCCAACTCCGAAACTCATTTTTTCATGGCTAGAGTCGCTGTTCTCCGCCACGTCTTCCCCCCAGCGCAAGTACTGGGGCTTCCAGGTCTTCCAAAAAGCTCTAAGCCGCATAGACGAGGAGCATATGCCTATGCTTTTCACCAAGAATTTCATGAGGTCTTGGATCAACCACCTCTCCAATCGCGATGGGTATCTACATAAAATCGCTCAACAGGCTGTGAGGTTAAGATCCATTCCTGTGGCCGAGTTCTATTAACGTTTCGTTCAGGCCACTGAGGTTCAAGTTTTCATCAAGAAGAATCCCCATCTAGGGTTCAGTTTGATTCTTCAGTTAACTGGAGTACACGGAAGTCAGAACTTTGACAAGCTGACGAAGACGAAGACACTTGGGTCCGTTGTATCGTCCCTGGACTCTGCAGGCATCCACAAATACATCCAATGGCTCCTCTCTCAGGTTGATGAGGTTGACGCTACCGACGGGTGAGTTTGAATCTCACCTGAAAAGCCCAACTCAGTGATACATCTTAACCCAGAGATGCCATTCGTGCAATTAACCACAAGCGCCAGTGGACAATTGATCAGATGTTTGCGCTCATCCGTAATGGCACAATACCCAAAAATGACGAATGGGTCCAGTCTATCCTAGATTGGTTGGTCGTTCATGGCCTGTTCCTCGTCAACAAGAGGTCATCTAAAAACCCGATTGCTGCTGTAAGAGTTATATCATTCCTATTTTGTGATTATTCATTCTTCCGAATAGGCTCGTTTGGTCGCAAAACCACCATTCTCCGATGAGCTACGGAAAAGCTGTAGAACCCGTCTCATGAGTTGTTTGGGCGAGCTGAATTCTCAGGCGAGTCTCGTCAAGACAGGTTTGTCGAATGCTCATGTATTGCGATATGGTGACTAAAGCTTACCCAGATGACAAGACGGTCAAGACTCTCGCAGCGGCGACGGATGGCGAGTTCTGGGTTTCCAAGGCACTGAACACAATCACAACGTTGGTAGCCCATAGTAAACATATTTCTGTTCTTGTTGAAGTGGATGAGGAGGATCAACAATTGCGTCTCAAGGCCCAGGAACTTGTGAATAAATTGAAAGAGGTAAGCTAAGGAGGACCATAATGTTCTTTGATTGAGTTAACGATGCTTTCAGGTTAAGGGTGATCAGAGAGAGACCGCTCGTGGAGCCGAACTCCTCCTAGTAGCAACTACACTGCACCATTATTGCGCAGATGATCCAGAAGAAATAGATAACGAATCATTACAGGTATGTGGTTGCTGTGTGGTCCTTGTCCAGGGAAATAGTTCTCAATTTGGCTTTCAAGGCCTGTATTGAAGGAACGGCACGCATGTTCCCCGAGGGCAAGAAAAAGAAGGATACAAAGAAGAAAGCCGAGAAAAACATCGACAAAGACGAATCCACCCATGAACCCGTAGATATACTTGTGGATACGATCATTGGGTTCCTAGAGAAGTCCACAGCATACCTCAGGACTACAGCGAATCAAGTTTTTGCTTTGCTGTCTAGCTCGGTGAAGGAGTCTACAGTAGACCTCATCCTTACGGTGCGTTTTGATAGCAAGCGCCAATGTTGTGTCTCACATCTCGGTTAGCAATTGGAAAGGCGCGACCCTGTGGCAGATGAAAGCGAAGATGAGGATGAGGATGAAGATGTAGATGTAGAAATGGTGGGAGCGAGTGGGGAGGATGAGGGTAGTGAGGATGAGGATGATGAGGAAGATAGTGAGGGTGATGATATTGATGAAGAAGATGACGAAGATATCGACGACGAAGAGGCTCTTGCACTCCGCAATAAGATTGAGCAAGCATTGCGCGTTAATGGCATTGAACCAGCCACCGGGGATACAGACAGTGAAGAGGAAGAACTTATGGATGATGAGCAGATGATGGCTATTGATGAGCAGCTGGCAGAAGCCTTCCGGTCCCGGGCAAACGAGACGAAATCGAAAAAACGTATGTCTCGACGTCCGATTTCGTTCTACATTTCTAACCCGGTTATTGATCTTAGATGACGCTCAACGCGAGGCAACACATTTCAAAAATCGTGTCCTGGACCTTGTTGATGCCTACATAAGGAAGCAACCCTCAAATCCTCTCGTCCTTCGCTTTGTCACCCCCCTTGTCGAGCTCATTGCTAGCATAGGCCCAGATGAGCGACATCTCCAAGAGAAGACAAAGGGTATCTTTTGCAATAGACTGGTACCAGGCCTCAATCAACTTCCATCCGATGTACCAAAAGAACTCACGATCAAGATTTTCCAAGATGTACATGGCTATGCTCGGCGACTTCGTGTTCCGGGCCTAGGCATAGCACTCAAACACTGCAGCCTACACTTAACAAAAGCTTTGCTCAATCTTGGCGCAGAAGATATCATTTTGGAATCATATCGTGGCTCACTAGTCGACTCGAGCACAAGGAAAAACTCGGCCCTTCGTCCTGACTTCTTTGACGAATTCCTGCGTCGTTACCGGGAAATAGGATGGAAGCTCCGCGAAGATATCCTGAATCTTTCGGACAAAGCCCTTAATGGTCACCGACAGGGCCAAGTGTTCCAATCTCTGGATATTCTTGTTTCCGTCGTTTCAACGATGGTATGTTTCCGCTTTACCGTGGCTCGGTCAACCGCGTACTAACTTTACACTAGTCGAATTGTAAATCTGAGTGGATTGCATTCCTGCCTCAGCTAATTGCAAAATTGCAACATGTTGCGATTACGGCCTGCGGCCAGGAGGCAACCATCAATTCGACCCAGGTTAAGGCAGTCATGAAGTTCGCGATCAATGTTTTGCGCTTGACACAGCGCCATGCTCCTGAACAATTCCAAGTAGTCTGGAAAGCAGACCCGTGGATATCTCTTAAGGCGGAACTAGATAGCTGCAAGCGCTTCGAAAACACTACTGGCCTACGCCAGACGTGCGAACAAATTATTAGCACAATCAAAAATCCCGATTCCGCCTCAAAAAATAAGAGCGGAAAGCGGAAGGCGGCCGAGGCTCAAGCCATCCCGGAAAAAAAGGAAGCAAAGAGGAAAAAGATGAAGGGGGATATATAAGCGAGATCTTATGTAGATATAGATAACGACCCCACAAGATATCTGAGTTCCTTTAGAGTTCCCTCGAGTTCTGTTCCCTCTTCTTGCCTACACTTGTTCAAGAGTTTGACAGCCTTTATGATCCTTATCCCAGCGATTAGTTCCACATTTATGATTACCATGAGTGACAAACCTATTCTGCTTGATCCTTTCTTCCGTTGTATGCTGGAACTCCTGAGCGTGTCGAGCAGCCACCTCAAGGAGAGGTTCTGGCATTCCTGCAAGGCGCGCACATTCAACACCAAAAGACTCTGTTTTTGATTTCATCAGCGCTTCCCGGTCTCTCACAATTGGGAAAATATACCTGTCGTGATCCCTGGCTCCACCTTGTACAAGAATGTAATATTTCGTGTTCCGTCTATCCGAGTATCCGAAACGAATCCCATATGGATGTTTTCCACGTCCTGGGGGTACATCCGTTCAATACCAGAAGCAATTAAGGGATAGTGGGTGATAAAAAGTGTTTTGCTCCTGGTTTTGTTCACGAGTTGTCGAAGTGTGGCATCCGCAATTGCCATCTAGGTGATATTTATTATAGATGTCAAGAATAATTGAATCAAACGGAAAGCATACACCATCAAATGTCGAAGTTCCACGACCAAGTTCATCAAGGATAACCAGACTTCGTGACGTCGCTGTATGAAGGATATCACTTGTCTCGGACATTTCAACCATGAATGTTGAGCGCCCCTTGGCAAGATCATCGGATGCTAGAACGCATACGTCAGACAAGCACGAAAAGTCTGGTAAGCAACGCACCTCCCATGCGGGTAAGGATTGCATCATGAAGGCCCATCTTGACTGACTGAGCCGGCACATAACTCCCGATTTGGGCCATCAAAACAATGAGGGCAACCGTTCTGACAAAGGAACTCTTGCTATTGACAAGAGAAGATCCAGCACACTATATTGAAAAGGGAAACGAAATCACGCACCCTCCCATGTTGGGCCCTGTGATTATCTTACTCCTCGGTTGGCCGAATCCCATAGTTACAGAATTTGGGATGAAAGGACAATCCAAGAGTTTCTCAATCATTGGATGTCGCGCTTCAATAATCTCTAGTGAGCCCTCATCAGTAAACTCAGGCTTGACATAGTTCTCTTCCAGTGCGACGCGGGCTAGGCTCGAAAGGCAGTCGGCTACGGCGAGTTTGTTCACTGCATCACGAAGGACACCGTAATACTCATCTGAAATTTCTTTCAGAAATTCCTGGTAAGCCTTTTGGGACTCTGCCTTTTGGGGGAACGTGAGACATTTAGGGTGAGGTAGGATGCGTAAGTCAATACCTCGAGCATTTCCTGGAAGCGAGCCCGTGTTTCAACTTTGGTTCTAACCGTTGGCGGTTGATACCTCACGAGGAACTTGGTCCTTTGGGAGGGGATTAGTCTCAAGGCCCTTGGCGTAGGGTAACGACTTACCGCGAATGCATGACCCAGGAATCCGGAATAGGTGGGCTATTATCTTTCTTTACCTCGATCAAGTACTATCAAGTTACTAGTTTTTCAGTTTGTGTCGAGAGAACTTGATTATGTGAAACGTACCTCGTCATTGAGATGGCTTGTCCATTGTAGCGATGGCATCCGAAGTTGCTTCCGTACTAGGAGAGCAGGATGAGCAGGTCCATCACCGCGAGCATAGATAGGCTTACTAGCTTTCAGCTCATCCACTAACTCAACCTCGGCTGTTTTTAAGGCCTAGACATTCGTCAGCGCCACTACACAAGAGTTCGAACAAAGGCCGCACTATAGCAGCATCCATGATGCCTGGGTACTTGTCCGGGTCTGTCCACATCAACTCTTTCCTGTTTTCGTCGGCATAGTCAAGATTTACAGCACCAATCAGCTCCTGCATTACGGGCCGAAGCTTTGGCAGGCAGAAGATGATCCCGTTCAGAATACAGGAGTCGAGGCCAACATCAGACGGGTTCTCGAATTCTTCCGCATATGCATTTCCAATCTTCTTGAAAGCTTTCAAGATATTGGCAAGCTCCTTGGGCGTGCACTGTGACAGATTTGTTAGTTGAACAGTTGCGTCTTTCGGGGAAGCTTTTTCTTACCTGTCCATACTGTATCCGGCACAGACCCCTCGCCAAGTCCGGTAGCCTTGCTAAGGTGCCGCGCAATCTCATAAGCTTGTCCGACCCACTCTCGAAGATTTCTTGCACGGCGTTGATGCGCTCCTGTAGAAGGCTGACACAGCCCGGCATTTGAACATCAGCCAACACATGTTGGTGATCACACGACATACTTTCTATCCACAAGTGGTCGCCCTACCCAGGTTTTCAGGAGACGTGCACCAAACTTTGTTTGCGTCTTGTTCAGAATTTGCATTAAAGATCCCCTGGTCGTGTAATCCGTCTCGTTTCTATACACTTCGAGGTTGATGAGGGTATTTGCGGCGAGTAGCATATGTGCCCGTGTCGTGAACTTTGTGAAGAATTTGGTCTCAAGCAATGCATCAGCAATGTTAAATTTCGAGAGGTACTTGATGGCGTGAGCTAGGGCAATAACAACGCGCTTTGGAAAATCAGTTATCTCCGCTATGAGCTTCCCTTAATGAAAATGAGTGAGTATAAGTATGAAAGTATAAATACTAAGCCTACCGGACTTGAAGCTATCCGATGCGGCCACGGCACGCTTTTTGTCGGTGTAGAAGCTAGAAACTGCCGAAAAAGCATCTGAATATGACATCAACGTTTTGATGTACTCTGTACGTATTTGACACCCAATGGCAGAGTCCCTGAATCTGTTGATGAACAATCCATCTGAGAGAAAGAAAACCGTAATCACCCTGTAAAATGTCGCAGCATCTTAGTAGTCGAATCCGACATCCCACTCTCAGGTAATAGCATTTCAGCCGGACGAGTGTGAACGAGTCGGGTCTAAGTAATCAATAAGGCCGCCATATAACGGGTGAACCTATGAACTTTATCATACCTCCAATTCAATTCGCATGAGCGAATCTGAAGCTCCGGTGTCAGATCATTGTGTGCATCAACAGAGTACCCTCCTACCTTCAAAATCATCCCAAACAACATCACCGGTGCTCGGACATATCGTGACCATTGCGACACTCACATCGTTAGCGTTTCCTTTCCGGGTTTCTTCGACTAAGCACATAAACGGCGGAGGAGAGTAAGACTCCAGGGTATCCTCCGACTCCAGGTCATCAACAAAGCTATCCGAACATCAGAAAACATACAACTGAGGGTTTTCATTAAACTCACGTAGCCGCAGTGTACAAATGCGTTAGCTTGCGATCAAAGGGCGCATTTCTATTTTCGCTGGCTTTCTTCAAGGCAGCAGTTTCAGCTTGATTAACAACCCCAACTCTGTAGCCCCGAGCGAGTAATCTATCAACATCGGCTGAGTTCAGGATACCCTAGCGTGGACGATGCTGATACCAACTTCTTGAGATGAACGTTCAAACGGTCTGTCGGTATTGAAGCTACCAGAAAATTCCGGTCATCATATGCAACCATGCCAAGCTCGTCGGCAGCCGTCTACGCATTCGTCAGACAATGGTCGACATTGGATTAATATCGCTTACTTTGGCATCATCCCCAAAGAACTTGTATCTGTAACCGACTTCGATCAGCAGCAACGTTCCGGGGTTGTCCTCCTTCAATTTTAGAACCTGGGGACATAGTAAATAACGTAAAGGTCTGGGGTATTGTCCTTGATGAGGAGCACACCTGCAATTCCAACGGAGTGTATGCTTCCCCGCTGGGACCAATCTTCAGGGGTGGCTTTTTGCTTCTTTTCCCGGTCGCTGAAGACTTGCTTCCTTGAACCGCTGACCTGGTTTCAGTCGAAGCTCTCTGCTTGCCCTTTCCGGTGACGGTTGCGGAACTCGGATGTGAAAACATGTCCATGACTTCTCGGAACGCAGCATCAGAATCGTCTCCCGAGTCCTCGGCAACATTCCCATCTTCCGGAATAGGCGTTCCCCTACCCTGAGCACCTTCTGTCAGGGTACCTGGTGGGCCGAGGGCACCTGGTCTCAACCTGAAGCGAGAGTCATTTGTTGAGAGCGTCTTCTTGAATACTTTAGCCCTCTCAGTTTCTCTTTGAGCATCAGATCTGTTACTGGTGTCTCGCCTAGACCCGATTGCCGGATCCGAAGGCGAGCCTCGTGAGGGAGAACCCTGAGGTACAAAGGCCCATCGTTCAGCAATGCCCGTTGACTGGCCTTGTGTGGATAGATTAGGCCGCGGAGGCGTAGAAGTTTGAGAAAATAGAATAGACTGAGTATAGGTTGCCGCTCCACTAGGCTTCTTGGACTTTGTAGTGAAAGAAGAGCTAGCCTGGGACTGTGATTGTGATTGTGATTGACGGACCACTTTGATTTTCTTTATTGGTGGCTCATCCGTGTAGACACCTGGCTCATTCTCCTCTACATCACTTGTGAGGTCAATGAGTGAGGCGGAGCGTTCGCGTCGTTTTGTTGATTTCGTGGGACTCGGGGAGAAATATGACGAAAGTCTAGTTTGAGAGCCCGTAGGAGCAGGCATTAAGATTGATAAATATAATAGTTTGCAGGGGGTATTCGGGCCGCAACCAAGAGAAGAGAGAAACCAAGAAACACGGCGTGGTAGATGGTGAACGAAAGAAGAACACTATCAAATCATTGGACTAACTCTCTACATACCGTGAGTCTAACGCGTACGAAATATATGACAGCATTTAGATCACATGACAGGAACTGAGTTCGCGTTCCCAAGAAAAAGTTGGCTGGATGCTCACGACTGCCCATAAGTCTAGAATGCTGCATTTACGCCGATACGTCTCCCCGCACATCGCAAGACATGTCGAGACCGGCACTGTATACCGATATGCTTGGCTGAATCGAACCCCAGCTGCCCTTAGGTGGCAAACCACGGCGACCGCAACCCAAGATGCTCCGGCCAATGAAGGCCCTGCTGTCACAGAGACGAACCGTGGGTCCGAATATGATTTCAAAGAACCATCTTGTGCACTAATATCATCTTTTTGGGGTTCGGATGACCAGGTGCGGAGGCAACAATGAAACGGTTCTGGAAAGATGTGGGGGTTGACAAGCGAGGGGACACATTAGCCGTTACGCTCGACAAACGCACCCTCAAGACACCCTCTGGGAAACCTTTGCTTGTTCCAGCATCAAAACCTCTTCTTGCAACACTTATTGCGGCCGAGTGGGACCACCAGAAATCACTCATCAAGCCACATGCCCTTCCAGTGGTGAGTAGCCAGTCCTTTTAGCATGCGGTCCATCTTCCCATTTGGCCGGTCTAGACCCCTCGCCTTCTTGCTGAAATATGGTGTTGCATAATACAGACCTCACTTACATCCAGGGCGATCGACGCTCTGGCAGACGAGCCTACCTGTGCTAAAGTCCGCGAGGCACTCCTGAACTACCTCGATACCGATACGATATGGTGCGCCGTTTTTAGCTCTCCTTCACTGCTGGCACATCTGACACGCCTTAATTATTCGAAGCTTCTATGAGAACACCACACCCCAGATAGAACGGCTGCAGGCAGTGCATTGGGATCCACTGTTCGGGTGGTTCGAGAACACCTTCGGTGTTAAACTCAACAAACACGAATCTATTCTCTTTAGTAAACAACCCCAAGAAACGCGGCAGAAGCTCGGTGATTTCATCAAAGGTTTTGACCAGTGGCAAATGGCAGGTATGATTTTTCACTATATGGATTCAACGGTCCGGACTTAACGCTGTACTTTCAGCAATGGAACGTGCTACCTACACCACGAAGTCATTCGTTATCGCGTTAGCGTTGGTGCTAAAGCACCTTACACCAGAACAAGCCGCACTGGCAGCGTCAGTCGAAGTTAACAGCCAAATCGAGCGTTGGGGTGAAGTTGAGGACAGTGAGTTTCATTTCATCAGGATTCTTTTCCGCACAAAAGGAGCAACGTGACCTCCGACACTAACTTGGTCTCCTCATTGTGCTATAGCTCACGACGTTGATTACCACGATATTAGACGGCATCTGTCCAGCGCGGCCTCACTCTGCAGCTCATTATGAAGCTTGCATAACAACCTGAAACACCTTTCTTTCTTCATAGAATTTTCTGATCCCCCACACCTACTTCATGACACATCTTACTTGGTGGGGGAAGCCAACCCCGCCAAGCTTAGGTTTAAACCATCTTTGGCGATGGTAGAGGTGTCTGTCGGCTGGCATTTACATATTCCTGAACGCTTAAACAAGTGACGGCTGCCATAACATTATTAGCTTATCTACTCGAGTTCTTTGTGACGATTCAATGATACGTCAGTTGCTAAGTATGGATTACTCCAGAGCCTTCTTCTACTCGCCTCGGACTGTAAGCGTATGCAAAAAAAAAACCACTCAAATTGGGGATGTGTCAAAGGGTGATGTCAAGGTGACTGGCAGGTCTAATTGTAAACTATACTTATTCGTGCCAGCGGACTTGATCATCTCCAGCCACAGAAGCCCGCTCTCACCCACTCCGCCCTTGTTGGGCTGTGACGCAGATCCCAGATTTTGGGAAAAGTTGATTATTTTTGGGTAGGCGGTGAACCGGCTGACCATTACTGGCTACTACAAACAACTGAGAGGCTCATAATAGCGGACAACAGCGGTAGACGTCTGAACCTCACGAGATTGATACCGGGGAAGTAGACCAGCTGACACGAAGACGTGAGAAAGAAGGCTTATTTCGCTTGTAAACCCATAATTTATTGAAGAGAAGACCGGGATAATCTAAATGGGGCGTGTATAGTGTACAGAGTGGTCCCCATAAGCGGGGGAAGGTGATGAGAACGCATATCAAATGATGTACTATGTCCAATAGTGTCCAACGGGCCAAGAGGGAAAAAGACAACAATTGAAGTACAGCAAGAGGAATGGGGGACTGCAGGGAAGGTGATCCGAAGGCAAAATAAGAGGTTGAAGGATCAGAACAACACGTGTTTTCCCAAGCCCGATGATATTCCGGAAAGGCTAGAGTGATCGGGTTGATCGCGGGGAGGACATGTGACAACCTGGCCCAAGGGAGCTCCGTACCAAACTTGCAGCCACGACAAGGCCAGCTCAATGACGACCAAGATCCGATCTCGCTTTCCAGCGCCCCGGTGCTCCGGAGCCCACTCCAGTAAGTTCGTATATATATTTCTCTCTCTCTATCCGACCAAGCCATCCAAACTCACATTTCATTCGCAATGACTTCCTCTCAGTCTCAGCTCCTTGACTCTTTTGACCCCTTTGCCACCCACCCATTCACGAATGGCTCGGGTCTCGTGCCACAACCTCCTAAACCATCCCAATACCCAATCCCAATCCCTTCTCCGCGTAGACCATCCGCGTTCTCGCCGACGTACTCTCAGTATAATGAGGATTATACTAAACCCTCATCGTCATCGTCGGACTCGTCGGTGTCATCAGCTTCACCTTCGTCTCCTGTATACGCTCCTCAGCCGCGACGAAAGCCTGTCAGCACCAGCCCCTCGCGTTCTCCAACATCCCCAGTCCAACCCATCTTTGTACCCTTCCGAAAGGATACTTCATCCCCGGAACTAGTACTCAAGAAAAAGGCTCCTGCGACTAAGAATGCAAGTACGCAGGCACCACCGACGTCACGCAAGTCATAAGGCATAATACCCCACCAGACACCACAATTCTCACTTCATATACCCATGTATGTTCTATTAATGTGAACACCGTAAGAATCATTAACTCACTCAGTGCTTCTAGGCACCACACACACCACTCACCATTCATCCACCGACTCCTCCAAAAAACCCTATAATTAGCAGCGCATGGGCGCATGGTCTTGCGCGGTTACCGGGGGGATAGGCTTGTAGTATTAATTCATGTACTTTTGTTGATCGCTGATCTATGTAACTGGAATGTACTGAAGGAACAAACACCTTTGCATGATATGAAGCATTTCCGGAGAAGTCTCGCTTGTTCTCGGCCTACACAAATCTACAGTGATCGTTTATGCCCGGAAGTCGTGGCGTCTCGGTGTCTCTACTATCAAGCAGGCTCAGCGAATCGGACTTTCTGATCCAGATTCTCCTGTCCCTTTTCTTCCCTTCCGCAGCGGGACAAAGGGGCCCTGACCATTGGTGCAAGGGCCCAAGAAGCTGTGTTTTTTCTACAATCAGAACCATACATACTGCCATCTCGACACCTGCAATTTTATTTTGTCTAGCCCATTTCCTCCTTTTTTCTGTGCCCTTGCGATAGTAAAGTGTGCTCGAGCTCAACCCATACCCGAACATGCTCCAAGCGAACGTTTTCCCCTCACTATCGCAACGCTACCATATGCAAGGACGTTTCCCGCTGATATTTCCCCCGCCGCGGCACATACGACACACCAAAGGTCCCGATCTCGTTTGACTTGAGATAAACGATTTTCATGTCGATATCAGCGGCATGGAGAATATTACTCCGCGGCGCTGACGTGCGGCAGTATCACGGACCTACTGTATAGTACGCCATCGGCCCACATGCTAATTACCAGAGCGGGCTAGAGCCCAAAAACCCAATATATCTATCACCCATGCAACAGGCTAACCCGGTACATCTTTTTCTGCAAAAAAACTGGGTTTAGCCAAGTTGGCTTAAGGAGCCTATCACAGATCGCTTATGGAGTAATATGTGCGTAAGCTTCGCGGGAAGGCCTTAATCGATTTGTCTTCATGCACATCGTGATGGAGCACCGAGCAGATAGAGCAGCACAGGCTTCAGAGCTTCACTGAGTAGTAAAGAGGATAGGCACTATTATCTTTATGGGTTATTGAATTCGTTTCACTTCACTTCATTTTCTGATCGAACCTTGAGTTTGGGATGATTGTGAGGCACTAGTCGAGATTCGGTGATAGGGGCAGCGTATAGTTCCCAGTAACAACGCCACTAAGTCTTGTTGAAATATTGATGGGCAGCACTTCTCTAGACAGGTTTGGCCTTTCGACTTCGTCCCCGGGCATCCTGAAGACGCAGTCCCGACTCCCTTGCCGTGACCTAGCCGCAATGCAGACCAAGCGTGGGCTCAACGTTGATGTTCCCCTGATTCCTGAATCCCGTAGAATCCAACCAATCCTGAATCCCGTGAAATGTGGACCCTGTGTTTTCCTGGCACGCCGATGAACGCCCTGGAGCCTGGTGATTCTTTGGTGCCGGAACTTCGAAGCTCGTTGACGTTAAAACCCCGCGATGGTTCTCGACAGAAAGATGGACAGATCTACATACGTAGGTGGGTTCGCGGCGTTTGGCGTCCAACCAGGCCTCATCGGGAACATGCGACATGATGTATGATGACTGAACGAGCGATGGACGACTAACGAGCAGCGTCCAGTAGCCTTATGGCCTCTCTGATATTACTCGTATCTAGTGTGTTCAACAGTTGTTGTTGATCCAGTCAAAATCCCATCCATATCCGATCGTCGACTCAGGACATTGGTAGCCAAGAACGATTTTGGCAAGTGGCTCAACCTGTTTCCAATAATAGCTTCGGCTCCTGAAATTGTATTACATATCTAATCTCTTCTCCCTCACTTTGCCCACTGGGATGCAACACTCCACTGGCGCCATGGCTATGGCCGTGCGCCCGTCGGACCACCGAGTGGAAAAACAGAATAACAATATACCGGATCTTCCAACCAATTACACCTACACGAGGTGCTATTGCGAAGAGAACGTGTATTTGTTATGTCAAGAATTCATGACACGTAAGGATGTGCATGAGCACTGGGAGGTCTGGGCAGTTTTCATTTCGAACGAGAGGAAAACGGTATGTCTCAGTTTCCCTGGATCAACTCCTCTCTACTCCCTGTTCATCTTTCGATCGACCCCCGTTGTTTCGTTATGGCTCGAGGCCAGAGTCGTACGCGGGGTTCATTTCCCATGACCTCCCCGCACTGGACTCCCTTGAATAACATGAGACCGTGGTCGCTGCAGCCGACCGGTGGCACGTACGGCTTCATTAAACGATGTTCTAAGTTAACACGCGCAACGGGGCACAGAAACCACGGGACGTTGGTCGTGGATCCGGCTGTTTTTCAGTCCCCCATTGTCAGGCTCTGCCACATGTCTTTCCACGGACTGTGATGGAGATACACCTAAGTTCCGGTGCTGGCGGACGGTCCGCGGGTACGGGATGCGCTAGGCACGGGTTCCCGCGCGGTTTTACTTTTGGTTGTTTTCCAACACAGTATCCCACCTTGATATATGTGGAATAATAGCGTGGGTCGAGGTCATGAAATATTACCACACAGATTCATCGTGGATGCCCTCCCTGGGATACTCTGGGGCAGGCATGACCTTAGTACATCATTCTGAACAGCTTGCGATTTGGACACGATATCGTCCTGGTGTGTATGGTATTGATTTTATATCTTCGCTCGCTATACCTCGCAGGTTGCGCTGTGGGAACAGAAAGTTGCACGAGAGGAGGGCGCACCCGTTGTTTGGGACTATCACGTCATTCTACTCCTTGAGGCGAAGGGGATTGGTAATGGCAGTGCGTGGGGGTCGCGAGGCGGGGTAGGCACCAGCGATCGAAGCAGTAGGAATGGTGTTCAGAGTTGGGTATATGATTTTGACACTGCAATAACGCCAGTTCCTTGTCCATGGGACGGTAAGCTTCTCGTCCTGTGCATATCATCCTTCTCAAGATTCGCGGCCCGCATAGAGTACATGATGAGAACCTTTCCATACGAATTGACGCCACAATATCGAAGGTGAGTTGTCATTGAACGTGCCGAATCAGTTATTGAATTCACTATAAGTTCGTTTCGATTAATTACAGGAGAGGTTTTTATCAACCATTTCGCATCAGATAGGTCACACATGGTGAGTTTATTTTTTAGGGCTGGGTGTTCCTCTATTTAGAGACTCTTGCAGTTAAGGCCAAGCTTAGAAGAAGGGCAGCTGTCGAGTTACAATTCCCCTCCACCAACGTACGACCCAATATGCGGAGAATTATCCAGGAAGGCAGGAATAACCAATAACCTGATGTCAGGTTTCGTGTGTATGAATCCAACTGCAAGAAATACACATGGTGATGTGATGAGCTTAGAAGAGGTTTTGTTTAGGTTCTAATTTTGCTGAATTTTTTCTGACTCGCGCGCCCAATTTGAGTGAGAGTGTGACCAAGAATGCTGTGATGTGACTTTGTGTGGACTTGGACTTCTTTGTCCTCCATTGGTCTGGTGGTTTGAAGTCTTGCTCGTTATCGTCCTCAACATCCTTTGTTGTGTCTTTCTTGTCGTCAACATCCATCGCACAGTCGTCACTCACAATGAGCTCGGTTCCTTCGTCATCTGCGTCTGTCAACGGCCGCAATGGTCATGTCAATCCAACACCCTCTCAAATCGGCTCCGTCTCGGAAACCTACGAGGCAAACCAGACTTCACCTTCTTCAGCTTACCCCGTCAATGGGTTTCCTTCGTGAGTTATCCTACACGAGTCTAGTTTCCAAAGAATCTTGTTGTCGCGTCTTTGGATCGTGTTTTGCTATCATTCCGGCTTTACGAGTGATCAGTATACTGACCCTTACTCCCACTCCAGACCTCCATACCAACAAACCTCTCACAACGAGGAAATTGTCAACCATCTGTATCACTCAGGCTTTCAAACTGGTGTAAGCAATTTGGTCCTTGGATAATGGCGACTCATTTTGACGCGCGACACATCAGAATTACGCAGATACCATCCTTGTGTGTGACCCTCATTTCTTTCGCGATTATCATCCATCTCACAATGGTTTAATCTAGCATGTACACCAAAATGTATATCGTCTTCATGCTATCATACTTTCTCGCTCTCCGTACCTCGCGCATCTCATGTCGACATCTCCACAAACGAGCGGACAGCGTATCATATACGTTAATCTAGAGCAGGAACCCGAGGTAACTCAAGAGGTACGCGTCCAACCCCGTCTAGTTACGAAGACATATACTCATATTGGGCTTTCCTCAACAGGGCTTCGCTCTAGGTTCGAGATGCAATTTTATGTCATCGGTGTGTCGAGAATCTGACTTATTACCTATAGCTCTCGGCTATCTCTATTCCAGCGTATCGATGGGCATGATCCAGCCGCAAAATGCTCGTGCGGTGCTCGCTGCTGGTTGTTTGCTCGGCGGAATGGAAGACTTGTGCGCTTTTGCGTATGACATGTGCAGGCAATCGCTGTCGGCCGATACGATTGACCAATGGCTTCACTTTTTCGACACTGTCCCATCTTCAGGCGACGCGACGCCAGATTTGCCACAGACGTCAGTGTTTGGGTTGTATGCTCAAAGGTTGCGGGACGACGTGTTCCATTTCCTTGTCACGCTTCCGGAAACGCTCGAAGGGGCTCCACCACAGCAGGACGTGTCTTCTGAAAATACTACTTCGAGTACGCGTGACATCTTGTTGCAAGTATATTCTCGTGTGCCATTCGAGCTGTTCAAATCGGCAGTGGAATCGCCCACGTTCCGTATCGGTGAGTGTTTGATTTCCTGCAATTTGATGGCTACGTCTGTATGTGTAATGAGATGTTTTCTGATGAAACACGGTACAGGTTCTGACCAGACACGATTCAAATTCGCTAAGGATGCTATCGAACTGCGCAAACGGGGGATCTCGCGGGGGATGGGCGCAGAGGAGACGGTAGTTCTTGCATTTGGAGGAGGGAACTTTGCGGGCAGTGCTGTGCACATCACACGAAAGCTGCGCAAGCGGCCGTTGTGGAAGGTCAACTCCTAGACTAGCCCGTAAGTAGCACGCATTAGGATGTTTTTTGTGTTTTTCGGTTGAATATGAGTGAGAGGAGCAAGATTTCTTGCGGCGCCACAATTAATCAATATCTTCCCATACGCCATACAAGTAAATCACGAGAGGACTTAGCCGGCTCTTATCCCAGTCCCCCCTTCCATGGCTTACTCGCAGAATCTCTATCCGTCCCAGCAGCACTCACAGCCTTTTCAAAATAGTTTTCAGTCTGATCCTACTCCTCAGCAGCCTCAAGACTCGTATTCACAGAGCCCGTTTACCCAACAGAACCCTTTGCAGCAAAGTGCATTTCAATTGCAAAACCAGCCGCACCCCAACTCAAATACATATCCCCAACAATCTTCATTTCCCCAACTAAATCCATACCCCCAAACAAATCCATACCCACAGCCGACTCAGCAACCGCGACAACAACACCCTCAGCAAACACATCAGAGTCATAATCCGTATCCCCAGCAACCTCTACAGAGTCAGTTCACTCAACAGCCTCAGCAACAGCCCCGATTTCCCTCGCCCTCTCAGGGCCAGTTCGGTCCCCAGAACCCATATCCACAGTCAACCCAGCAGAACCAGCCGACTCCCTTCCCCCAGCCAGCAGCGCCGTCTCAGCCTAATCATTTCGGACAGCAAAATCTCCCGGTACAGCCCAATCAGTATAATCAGCATAATCAGGCGATCCAGCCGAATCAGTATCCTCAGCAGGCGCCACTCACTCAGCCGAATCAATTCTCTCCACAAGGGCCGCAGACCCAGTCGAACGGATTTCATCAACCGTATTCACAATCTCCGCAACAACAGACGCAACAGCCCCGTTCGAATCCGCAGGCTCAACTTTCGCAGAATCAACTAACTCAGCAGAGTCTTCAGGTACAACGATCACAGTCTCTCCCTCAGTACCCGCAACAGCAACAAGCGCACCTTGGTCAACAGCCCGCTCAACAGGCCCAATCAGATGTTGCTGGTACATATCAGCTTTTTTTCACTGGTCGTGATGACCCGCGGTGTTGCATGTTGATCGGCGAAGACACGAAGCCTGTTTATCTATCGTTTGAGACTAATCCCAACCAGTCTCTTCGGACCTTGGTGCGCGCCCAGTCATTTATCTTAGATTCACAATTTAATTTCCACTCTTTAGGTGTATAGGAATAACAAAGATTTATGTGCACAGCTCGAGTGGGGCACAGGACCATATCTGGGCAACGCGGCAGTAGGGCCCCGCCAACTTCCAATGTCGCAACTCGTCCTTCCCGGGTCTGCGGACAAGTAAACCTTGGTTCTTTGCTCTACCATCCCCTTCGTCTTTTGACTTCTCTATCCACGTTCTATCGCAGTGCACGGAAGTTTTTCTCGTCGGATGGGAAAGAATTCGAGTGGCGCCGGATTCGTGAGGACACAATGGCTTACGACGTGAGTTATTCTCAGTTTCTTCGAATCTTTTGACTCCTCTTTGCCTACCCACTTTGGTCACATGGTTATGAGCTTCACCGCAAATTGAACACAAATCCTCCACTGAGCGCGGGCTTACGCGCTTAGTTATGGGTTCTAGATGGATTGATACTACGACCGTGGCCATCCCACTTCTGTTCATTGGTCCATCCTATTGTTGTTCACGCGGGTCCCAGTACTCTTGACCTCTTTTTCCTTTCCTTTCGTCTTCTCTTCTTAATAAGCAATCATGGCGCTGATGTTCTTATCCTGTTTTATACCACACCTCGGCCATTCATACGGTTATTCGTGTCTGGTTATAGCTCTTCATGGCGCCCAACGTTCGCATTGCGCTGTTCCGCAAATACAACCAGCTAACCGCAATCGGTCCTTCGCACGGGCTCATTCAATATACCTTCAGCAATGATAACCTACTCATCGAGGCTCTGGTTTCATTGCTACTCAATCGATGGATAGATATGAACCAGATTCAGTTTTCCGGATAGATGGGATATATCGTCGGATTTATTGTTTCACGCATTGCTGGGTACCACGTCGTGAAACGGGATTATAATGAATTTCGAATTCTGGAATCAGTTTTGACTTGGGTTTATTACTATGTTCGAATTGAATAAGATTATATTTTTGACTGTACTTCTTGTTTGTTGAGTTCACAGCACACGTAACACAATTGATATCCAAAAAACACCGAGAGGGATATAGGGAGAGCAAGAGAGAAGGATAATGAGAGTCTAAGAGACAGTAAGGAAGGCATGCCAAGAGTCCACATAGCAAACACGAGAGACAGATAATCGAAATCACGAAATCATGGAGAACGGTTGATCGAGCCCAATAGGTGCTCCAGCCGCTCCTCGATTGTCATATCGTTAGTAGATAAAGAAGACGACGCGGAATGTCCCGGTCGGGGGGAATTTGGTGTAAAATTGAATGAACCGGAGTCCATCCCTTGCGATAAGTTTTCAATCAGACGCCCGATCTGCGCTGTCGAGCTGTAGTAAACCTGCGGCGCGATCAGTTACATTGCCAATGAACTCCATCTAGAGTTTAAGTCCGCACCTTTGTTTCGGGTCTACTCTTACCCTGCGCCGGTTGCTTCTTATTCTTGAGCGCGAACGACGAATAACTGCCTTTTGAATTCGACCGGGCATGTTCTTTGACAGTTATTTGCATGTTATCCCAGTCCTGACCACCCTGCGTCCCAGCCGAATACTCGGATGCGAAGCTTGCTCGCCCAGTATAGATAGATTCTTCGTCCTCATCACTACGCAATCCACTCACGATTGACCTAAATAAACAGGTGGGTCAGTATTAAAGCCGGCTAAGTAATAGAACAGGAGAAAGGAATTACCAGATCGTATCACCGTTGGCATATTCGACGCACTCCAGTGCAGGGACTGACTCGGCCGGGCTCTGTGTGTTATCCCCGTGGGCCTCCATGCCCACCGCACTTTGTACCCTACTCTCGCCTGCGCCCGCATACATCTCGTATCTGATGATGGATTCAATATATTATCCCTACGCAGTATCTGGAAGAAATGTACTCACATTGAAGAGTCATATGTTGAAGTGGACTTCTCCATATTCGCACGAGGGGCCGTCAAGTAGACATCAGAAGCCAGGGATTGTGGCAATGATGGTACGGGAGGCGATCCATCATCAGAGAACCTCTGCCCAACAGGCGAACGTGGTGGCGGTGGAGTAGGCGCACGATCCTTAAGTGAACCCGAGTTGATGCTTCCTCGGCGATTGCGTTTCACGGAATTAGCCCTCTGGGGCGCGTTCTGAGGGTCGGTGGTGGGAGCCTTGGCGTTGTCGGGAATGATGATAGTACGCCGGACAATAGTGCTGGCAGCGCGATCCCCACGGTTCTCTCGTGCTTTCCGTCCATTGTCTGGCGGAGGTCGGAATACCAGGGGTTTTGTACTTCCAGGTTCGGGCGTTGATTGGGTAGGTCGTGATGTTGCGGGACTGGGTGGTTGAATGGTCAGTTGAGATGTATCTCCCGAGTTGGATTGTTCGAGGATCGTTGGCGTTTCACTTCGTTGACCTGAGCGTGAATTGGATCTCACTGCTTGCGAATTGGTTTTCGCCAACTTCGTTGTACGCGTTGTGACTGAACCGGACCGCACGAGGAGATCGTTGAGCGCGTTTTGGTCCAATCCAAGGTTGTTGGCAGCGTCGAACAATTGCTGAATCATAACAGACTGGCGGCTGCCAAATGAGGGTGATGCATCATGGGTAGGAGCTGGGGTAGGAGCTGGCGATGGTTCGACTGTTGGCGTTAGCGGGGTAGTGTCCTGGTGAACTTTGTCAGGTTTCGGTGCAGGTGAAGTAAATCCAGCGTCATTGGTTGGGGTTCGCGCATTCAGAGAATCCTGTTGTCGGGGAGATAGAGGTAAAAGTGGAGGAGCGCGTCCTAATGGTTGAGGTGACACTTGCTTGTCAGCAGCGGGTGGGGGCTCTGACGCACGTGGTTTGCCACGGAACCGCGAAATAAAACCCTTGAGCCCAGGACCGGCCGAGGCAGGGGGACTAGGAACAGCAACCTTGGACCTTCCGGGTTCTGTCGCGCTCCCCAGTGCTGGACTGCCCGGCGCTCTAAATCTCGCAGGATCATAATTCGCCGCCTGGGAAGATGTCGGGAATTTTACATCGATACCAGAAGCCGAAGAGGCAAGTTCCTCGGTGAGTGGCGAGGGATTTTTGGCGCGAAGGGTACCACGGAGCTTTTTAAACCGTGATCCGATCTTGGATGGGCTAGAGTTATTATTCGTTGATAATGAAGGTGAACGCGAGGGTATAGTTTGCATGGTTTCCAGGTTAGCCGGGTTGGAATGGGATACCAATTGGGGCGTTCCAATTTGACTAGTATCAATGCGTTTTCGCGAGATAGATCCGGCATGGGTCAACCCATCTTTTGTGCCTTTGAGGGACGCAGTGGCGTATGCTACTCTTGCTTGAACCTCTTGCACCAGGTCCACCTCGTTCTTGGGAGTGACGCGGGCAGAAGAGGAGTTTCGCGATAGTTGATAGGGCGAGTGCGTGATAGAAGGGGTAGATGGATGGGTCGTAGTCGGTGTTATCTGGGATCCTGGTAGAGGTTCAGCTGCGGCGTGCACCGAATCGACATTCAAGATTGAGCTATGGTTAGATTCATTGGGTGTGCCAGTAGCTGACGAGTCGGGAGCACGTTCGGATTCATCGGAGTGTGGATGGGACTGAGACCTGATGTCGGATGGTCCAAAGAGCACATCTGCAAGGGTCTGGTTTTTCTGAGTGCCCGGTGAAGGACTCGAGGGAGAAACTTTTCGAACAGCAGCACTGGTGGTGTCGAGGGGTGGTGGTGGGGGCGGGGGTTGCTTAGCCTGGATATCGTTGACGACAGAGTCCAACAATGCGCTAGCCTTCTTGGAGTACTGTTCTGTGGACATCGAGGCCACAGCTGTTGGAGACGCGGGAACATGGACGATCTGAGGAGGGGGGCTATTGACCTTCGTAAACAATTTTGCATGAGCATGATGTTCTAATGTGAGCTGAAGACAACCTACTCTGCCAGGAGGAACGTAGCTTGACTGCGACGTTGATGGCCTCCTCTTCCTGACCATCTCTCCTTTCGCGCCTGCAAAAGTGACTAACTTCTCCTGGATCGCAGCAAAGTCCGCCATCGTCATTCCAAAGTACTTCCTCAACAGCTCCTCCGCCTGATCATCTGGCAACGGGCTTTCCGTCCTACCAACACTCAAATCATGCCACACAGGTTGAGGTTCGTCTCCACTCAAAATCTGGTCATACCATTCCCTATCATCCTTATCCCCTTCCCACGAATGATAACTCGACCCACAAGACCCGATCGACGTTCTCGACGAATTGCTAAAGATGTTAAGCATCGGCGGGGCGTATGTTGTACTGGTGAATCCCCAAGGCGAAGTCGCGTTTTGCCTCGACGACCTACGACTTCCACCGCTCCTGTCCATCGCAAAACCGAATGCAGGCGACGATGGCGATCGAGGGGTGTTTTGCGTAGGGGTTGGCGATCGCTGTGACCTATTCGAGGAAAACACGTCACTGCCACCATTTCCGGTATTCATTCCGTTCGCTATGACCTGTGCGCGATCAGGTGGTGGTGTCGCGATCCGTGCAGCCCCTAAGCTCATAAAGGTGGCTTGGCCATTCGAAGGCGAAGGCGAGTCAGGCACTGGTGGCGACCTAACAGTCCGCTGAGGCGCCTGTACCCCAACAACACCCTGTATATCTGACCCAGTATCGCTTGTCCAACTGTCACTCCGTGTATGCGAGCTGCCCTTCAGCGTACCTATACTACTACTCAAGCTCGGCTGCCAGATGACATTGGATGGCGTGCTAGGCCTCGAGGAAGTCGCATTTCCGGTAGACCCAGTAGACGCTGACGCAGCAAGATTTGACAACGGCGAAATTGGCCTCCTCCTCGCCAATACCGTTGAGTTCAATGGATTCTCAAACTCAATCGCATCCCCCTTCCTCAGTCCATCTTCAGGCGTGTGACGACCATTAGCGCTGGGACTCCGCTGCAGGAATAATGATGGCGTCCCAGGCCTCGGGCTCTGTCTTACAGTGGAAGCTGAAATCGATTCCCTTCTTCCCAGACCGCTTGTTCCAGTGGGCGGTGAAGGTGACAAAGAGTCAGTATAGTTGTTCATGACTGGAGAGGTCGCACGGGGGGTGGTGGAGTGAGAGCGGTCATCAAGGTCGAAGTCACGGGGTGTCATAGGGCGATTCATGCCTGGGATATAACCTGGGAGAGTACGTGAAGGCAATGGTGAGGTACGGTCTTCGGAACTTGAAATAACTTGTTTATCTGCTGTCACGGCCACGCCGGCTTCGAAGGATGAATAGCTGTTGCGCTGGCGAATATTAAATCGATCGGGAGTAATGGTACAGTCCGTGTCGGTGGTGTCGGCGTCGGACCCCCGAGGATCGTTTGCGTGTTCACGTCGTCGAATTTTCATGTTATTAGGATTGCGAGTAAGTCGAATGGTGGGTAGGAGTAAAGGAGAATCAAATCACAAGAAGATCAAACAACAAGGTCAGCTTTCATCATCATCAAACAAAGGCAGTGGAGAAATGAGCATAAGAACAATAATACTCACAGCATCGGACGCGTCATCGACAATGCCGCGTGGGGTATGTGAGCGCGGTAGCACGATTTCATCTTCTGTCTCGTCCTCCAACTCCTTGATAACCTCTTGTAGCGCCAAAGAAGCCCTCTTCAAGGCCGCTGGATCCATCGTCTTGGCCAACCTATACTCGATCGCCGTGGCTATCGGTATGGCACTTGATGTAGAAGATCCCTCCTCTGTACTCATCCCAACACTCGACACATTACTCGAGCTTGACGCAGCTACACTTCCCCTCTCTTGCGGTGGAGTCAAACTCTGCACATGCAACGACGACAGAATACTCGAAGTCGACGTTGTCCCCTCGGGCGTCAACGGTCTCAAACTCGAGCTGCTCGTACTCTCAGCTACAGACGTCACCCTCCCAGCAGCAACGGACGACTCCGTTGGCGTGATGGACGCTGTACTTGCCGAGCTCGCTTTACTCCTTCCCGATGCCGCACTCCTCATATATGTATAATCTCTCAACCTCCCCGACCCAAACAGATTATTGCTGTAGCGTTTCGACCGACTACTGCTCGGCGATGTGGTGACGTTCGATGACAAGGACTGGTTGTCCTGACTATCCGTCGAGAGGGTTTCTTGCGATCGTTGTGCATTGCTCGACGAGCCCCGGGGTCGAAAACGTAAAGCTTCAAGAATCATATCTTCCTCTTCTTCTGTGACTTGATGCACTGCTCTCCGTGCGCGTTGTTCTGCGAGACGACCTTTAAGATCTTCGAGGGTGATTTGTGCTCCTGAACGTAGGACCGGAAACTGTTGCGAGAATCTATGTTATGTTGCGCCGCAGGGATGTCAGGACACCACGCGTTATAACGAATGGGCAAGGGAATGGGCAAGGGATGCAATGAGGGTGTTTCCACGATAATTCGAGAGCAACAGCAATGACGTAGCCCGAGTACGGAATGAGATTAATGTGCAGAAGTGATTTATCAAGAAGCATGGAAGAAACACGGCAAAAGTATTCGTCAGTTCATACCAATAGAGTTACAGTGAGTATAACGCACTCTGGTAATAAAACTGATGCCCGAAAATCACTCGGCGGAATATGGGGGAGGAAACTGGGAGATGGGGAAGCCTGTGTTAAGCGGGGAGGGGGTGGTGATTGTGGTAATGGTTGGGGTTGATGTTCGTTCCGCCTGGCGAGAACGGGCGGCAATCCAGAGAATGACGATTCAATGATCTGGTCTTGACCCTGTTGTATCACCGGCACCTGGCCTCGTTTGGTCTCAGATTTTCTTCTGCAGAACGAGACGGAAGAGATAGGCAGTCAGTTTACTTCCGACTCGGAAGGATGCAGCGAACAAAGGGAAAAACAAAGACGGACTAGAGGATGGATTAGGAATAAAGAAAGTAGAGATGAGGACAACAATAAACGGTTGGCAGAAATCCAACGAGGACTCGAACAGACAAAACGTCCGTTCTAATATCTCCCTCGGAGCGACGTGTGCGGAGGCGAAAGGAAAGAAGATTCGGAAGGAGAAAGGAAAAAGGGAGAGAAGGTTGCTCGATGAAATGAACAGAGAATGAAATAGCGTCAGAACAACCCGTCAAGTAAGGGACGCAGAACCAGAGGACCGTTGGCAAACGCCGTTATTTCCTGAACGGGGTTGATACAGGAATAGGCAAGACGAAACGAGCGTAAGGGAGGTTTGAGGGGGATAAAGTCAATCTCGGTAAAATGTGTGCACGGGGGACGTTTTTCAACGTGTGTGACGCGTGGTACGAGACGGAGCAAAGCGAGGCGAGTAGATCGGGATGGAAGACGAGAATGGTAATTATAAAGGAGGAATGAGGGTATGATAAAATGAATTAAGTTGGTTCTGATCCCGGTTCTGGCTCGGTATGTCGTGCGTCGGACGTTGGGATGGGAGAAGAAGTAGGGTAAGGGTGTTGGATGTGGTAAAATGGCGCGATGGCGCTAAGGCAGGGACTACCAACAGTATGTAATCCCGCCACACTACACCTCGAGGACACAACTCGAAGGAACACAGAGCCAACCCTTCAGCTCCACCACTCTCAGGGAAGCCCCGGCGCCCGGCAAAACAGAACGAAATCGTGGGCACAGCAAGGCAAACGGAGCGGAAAAATAGAAAAACCAGGAACGAAAAACAAAGAGAACATGGGCAGCTGTGCGTACCTAAACCGATGCATTTCCTCTAGGCTCCCGTCCGTTATACTTATTATCCTTCTTCAGAAACTTTTGTCTCCGGGGGTAACGCGATGTAATACGGGTATGAGCGAGGGACTTTGCGGCTTCTCAGCCACTACCACTAACGGCCAGTTCTCCAAACTCCTTCCGACGGCAATAACCCAACCCAACGCTTTGTTGGGCTCTTCTTTCCTTTTTCCCTTCTTTCTGTGCTCCTATGCGACCTCGTTCCGTACACGCTGGCCTTTGGCCGCGATAGATCGCTGCCAAGAGAGGACTCAGAAACGGCGAGTCACCTGTGGAGCGACTTTAGAAGTGACTGGATAATATGCCCTTGTGTTGCACGACAAGCGCCTTGAGATCTATTTGGCTTGGTCTCGCGGAACCGTGACGAATAAGTATCAAGATGCCGTCAAACGTGCCCGTGCGCTCCTTCAAATTCTACCACAGATTCCCTCTCCACTTGTCAAAATGCAGCTGATTCAAACCCCTGATCGCCTCGAGCGCTAGATGATCCTATACGCAGCGCGTGTCCAGCCGGATGCTATCGAGAAAATGCGGATTTGAGGCGTAAGTGGGATAGTAGGGGGGACGGATTTGGAAAGACAACGTGGTGTACACGAGGAGGGACCGTTTCAGGCGAGGGGGACAAAAATAGGTGGACGTATTACTTATTGAATCAGAAGCGAAGGAGAGATTCTGGAATCGCGCGGGGTTGTTGTAGTTGGTATGCTGGTAAATGCTGGTATACGTCGACGGAGTATCTGGGTAGAAATCATTTCCGTTGTCTGACAATGGATGTATGTCAGATCATTGTAACCACGGGGCAACTTCCGTGAACGGAAAGCATGCTGATATGTCAGAAAACCAAATATCCCCACTAGTGTCTGACTTGTTGGTCGTTGTTCTGATTCACGAAGTATTGAGGTAGTTCTGGTTCCGCGCACATAACGGAAGAATGGCCCCAGCCTGCTTTCATATATCCCTCCAATGCATCCTGGCTGTATCCGAACGAATTCCCATGACAAGCCATGACAAGCGGCGAGTCATCCTCCGGAATAACTGCAACTCTCCTGATGGGATTGAGACCCCGACATCCTCTCTGCAGGTACTTAACCACTTCTTTGAATACGAGAAGGTTTGTCTCCAAAGTCAATTGATTAATGGGTGATTCTCGTTAAAGCTCTAAGATAACCCCATGCTTTTACAAAACCAGCGATCCATAGATCACAAGCACACAAGTTTAGAACATTACTGACAGTGAAATGTTCGCGGAAACCGGAGAAAAGCCTCGAGGCTGAAAGTATAAAGTAATTATAGGCTTAGACTCATGTGCTATTCTTTATTCTTGCCCCTATGTAGTAGAAAATACAGAGCCAAGGAGGTGGAAATACAAAACACCGCTCTTCCAAGATTCTCAAATGATTGGCAACTGAGAATTTGGAAGTTCAGGCTCCTGGCAGTGGGTCAGTAATTCAATGGAAGGCGTCCCCGCGGCGAAGTATGCCCCTCCGAAGTCGATCCTCTAAGTCCCTAAGCTATCAACGGCATACCGCTAACCGCTTGGTCCTGGATGCCGCCATAACATGTATTCAAATCCCCCTAAGGTTCTCTCAGGCATACGGCTGTGCTTGCGTTGGTTTTCGTTACCGTAAGCGGGGTCATGTGTATGAAAGCACCGAACGAGTGAAGTCATCGTTCATCGTCATTCAGAACATTTCTCACTGAAAACCTACGGCCGTAATTGAAAACGCGTGCCTGCGGCCAACGCCGCTATAGAAGGAACTTTCCAGGACCTGTCTTGTTCGTTGCTGGGGCATTACACGAAGCAGGAACATTCCCAGAGATAGGACGAATCGGGTTCAAGCAAGGAACCTGTCTGTGCGTTGAAATAGATGTATTGAAAAGGACATGATAACAGTTGATTGTGCGGATTCGGATAGCTTGATTAAGGGAGGATATGGACAGGCGTTGGATGGGCGTGGTACAGATCATGAATATGAGCTTGTATGTTCACCTCAGACAGGACACCATGTCGACTAGAAGATTACGACGCATATCTATGTCCCAATATGTCAGACACATAGTTAACGGAACATCAAATGCCGGGGCTTACTTCTTAATCCAATCCTTAGCAGTAGCCATGAACTTGGGCTTGTCATTCTTCAGAATCTAGATAAGACCACAAATCAGCCGCGGAAACAGGCTTCAAGTATCTAATCTAACTTACACCAGCAATTTCGGGCTCAAAGGGATCGTCGGCACTTGGGTTATTAACCTTCTCTTTGATTATCTCAAGCACTGTTGTAATTCAATCAGACGAAATGATAGGGGTGCGCAGGGAAGCTAAAATTCAGACCAGATGCAAGTGTCACCGTTGGCTTCCACTATAGTTTAGCAAGGCGGAGATCAGGTATTGAGTAGGATAGAGAAGCAAGGTCAGACGACATACATCGTCCCTTAAGACTGGAACGCAGATGGAGCCTTCCTCATTGATTCCGGGGTGGTAGATCTTAGTCGTGAACGTAACCTGTCAAAGATACGCGCAGATAGGAAAACGGGGGGACTGTTGGTTTTGAATACAAGACATAGTACCATACTGACGCACCGTTGGAGCCTTGAAGGGGAAGTTGGAGGGGAGGGCGAGGGTGAAGTGGAATGTGCCACCCTTGTACGGCGAGTCGGGCTAGAGCAGATAGATAAGATGGTCCATGGTTTCAGGATCGTAATGACAAAGCAAAGAAACGTTCGTTCATTTATTAGATACAAGGGCCTGGAGCTTGGGGAGGTATGAACGCACTGCACCCTTGATTGTACACTTCCACTCGAACAGGTTGTCTTCCCGTGGATCTACTGTAATGCCCTAGACGATATCATGTTTATGAGTCCAATTACATGGTATAGGTAAGAGTATGCACCTCGATCGGCCTAGTCTTTATATCAGCAATTTCCTGTTAAACATATGTCATTAGCCCGGGGCGCGTGGGTCGAGGCCTTGATCGGTTCACCTTCTGGATACGTCTATGCGAAAAGGATCAGTTGGTACCATAAATCGAAGATGAGTCACGTACCGAAGAGTAGCCATTGTCGCGAGAGATGGAGAAGAGTGGATGACGGACGTTGGGGCCTGACTTCCTGATTTGGCAATCGAGATCAAAGGCCGAAATTAAGGCAAGGTCGTCACTCGTCCACCCATGGATTCCTCGCCTCCGCCAGAAAATCTCCTCACCGGGGTACCCAGTGGCTCTGTACCACCACAAACCCAGCCATCTAGGAAACGCAAACGTGCCCCAGCAGCTGCCTCGTCGCCTGCACCGTCAGACTCAGCCTCTACCCCCGCTGCAAGCACTCCGAATGCACCCACAAACGAGTAACGATCAACTTCACAAATTTGGAGAAACCCACAACTGACACACAGCTGCAGCAGTCTCGTAACCAGAGGAGACTTGTCCTCTCGACCCATTCTTACAATCTCTCGGGGTCCTATCTTCGTGCCCTGCACCGATGGTCCTTCAGCCGAATACTTCAAAACCGACCTCGTAGGGATAAACCGCGTTGGTTTCCGCTACGTGCCTGCGGGCATAAACCCTCCAGGTCGCGCTACACCATGCCGCACCATCGAATCCAACCCAACTTCCTACCGTATCAGCTGGGAAGACCGCAGTCCCTTCATTAAAGTCATGAGAGACGGTCTTGGACTCGCTGGAAGTTCCGGCTTTCGCAGTGCGCGATGTAACGCGCCTATACGAGAAGGTAAGTGGTATTTGGAGGTGAAGATTGTACATGGTGGTGGTGAACGTGTGCAGTTGAACGGAAGTTCGGAGGAGGGTGGGAATGGGAATGGTGGGACGGCGAACAAAGTGAAGCGGGAAGGCGCTCATGTGAGGTTGGGATGGGGAAGGCGGGAGGCTTCGCTAAATGGCCCTGTGGGCTTAGATGGCTATAGCTACGGCTACCGTGACAAGTCTGGTGAAAAGGTTACGCTCTCTCGACCAAGGCCATATGGCAAACCTTTTGCATCTGGAGATGTCATAGGAATGTACATCTCCCTCCCGCCTCGACGCGTCGCCAATCCCAAGGACCCACACGACCCTGCGCACATACGACGCGAACGTATACCCATCGACCTCAAGGGCCAAGAAGTCTTTGAAATTCTTGAATATCCTCAAAGCAAAGAAATGGCCGCCCTCGTAGACTACTCTGGGAAATCTACTCAGTCTTCCTCCGTCCCTTCAACCTCGAATAAAAAGTCTGGTCCTAACGCCGGTAAACCACCAGAAACTACAACTAGCAGTTCCCCTACCAAACCGCAACAACCCCTTCGACCCTTACCTACCCTTGGCGCGGAATCTAAAATTGCATTTTTCGTGAACGGGGAATGTCAAGGCGTGGCATTCCAGGATTTGTACGATTATCTACAACTACGGCAACCGAAAGACAAAATCCAAAAGGCGAGAGAGAAGAGGAGGGCGAAAGAAGGCGTGAAGGAGCATAGAGAGAATCCGTTTGATGATGGTTGGCTGGGATATTACCCCTTCATCTCGCTGTTTAACGATGCCAGTGTGCATATCAACCCCGGACCAGACTTCGAGCATCCTCCACCACCAGATGTTGATGCGTTATTGGAAGGAAAGGACCCCCTTGCCCTACCAGTGAAAACAGAAGCCTCAGGCCCAACTCAGCGTGGGATGGACGGGGGTGCGGACATCGACGTCAAACCCACCAGAACATGGAGACCTGCATGCGAACGTTATGCAGAATTCATGCAAGAACAGTGGGATCTCGACGCACTAGAAGAGGAGGAAGCAAAGGTTGAATTAACTCGTTGGCAAGAAACCACCAAACGTGAAGAAGAAAAGGCCGAGCAGAGGAGAAAGAAGAGGAGGGAAGCCGACGCAAAGAGGAGAGCTAAGAAAGCTATTGAGGCTGAAGCGAAGAAACGGGAGGCTTTGGGTTTACTACCCAGAGAGGACATGGTTGGAGGTGCTGTGACACTGAGTCAGTTGAACGTTCCCGGTGTTGGTATTGGTGTTGGTGCGTTCGCGGGAGGGTATGCAAGCTCGGCGTATCCGAGTCCTAGTCCACTCAGGCACTCGACCGCGGCGTATGATCTGGATAGGGAGATTGAAGCCGCTGCGTTGGAGTCGGAGAGGAACAGTACGGCTCCGAGGGAAAGATCGACAACTTCAGAACCTCAGGAGCATTCACATTACGGAGAACGTGTGGAGGAAGATGGGATGGCTATCGATCAGGTCGACCAGAGAGAGGAGGAAGAAGAGCTAGAGCCAGGGGGTACAATGATACATGGAATGGGCATTAAGGCTGAGGTGCCAGATGGGCATTCGCCTGCTCCTACTGCTGGGTCATATATTGGGCTTGGAGGTAGCGAGTATGCTGGGTCGGAATTCCAGGAAGACGAAGAGCGTGAACAGGAAGAGGGTGTAGACGCTTATCCTGAAGTAGAGGAGGGCGAAGAAGAGGAAGAGGGAGAGTTTAGCGTTAGGAGAGTACGCCCAGGGGTCGAGTATGTAAGAGAAGAAGAGGAAGAGGAAGAAGAGGAGCGGTGACACTAGATGTAGCTCGTGTTATTTCATAATGATCTGCTCACTATCGTTTGCTGATCGCATATTCACTCTGTGTTTGTAGAATATGTACCTACTCTTGTGGGCGCTCTCCCAGTTGCCGATCCATTTGTATTCCGCCTGGAGAATAGATGTCTGTCATGAGTCAGCCACGAAGCTTGGACTCAATTTATAGCGGTCTGAACGCCCAGTAATCCCCAAACCAGCACCTTCCTCCCCTCGCACCATCAAGATCAAGTCGCATAAATGAAGCAAGCAACAACACGTCAGTGATATTCAGAAGATGAGGCTCCCGTATCTGACAACAGACTACTAGTGACGCTCTTCATTGTCGCGGTCGTCGTAGCCATATTACTCCTCGCCGCTGCTGCAATCGCACTTACCTGTTCCCGACCCCCTCGCATGCCACAATTCACACCCCGAGTCTGGTATACCCCCGACAACGACCCCGAAATCCGCCACAGCTGCAACAGCCTCCGTCGTCCGATTTCCTTCGCCAGCAGCATATCCGCTCGCAGAGACACGTTTGTCGCACTCTACATCCCATCAGAATCATTCAAGGACGATATAATATGTGTGTCGCCTTCGAAGCCGATCATGATTGGGAACGATGAAAGTCCAAAAGGGGTGTTGGTGAAGTTGATGGTGACGCCCCCGACACCTTCGAAGGCGAAGCTAGGGAATGGATCATTGGACGAGTTTAGTTGTGATTCTGATATTGAGGAGGAAGAGGACGGATCTTTCAGCAGTTCGAGTTGTGATACCTTTGGCAAGAAGGTTCAGGAGAAACAGCTATAGATGGTCTATTTTTAGGACGCATTCGGTAGATGAGGTCATCACGTGGAATTCTGCGCGTCCCTGTCTCCTGTCTCGCCCAGCTCCAGAAAATCGCTGAGGAACATAACCCAGCGTAACCCCTGTGTAGCTTCTATACTTCTTTTTCTTCTCTACAATAATGTTTCGACGCGCTGGACAGAATTTCCAGCCACATCTTCGCAGGTTACACCAGCAAGCACGTCAAGCAGCAGTATCTATTCCTCGCACGCAGAGGAATGCAGCTACAACGGTTGCTTTGGCCTCTGGTATTACTGTAGGGTCATACCTATGGTATGTCAACTCACAAAAAATCTACAATGACACCGATGTGCCTGCGAGTGCGGGACACGCGACCCCACCCACACCACAAACGAAACTCACAACAGTTGAGGCGAAATCCTGGGACGACCCGAACGCTCTCCACTCCCTTGTCTGGGGATCAAACAAGTGTGTACCAGGTTTATTAAGAGCTTCTTCAGTTGAAAGAGTTTCTGACATGCAGAACTGAAACTTTGGAAAGTTATAAAGTTTTAGATTCGAACGTCAGTTTGTCGGAGGGTGCAAACGAAAGGGAAAAGGATATTCGACATCCAACTATTGCAACGTGGTTGGACAATGTTGCATTGAGGGATATGCAGCTGCATTCGAGGCATGCGGCTTGCGTCGATGCGAGGGGAGACGTGTACCAGTGGGGTGACGGGTTCTTGGGTCCTGTATTGGAGGGAGGTGCGAAGCCTGTGCCAACATTGAAGGGAAAGGTATAGTTTCCATGTTTCGAAGGGTTGGCCATCACTAAACCTGAACCCAGAACATCGTGAAGCTTCAGCTTACGGAGTTCAAGGTGTATGCCCTTTCTGCGTCCGGAAAAGTCTATGTCCTCGCGGCGGACGCCTTGGACCAGGCAACTCCTGTCAACAAACTTCCAACAAATAACTCCTGGTTTGGTACCGGCTGGCTTCTAGGGAACGGCAAGAATATCCAATATCAAGAACTCGCGCCAAAGGAAAACCTTTCTTGGAATGAAAAGTACGAATATGTTATCCAGAGTGTATTCTGATCCTCATTTAAGCAATACAGGTTCATTTCTATTATGGCTGGCGATAACCATCTCCTCGCACTTACCAGCAAAGGACGTGCATTTGCACATCCCGTGAACAAGCAAGCCAACCGCTTTGGTCAGCTTGGCTTCCGAAGCTTTGAAGTTACCGATCCAGCCGGGGCCATTGTGGGCACGAAGTCTGAAACTCTCAAAGTTGAGCTTCTCCCAAAGACCAAACAAGATCCGTCTGCGAAATCTATTCGCATTACTCCTTCCTCGGATATGGCAGCGGATCTTTCGAATATCAATGATTCTACCATTCATTGGTGTACACACCTTTTCGAGATACCAGCACTCCGTGGCGTAGACGTCAGCCAGATTGCTGCTGGCGGCAGGACTAGCTTCGCTCGAACACTCACCGGACGTGTACTGGGATGGGGTGCGAATGAATATGGGTAAGTTGCTTCTCTATTATGATGCTAACCTCTCATTGAGCAATTTCCAATAGTCAGATTGGGTTAGGTGCGAATGTTACTCTCGACACGATCACTGTTCCGACAGAGGTCATACTGTGGCGTATGGTCCCAGCCAACACGCGCAGCAAGTGTTTGAGCGTAACTGCCGGTACGATGAGCCTGCTTATATTACTTGCATGCTGTGAATTTACATTGGTTGATATCGCAGGGGGTGATCTCACGTCTTTCACCGTGGAACGTTCGAACGATAGTACTCCCACAACCACAGATCTCCTCATGTGCGGTAACGGCCAGAGCGGCGGACTTGGTAATAACACCTACACCAGTTCGCAAGGCAACCCAGTTCGAGTGAAGAACGTGAGCGGACTTCTGCAATGTGAGTTCCGTGTCTAATCCGTCCTCTTTTGCCGCGAGGCAATTCATACCTTCATTTTACATAGATAGCGATCGTACAAAGCAACTGGAACCCATAACACCGACTGAGGTGGTTATCTCCCCTACTGGCCACGTCCTCGTTGCACTCGACTCCTCGGCCGAATCTCACGGTGTTGGTGGACAAGATCTCATGGTATGGGGAAAGAATTATGACTACGAATTGGGTAATGGGAAGAAATCAAGTCTCGCCATGCCAGCTACTCTCGATGCTCCGGATGGTGAACGACTGATGCTGATGAAGAAGAAAGCGAGGGAGGTGTTGGACCTCAAAGGAAAGGTATGGAAGAGGAATGTTGCTGTCGCCCAGCAAGTAGTTGCCGGATACGGTAATAGTGCGGTATATTGGAAGATTGTGGGATAGATGCCCGGTTATTTTGTGCTTCATGAGGAAGTGTCGGTGTGACCCGCCATAAAAGTCGTCAAAAGTATATATCACTTCTCCCCTTTGATTAATGTTGTGATATGATTTAAATAAGTAAATATGAGATGGACTTGGAGTACACAAGAGTGATGGCGAGTTAGAAGGGGCAAAGATGTTGTTATACTCGGAGCCACGGGCGACTGACCCCTTATTTTAGTTGTCAATTACCCAGTGACTTGCAATAAAGCAAATTCCTTTGTTATTTCGTCTTCCTTTGGTATCTTGACCCTATATATATCGACTTGACTGTCCTCGATCTGACACCTTCATTCTATCAGTGCACTGTTTGAGACACATTGACAACTCTTGCGACCCTGTTGAACATAGCCGGGCGGGGCCATTCAATTTGCGCGTCGTTATCGGGGCCCGGTCGACACTCACCTGCTTACCTGGATACTCACAGCTTACTGCTTTACTTTCACCACTACTTTTGTGAGTCTTGCACTCCTTTCTTCGGCCTTCTAGTCCTGACTTCTTCACCAGCCGTACAGGGTAGTTGACTTACTAGCTCTCCTTGGAATCACTTGGAGCCCTTTCGCTTCCTAACAACTGCCAGGTACTGCCTACGTGGCGTCCCAGAAACCCCTCGCATTTCAAGAAATGGCAAGCGCTGCCACACCTGCGTCCACGGGCATCTCGAGCCCCTCTGATTCACTTATCATTACCTCACCGGTCTTATCTGCGTCGTCGTTATCTTCCAGTTTCGACTTCGTCGCTGTTCAACAGCAGTCAAATTCGGAACATCGTGCTACTGGTGCTTTTGTCGTCCCTGCTGCGCCTAACAATACTGTCGTCCTTACTGGAGAAGACTCGTCGTTTTCGGACGACGAGATAGTCTGGAGTGTCTCAGAGAGTGAAGATTTTGAAGGCATTCATGGAGGAGCCGTACTCTCGGATGACGACTTCGTCGTGCTCGATCGCGCACCGAGGCAATCTATATCGAGGCCAAGACCGGTGGCGAAGGTAGCCGCAGTGAGCGCCAGCAAGACTGGAACCGTTCGAGGTGTCCCTCCTGAAACTGGACTCGGGCCGGATTCGACTCTCGAAGCTAAAGATGCTAGCGGCACAAACACGGCTCAGGCCACGGGGAGCGTCGGTGTCGTTGCCGCAGAACTCGCGAAGGAATTGGCTAGGCTCAATATTGATGCTGAATCCGTTGAGGAGTCGGATGGGACGAAAATGCTCGTCGAGGGTGGGCCAAGCGCAGCTGGCAATGCGAAGAAGAAGGTTAAGAAGCCGAAGAAGGAAAGGACTGAAGAGGAAGAACGGCTGAGGCAGCAGAGAAAGAAAGAAAGAAAGGAGAAAAAGAAGCAGGAGAAAGCGGCGGAAAAGGCGCTCAAGAAGGAAAAGGCCTTAGCGAAGGAGCTGAGGGAGCTGGAGAAAGAGGCGAAGGCCGCGGAGAAAGGGACGACGCAAGCGAAGAAGAAATCCAAGCAAGTCGCCAACGACGTCGCTGCTGCACCTGCAGTGAAGGAGACTCCTTTGCCTCTTGTCACGGCGCCTGGGCTGGCTAAGAGCATTTCATCGGCAACGCTTGTACCCTCCAGTTCAGCCCTCGATTCCTCTGGCTCATCTCCTACATCTGAGACTGAGGGAACGGCTCTTGCACCCCCTTCTGGGGCCCAACAGTTGCTTTCCTCCTCTTCCTCTGAGAATTTAAAGACTCCTACCGTCGCACCAAAGACTCTCGAGCCAACGAAGAAGAAGATTCGGAGGAAGAACAAGGCTGCCGCTGCAGCTCTCACTTCCCCCATCTCTGTAACCATCACAGGAAATGATGGCAAGAACAGCGGTTTATCTGCCCAACACAACGTAGTCATCTCTGAAAAGGTTTCGGAGCAGACTACCAGCCAGGACACACCCTCAACAGCGTACGATGAAGCTGTCGACTATATCACATCGTGCGTGGACCTTTAGCACTCCTTAGGACGAAACGGCTAACAGTCTTTATATTCCCTTCTGCCCTAATCTCTCAAATCATTCTCTGAATCCCAATCTTCGGTGCGAATCTCCGATAACACAACCCGCGCCGCAAAATGGCTCGCCCCGCATATACGAACTCCATCTCTCTCCATTGGTTATTTATAGTTATATATCCAATCCCACTGTACGCCACGACCGCGTCTGCCACCTCACCCTCCTCCAATCATTCATCGTCGAACTCGGGCTCCTGACAGACCTTACGCTCCTCCCCCGCTCCATTAGATCAGCAAAGACCTTTGTCAAGTCCCGCGCATTCCTTAACATCAAAGACTACTTGTCCAAGCGACACGAGGGCCAGCATAAAATCAAGGAGCTGATGTTCCCTAGTCGGTCGGCTCTTGTGCGGGACATGAGGCGGAATAAGAATCACGCTTCGTTGAAGTGGGTGAAGAAGCAAGGATTGCAGGATTTGTTGGTTTCTGCATTTCATCGGTCTTAGATGCAGCGCGCCAGGGCCCTGAAGTGTGATTTAGGAAACAAGGTGTACTGAAGGTTGGTCGATTTATTCAGCTTGTTCTTTCCTCCGCAACGAACTATTGTTCAATTCTCCGTTCTTGTATCATTTTTGTATGTACAGTATGTAAATGTCTTTTATCACGCTTGACTTATTATTAGTTCCTTAGTAACTAGGTAGCATATCAGTCCGTGTTTGGCGCTGTTGGACTTGTCAGTGTATTATTATTTTAGCCTTTTCATCATACTTACTCGACGTTAGGCGTTGCTTGGCTTGGCTAGTCGGTGTATTATTAGCCTTTTGATACCTCCGTGGTTTGTTCTGATCATTGCTAAGTATCATCCATTGCTACACGTCTCGATGCCGATAACGCTACTCGGCTCCTCCGGGCGCACTGACAAAGAAATTCTAAGAAGGACAAAAAGACTTGGCGTCTTTCCATCATCAGAAAATCTGCGGCCTTGTGGAACCGGCATGTCGCAACACCTGTCACATACTAGTCAGAGGCGTGGTAGAGGGGTGTTTGACTAGTCAGTTTTGACGTCCATATGGAGTGGACAGCGGCGCAAGCTTGACAACAGCATCCAATCGATCCCATTGTCCCACGAAAGTACAATGGAGAAAAAATTTTCAAAGGTCTAATCATAATAGCACAGCAACCATCGAAGTACACATGCCAGACACAAGGGAGACAATATAATATGCAAAACGCAGGTATAAGTTGACAATGGGAACTAGCCTCGATCTACTGCGGTTATATTTGAGTATACACCGATCCGAGAAAATTTCTCTCGCCAAGGAGTGAAATAAAAAAATGATAGAACAATTCTGAGCCCGGCTCAGAGACCCAAGTCAATTGGTGATGGTGGTCGCACACAAGAAAGTTTAGTGAACATTTGATACAACCCACTAAGCTTGGGCCTCAGCTCCAGCGACAACCAGGCCGCCCATGTTCATCAACAGATTGTTACAATCCAGGATATTCTGGGCCGCGCCATTACCCGTGGAAGCAACGCCAGTAGGGGTAGCGAGTTCGCTAATGCCACTGGATTTGTTGATCGAGGAGGAAGGCGCTTGTGAAGATGCAGAGGAAGACGTGACGGCACTCGATTGCGAAGTCGTCGTGGGAGTGTGAGTAGTTGGGGCGGGAGTAGAGGTAGTGGAGGTGGTAGTGTGGTGTGTGGTGGTAGGAGGTGGAGGGGGCTTGGATGTGGTAGTAGGTTTAGGCTTGGGTGTGGGCTTCGGGGTAGGCGAAGGATCCGCAGGAGGGGCATCGTCAGCAAACCACCAGTCACCGGAGAGGACACCAACACCAAGGGAATCGAAGAACGAGAAGAGACCAGTAGTGAGATCGAGACCACCATAGGGGCATCCAGGGCACTAAAAAAAAGACAGTCAGGAGTCAGTTGGGAGAATTCGCAGTTGAATAGGAAGGTGGCATGCCTCGTCGGTAATGGTAGCTGTGGTCTGCTTATTGCCAATTTTCATGACAATCGTCTTCCCGCAGTTGGGACCGGGATAACCACTACCGTATTGCTATGTATGGAGTGAGGACTGGATGTCATACGAAGGGGCGGGAATACGTACAGCCGAGTTCAGTGCGACGATCTACAGAAGCAAGAAATTCTTTCAGTGAGCCGGTCACAGCCCGTACAGGAGTCAAAACTTACATGTTGTCCAGGCGAGTTGACCGCTCCGCAAGCACCACTAAACGAGTCAAGTCAGCCAACGTACATTGAAAGGTGAACTAAGACGCACGCAGCTCCTCCGACATCGTAGAAGGTCCAACGGGTGCCGCTGAAACGCTTGTGCAATTGAACAGAGCCATCCGCACGCTTAGCAACTTCATGGTGGTTCCTACGGGAGCTATGGCGAAGGTCACCGACGACGGCCAAGGGTGCAACGAGAGCAAGGAGGGTGAGATCTAGACGCATAGTAGGCTTGAGGTTTTGATACAGTTAGCACAATATAAATGAGTGTAGAACGTAAGAGAGTGAAGGGCACGAGGCGGCGGCGACAGTGATGATGGAGAAATAACCAAAGCCTTAACTACCTTTAATCTTAAAGTAAGGGGCGCAGGGGATTTTCTCATGTCACATCACATGTCCAGCTATTTTTGTCGTTACTCACAGCAACCACCTTGTGATGTGTGTGATCTGCGGCTTCAAACTTGTCACGGAGTACATTACGCCGCAAGTCCACTGTATCGTGAAAGGTTGAAACATAGTAATAATTGGAATAAACAGGGTATACTATTCAAGTAGATACGAGTCCTCGTGGGGATGGAGATATGCAACAACCGGTAAGGCCTGCATCCGTCAGAAAAAATTAGATTCTCCAAGATGTTAATCAATGTTCAGCGAATAAAACAAAACACAACAATGTCGAGCGATTTTAGTTGGTTTGGGCGCCCGAAACGACAAGGGAACCCAAACTAATCAAGGCGACGTTAATGTCACTTAAAGCACCCGTGGGGACCGCGGTAGGCGAGCTGGCGGCGCTAGACACGTGCTTGACGCTCGAACTAGCGGGAGCACTGGAAGACGCAGCGGAGGACGAAGACGCCTTGGTGCTAGTCGAGGACACAGGAGTGCTCGAGGATGAAGGCGTGGAACTGGTCTTGGTGCTCGTGGTGGTGGGCTCAGGGGTCCAAGTGGTGGTCGGGGTCGGTTTGGTAGTCTTGATGACAATGGGGTGCCAAGTGGTGGTCGGTGTCCACACAGGTGCCTTGGAGGTGGTAGTTGGCTTGGGCGCAGGTGAAGGGTCGCCCTCACCTGCGAAGGACCAAGAACCGTAGATGACACCTGCGTCCTCAGAGGCGAAGAAGTCGAAAAGACCCCGGGACAAATCGAGACCACCGAACGGACAACCCGGGCACTGAGGTAATGGCGTCAAAATCGTCACAATTTTGAACTCGGAGCTCATGACGTACCCTGTCTGTAATCTGAGCCTGAGTAGTCTTGCCATTATATGTCATAGTGATCGTCTCCCAGCAGTGGGGTTTATATCCGGGACCGTCGAATTGCTACGGGGGAGATCAGTCAACTGCCCCGTGAAGTACAAATTTGATGTCGACGTACAGCCGAATTCAGAGCAACAATCTAAAAACATGAAGCGTTAATAAAAGATCAGAGTAAGATGAAGTCCAGGCACGTACAAAGTCACTCGGAACATTGGTCTTACCACAGGAGCCGCTGTGTGACGATATCCGTTAGTACACAGCCTCGACTACGAAAATGCATGACAGCAAAGCCAATCACGAATCCAGGAATAAACAGGAAAACACAAGTCAAAGAAAAACTCACAGCCCAACATCATAGAAAGTCCACCTGCTGTCCGAGTAGCGCTTGTAGAGTTCCATACCCGCGTCGGCGCGCCTCGCAATGTCTGTGTGGCGTGCATGGCGGCCGCGGGCGTGGTGTCCCTCAGCGGCAGCACCGAAGGGAAGCGCGAGTGCCAGCAACGACAGTGCCAAGTTGGAGAGCTTCATTTTTGACGTGGATGATGGAGGTTGGGATATGTGTTTAACGGTTTTGAGGGTTTTATGTACACAATGAACGTGAGGTAATAAGGAGTGAAGTTGGAGCTCAAAGGCTCGAGAGTCTGGTGCAAGAGGGACAGAAAGAAGTAAGGAAGACGAGGGAAGACAGTAAGGTGATGGAGGGAAGCGCGGGAACCGGTGGCCTTTGTTGACGGATCCCTGACAACACAAAATAACTCCAATCATTGCCAAGGCTTCCTATACTACCTATTGCACATTGTGGAGCTCCATTCACAGCTGAAAACTACCGAATTAACCAGCAAGATGACCATTAACATGCAGGGAGGGTATATGACATGCGTTAATCCTCCAAAATATAGCGTAAAAATAGGAGCCAAAAGTAGAAAGACCAAGGACGGACTATCAATTAATCAAGTGTCAACGTTTCAACAGTGCTTATTCCTGGCCTCCCAAAACCATCCTCCATGTTCAAGAGGTGATAGGGATTCTTTAACCGTCCAACATCCGATTCCAAAATATATACAACCGAAGGAGTCCATCAAGGGAAAATAGAGGCGCGATGAGCGCAAGAATTTCTCTGGCTTCATTCCAGAATGTTGTTGAATGTGACCTCAGGACATCAGGCGACGGTCAAATTATCAAGCCGGGGTTTCAGTGGGTGTCGGAGTAGGCACGGCAGACTCAGGGTCAGCAGAGACTGAAGGCGAAGGCATAGAGTTGACAAGCTCGTCGCTCTTAGCTCCCGCAACAATCATGCCTCCCAAATGCACCAACGCCAAGTCCAAATTCTCAATACACCCCTTGTGCTCCTCCGCTTTCCAAGTAGAACTTGGCGTCGAAGCAGTCGATGTAGCAGCTGAAGAAGATGGGAGAGCCAAAGGCAACGTCGGCACCGAGATTACACTGCTCTCGCTAGCACTAGTAGACAAGGCAGGTTCTGGTGTACTAGTCGTCTTAGGCTCCGGTGGGGGAGTCGTGCTTGGTGGTGGCGGCGGCGGAGGGGGTGGTGGAGGCGGGGGCGGAGCAGGCTTGCTTATCTCAATTTTGATTGCTGGCGGCGGCGGCGGAGGTGGGGGAGGAGGCGGTGGAGGGGGAGGGGGAGGTGCGGCCCCTTCAAAATTCCACGTCCCGTGGATGATACCAGCAGACTCCGCCGCGAAGAATGTAAACAAGCCACGGGAGAAGTCAAGACCACCATACGGGCATCCTGGACACTACATCACAGTCAGCACCCTGTAATCAACAGTCCCTCTTGAATGGTCCACTCACCCTATCCGTAATAGTTGCTTGAGTTGATTTGCCCCCAATAGTAATGGTAATTTTCTTGAAGCAGTGTTTACCCGAATCAAATTGCTAAAAATAGAAAAGTTTAGCAATTGCTTTTCAGCATTAGCCAAACCTCAAAACGTACAGCCGAGTTCAGCGCAACAATCTACAATCCAAAAACCGGTCAACAATCGCACCACCAACATGAAGAAAAGCGCCACTTACGAAATCACCCCCAGTATTTACAATTCCACAGGCACCAAGCCCAGCGTCGTAGAACGAGAACCTACAATCCTCGAACCTTCTTGCCAGCTCAAACTCGCGTCCAGAAACCCTTTGGACAGACTTTCCGGAACCCCCAGAAGACGATCCACCAGACGCAGTATACACAGCGTGCTCATGGTGCCTCCTCCACGGAGGTCCACCACTGTGCTTCCCAGCCAAAGCACCATCAAACACAGCAAGCGTCGTAAAGACGGTCAAAAGCGCAGAAACTCCAAAACGCATCCTACTCGACTATGTTAAACAAACACAACGAAAAGGACAAGAAGGAGCAGAAGGAATGTGACGATTTATCGAAAAGAGCGACGGGAGGCGACGCAAACGAAGCCTTGAATTTTTTCTCGGTAGTACGAGAGAGGAGGTGGACAAGAGAGAGAAAGGTGAGGAAGAACGGTTGAACACTGACCATAAGGTATATAAATAATTCGGGACCAAAGGCGCGGCCTTCCTTGTTCTGGTCTAACCCTGCCGTACATTACGCTCCCCAATTCATTTCATCCCGCCAACCCTGTGAATTTCGGCTCTATAACTGGACAGATTGCTACATGGGCTCGATGAGCTGGCAGAATTATGGCAAGCAAATCCATTGTTCACTTCGAGTTGGCTACATCAAGAAGCTTCCTCGTTGTTTTCCATTGTGACAGTCTTATCTGTAGTGTATGCAGGTGGATGAAATAGATAAGCCATAGGTCGTTCGATTTGTGAGTCGGGAATTACTGCCCGAGTAAGATGAACCAAGTATGTACTCACAACCCTATTTTCACTGAATTTTCAGCAAGGGTTGAATTGAAACTGAATTAATTGTTCCACACCCAGAAGTTCGTTGAAAATAATTCACGGATATGCCCCAGCGCTATCTCCGGCTCCAAGAAAAAGATCTTCAAGCTGTTTGGAAGAACCGCACATGCGCGCCAAGAGAAGATACCGCAACATATATTAGAATGGTGCGCTCTATATGTATGTAAGAAAATACATGCATGCACATGGCCCCTTCACAACTCAACATAACCGTAACTACAACCGTCGGCACATGTCATGTCCTTTCCCAAGAGGCACAAAATTACGATAAGTACGCAAATATGTAAAAGAATTAGTCAAGCTTGATCTTGGATGGGGGTTCAATATACGTAGTCTGCATGACAGTCGTGTCAACGATCAGCATATATTCAGGGAGGGAAGCAAAACGCAACACACTCACCGAGATGAATTTAAGAATTTCGTCGATGACAAGGACAGGCGCACTGAAATACAACACTGCTTGCCATTCGGCCCAATTGAGTGGCGCGATGGCGAACAACGTCTGAAGGTAGCCAAATTCAATCAGCTCAACGGAACTATTGAATATAAGGGAGTGGGGTGAACTTACGGTGAAGAACGGTACATAAAGAATCATAAAATGCAACGCCATGCTCAAGGTGATGGCCCCAACGAGATACATATTCTTCCACACCGGCAACCTCAACAAACTCTCATTCTCCGACAACGAATTCATAGCGTTGAACATTTCAACCGTCACCAAAATCGACAAGCTGACTGTCGTCGCGCGTTGCGCCATGACATCCGTGAACATCCCGCACCCAATTTCCGGGAACCGCGTCGCGCATTGATGGAAATGGGTCTATAAACAATTCCAATAAGTATCAGCAAACTCCACCAATGAATAAAACTCACAAGTTGGTAGAACGAAATCTGCGGGCCACCAGAATACAGAACAAACCACCACGCATATCCAAACACGGTCGCACAACCGACATAAATTCCAATGACCATATACCTAAAGAACAACCACTTGCCCACGAGGGGCTCACGACTGTTCCTCGGTGGTGTGCGCATGATTGAGTGATCCGGTGGGTTGAACCCAAGAGCGGTAGCAGGTAAACTGTCCGTGACGAGGTTGACCCAGAGAAGTTGAACGGGTATCAAAGCTTCCGGCATCCCGAGGAGCACAGTGAGGAAGATGCTGACAACCTCTCCAATATTAGAAGATACTAAACAACGATCGATATCATCAGCGCAAGCAGAGGAATGGAGAGAGAAATGAAGACGTACTGAGGTATCTGATAAACTGTTTGGTATTATTATAAATCAACCTCCCCTCCTCAACAGCCTTCTCAATCGTCGCGAAATTCGAGTCCGCCAAAACCATATCCGCAGCCAACTTGGCCACATCAGTACCACTTCCCATCGCAACACCAATATCCGCCTTCTTCAACGCAGGTGCATCATTCACACCATCACCAGTCATAGCCACGACCAACCCAAGCCCTTGCAACAAATCCACAAGCTGGCTTTTATGCCCTGGCTCCGTACGACTGAACAAACTCGCCCTCTGCACAACTTTCACTTTCTCTTCCTGGCTCAAAGCTTCGAATTCCTTCCCGGTGTAACTCTTCCCTTCAAGATCCTCGTTTTCACCAAAGATACCAATTTGTCGACAGACCTCCTCTGCAGTACGTTTGTTGTCACCAGTGATACAAATAACCCGGATACCAGCCGCTCGGCAGTTAGCCACGGCCTCGCGGACTTCTGGGCGGGGGGGATCAAGCATGCCGACGATAGAGACAAAAGTCAGGTCTTGCTCAAACCGAGAGTAATCCTTCGCAGAGTCAGAGTGGTAGTGCGTGGCGTCGATATCGTTCCGGTCGATGTATGCCAATGCGAGAGTACGGAGACCGTCAGACGCATATGATGATACGCGGTCGAGGAGCGTGGCGCGGAGGGCAGGTGTGAGGGGGATAGTGTTCCCATTAACGAGGACGGATGTACAGCGCTCTAGAACAGATTCTGGTGCGCCTTTGACAAAGAGCGCGCCGGTACCGTTGAACCTGACGAGAACAGACATCATCTTGCGGTCACGAGAGAATTCGAAGGTCAAGAGACGCGGGATTTTGCTTTCAAAGTACTCGTTGACGGCATTTGCGCGTTCTGTATGCGAGAGAGAAGTGATGGACTTGGTCAATTCCTCGTCCCTGCAACCGATCTTTTCGGCCAAGACCTTGAGAGCAGCTTCGGTAGGCTCTCCGACGTTCGAGTAGGAATCCTTATCCTATAGAGCACCGTAAAACCCGGAGATGAAGACGAATAGATTTGAGACCTACCGGGTGATAGACAATCTTTGCGTCATTGCAGATAGAGGCAATTTCCGCCAACCGTTGGACAGGGTTTGATTTAAGCTCAGAGGTGGCTTCCTTGCCATCAGCACAATGAACCGACCCAAAAGGCGAGAAGGTAGTGCCTTCAACCGTAAATTCTTTAGGTGCGGCAGTGTGCGCGTCGACGACCAAGAACTATGAACAAGCTATGAGAATAACATAAAGAGTATCAAACACTGGCACTTACGCGTGAAACGCTCATTTGGTTGGTGGTAAGGGTACCGGTTTTGTCGGAGCAGATGACGTTGGTGCAACCGAGGGTCTCAACGCTAGGGAGATTCCTTACAATGGCATTCTTCTGGGCCATCTTCTTGGTTCCGAGGGCCAGGCATGCGGTGATAACGGCGGCAAGACCTTCAGGAATGGCGGCGACGGCGAGAGCGACAGCAATCTTGAAGTAGTAGATCGCTCCCTTAAGGGCGCCATGGTGAGCAGGGTCCCAGAAGTGACGAATGTTGACGAGCCAGACGAGGATGCAAATGACAGTGATAACTTTAGCCAACATATCTCCGAAATCATCGAGCTTCCTCTTCAAGGGAGTTTTTTCTGAAATTTGGGAGCTGATGGATTTGTGAATGTCACCAATTGCGGTGTGCTCTCCCGTGAAAACAACAACAGCTCTTGCGCTTCCGTTGACAACAGTGGTACCCTGTGTGATATGTTATTACCCTGGTGGCAGTGCACTCAAATGAGATGCTTACCGAAAACATGATATTGGACATGTCCTGCCTCACGGCCTTGACGTCTGGGACGACATCAATAGACTTGTGAACACTTGCGCTCTCTCCAGTGAGGATGGCCTGGTCTATCCGGAAACTACTTGAAGAGACAGATATAAGCCGAGAGTCGGCAGGGACCTTGTCACCGACGGAGACGGAAATTATGTCGCCGGGCACAAGCTCTGAGGCATGTATACGTGTCATTTGGCCAGAACGAAGGACCTTTGCTTCGTCGGGGGAATATTCCTTCAAGGCCTGTGGAACACAAGTAATTAGTGACGGCGAGGAGATTAATGATGAAAGGACTGACGTCAATGGCCTTTTCCGCGCTTGATTCCTGCATGACACCAACAGTGGCATTTGCGACGAGGATGAGAAGAATAACGAGTGGTTCCACGAATGCACCAGCAAAAGTAGAGTCGGGGGAGTTTTCTAAGAGAGCGAGAACGAAAGAGACAACGGCTGAGGCAAGGAGGATGAGGACAAGCTGGTCCTTGAACTGTTCGAGAATGAGCTCCCATAGGGGAGTCGAGGGGTCCTCGGGTAGTTCTGAAGCAAGGGGAATGAGTAAAGCTAGTTTTTACAGAGATAAGCTTTGCACACCATTCTTGCCATAGAGCTCGGCATGGCGAGCAGCCTGTTCCGGGGAGAGGCCTCGTTTAGGATTTACGCTAAAGTGCTGGAGGATATCATTAGGGGACCGCGTCCAGGGATCCCTGAGGAGGGTGGAGGACATTTAGCACGGTGACCGCGTTGAAGAGAGAGGTTGTATAAATTATAATATGGAGGAAAATATGGGACACGTGTGAAAGTGACGTGGCGAGTCCGATACGCATGATCGAAAGTCCCGGCAGCCAAAGAAAGCGCACATGCTGACTATGTGTCGCCGCGACTGTTACTGGCAGCTAGCTACGGCCACAACATGTGTTGTTTGTGTCGAAAAAGAAAAAACATGGAGGCATGAATATGTGCAATGACGCTATTGAATCTCATGCTCACGCCCGGAACCCTGCTCCCCGGAGATTCCCCCTGGTATGGCAGAGCAGCTGCAGTATGCCAGTGATCGCGCCACCAGCCAAACACGGACCAACAGAGATTATGCTTGACTCGGATTCGATAGCGAAGCGTCGTCTGAGCTCTCATCGACTGTCTTGCGCCAATGGGCAATGCCACGTCCTCTGGCAGCCGCGGACACCACGACGAGTCCGTCGACTATGGCGCCCTCGTCCCGCAAGGCGTATACACCGGTCTCCGCGACTGGAACCACCCCGTTGTCTCCCAGTTCATAATAGCCCGCAAGCTTGCTCCTTTCTACAGACCCCTCGAGGACTACGAAGACTCGTGGGACGACGACCAGATTCTTGCAGCCAGGAAAGACCTCCCCGGCCCAGAGAATTCCGACCACCCCTCCCGCTCAGAGTCCACCCACTCACTCTCTTCAAAGTCCAAACGCTCTGCCCCAGTCAAGGACCAGCCCCGGCCCGACGCCGCTGTCTACCGTGGTGCTGTCGAGTGTCCTATCTGTTTCCTGGTAGCTATCGCGCTCTCATCGCCCCCTCTACCCCAGTCTTATTACGTCATTCTACAGTACTATCCTCCAAATATTAATCACTCCAGATGCTGCGACCAGGCAATATGCACAGAGTGTTTTGTCCAAATCAAGCGAAATGAGCCTACCACCACCCATCTCGTCTCCGAGCCAGCCGCATGTCCTTACTGCGTCCAAGACAACTTTGGTGTTGTATATCGCCCCCCACTCTGGCGAGCTGGCATTGGCAGCGAGGGTTCGGTCAGTCAGACTTGCTTTCTCCCCCATTCCGCTCCTGACTCGTGTACCACCTCTACCCTGGCTGCGTTTACACCTCCTTTCCCATCACCTAGACCCCTCAATGGCCGGAGCCACCCAAGGAACCCCAGGCCCCAGCACACAAGCGACGGCAAAAGAGCTACGGCGCTGACAGTCCAGAGGTTGTCACCACGGGTTTGCATTCCCTTGTATTTATATTGCGACTTCACATTGATTCTGATCTCAAGACCAAATCCGTCCCGATTGGGAGGCTAAACTGGCCGCCGTTCGTGCCGCCGTTGCGCGAAGAGCTAATCGGAGAATTATCATGCGTCAAGTCGGAGATCGTTTAATTCCCGTTGGTGTCACAAGCGGTCGTGTGCACTCATTAACTCTTGAAGAGGCTGCTGAAGCCGCAGAAGGCGGAGGAAGTCGAAGACGAAGGAGACACGCAGGTAACTCTCAGCTTGAACAGTATATGAGCATCCCTGGCCAAGATCTCGAAGAGGTGAGATCTATCTATCTACTATGGAAACCTATTCAATTCATTCTGATCGTTCCCCGTAGCTTATGCTCATGGAAGCCATGCGTCTATCACTTATCGAACATGAAGAGCAGCAGCGAAAGGAAGCGGAAGAGAAGCGGAAACAAGAGGCGGCGGCAGCGGCAGCGGCGGGGAATACTACCGAAGGTACTGCAAGCAATGGTGACTCACAAACGACTGCTGCTCCCGGCCCTCCAACACTTGAAACACGCCTAGCCACACAGACATCTAATTCATCTTTCCCATCTTCATCTCAAGCCTCAGCGACACTTGCATCCGCACTACCAGCTTCTCGACAGAGTCAAGAGTCCTCGGACACCGGACAGCGAGAATCTCGGTCAAATTCACGAAGTCGTCCATCGCCACCCCATGAATCAGGCGATGGAGATTCGACCCCCTCCTGGAATCACCGTTCTCCTAATCCCCCGCCATTTAGTGCTCTGAACGCGGCGCTCGTCTCGGCTTCCACAGCCGCTGCGATATTAGGACCTCCATCTCGTGCGAGTCAGGAGAACCGAGCTACGACAGATTCTCCTCTTCATCACACGGTCCCATCCGCATCTGATACCACAGCACCCCCAACCATCACGGTTGCTCGCAACGAGTGCATCCAGAATCTTAATCATGCTCATTCGCGGGCTGCGTCATCATCAAATGACAACGCCGAGCGTGATTCTGAAAACGAGAACGAGCGACCGCTATTGCCGCCCAAGCTTACAGTGCCAACGATAAATACGACCACTGCATCGCTATCATCACTAAGTTTCCGAGATGGATCGGGCACTGACTTGAATGATACATCATCTAACTATGGACACCTCCCATCTTCACCCGATTCGGATATCATTAATGAGCCACTGCTGGGAGGATCCTCACATAGGAAACTTGGGTTGGGCGCTGCTACGGAATCTGAGCACGGCGGAAGCCCTAGTAACGGTCTAGGAGTCACGCCGTTGCCGGATGATGATAGGTCGATTTCTATGAGGTCCGGGTGAGTTTCCTTTTACGTATATGTCCTGTCTGGGTACTCGTCGGCTGATTATGACATTTGTTCTATCGTTTCGACTACTTTTGTGACATGGGTGGTTTGCATCTGATTCCTGCATCCCTTTCTCTGGACTTGGCTTACGCTCTAACTGCTTCCTTCTCACCCTGATACTTGCGGCATGATGTTCATCTCCGTTCTTCCTCTCATCCGCGCTTCTCCTATGTATCATGGGATGGTCATGCGCTCCTATGTTACCCTTTCTACCTTCTCTAAACAGTATCTCCGAGCTGTAAGGAGAACGACTGAAGGGGGGATGGTGTTGCACAGATGTGCGTTTGCCGAATATAATGCAGATGCAGATATCATACATTCCTCTACTTTCTTGTCTCCTTCTCTCGTACAGACATACCCCCTCTCAGGCATTCGCACTGGCTTCTTTGCAGTTTAGTAGATCCAGATTCCATTCTCCGCACAGATGCAGATGCACGTTGCACGGCTTACTAGCACGGCACTCTCTTCATGGTTTTACTTAGTATGACCTATCCACCTTGCCTATCTGCCTTCAGGCTGTTTCCTTAGTCCTCCCCCCTCCCTGTGTAAATTGCTCATCCTCGTTATGCCCCGTTAGTTCTCCTGCGCCTTGAGTTCTAGTATTCAATTGTTTTATCTCTACCCCCCTTTATTCCCATTTCTACTACCTGCTCACCCTAGTACCTACCTCCTCTACACCTCTCATGGATCCTATGACATTGCAGCTTATCTAGATGACGTTTTTACACGGTCACCAGGTTATTCCGTTTCTTTTTTTTTACTCTTTACTCCTGCGCGAGGTAGCTTTGGATTTGCAGATCTGACTTGACACTTAGTGCTTACTCTGCGGAATCGATCGGTGCCCTCGTAAGTATGCAGTACTTAGTCGTTAGTCTCGATGAGCCTCTGTACATGTGTAATAATACAATGCCGTTGGCATACTCCATCTAAACGCATTTTTTTCAACTACGTATGTGGGAGCGGTCTTCCGGATGAATCCCGAGCAAGCGTCAACTACTGCATGCTGCAATTTTTTCAATTGACTACGGTGAATTACGGCAAAATGGATTTATGGTTGAATCTGCTACGTAGCGTTGTCCGAGCCGGAAGGTTAGTCTGTATCGTGTTTAGGTGTCCATTCCTTTTGGAGTGGATGAACTACGTAGTTGTATAGCCCTTCCATTGCCGACTACGAACTATCGCGCCCCGTGGACATTTAGGTCGGTGGCCATAGTCCAGCCGTTTGAATGGTCGTGCGTATGACCAACCTTATTATTATTAGGACGGGACTCCGACAGACGGACGTGCCGCAAACCTGGAGTAAGCTCCAAGTGTGTATGTGGATATGATACATTGTTCGTGTGTTCCAAGTTTCACATGTCCCCCTATCGAAACACAAATGGTCATGTTGTTTTCCCTCTCCGTATCCGGCTCCGGATCGCGGCACATGGATGGATACCCTTCCCGCAGGTCGTGCTCGATTTTCAAGTTTCAACTGATCTGACCGACGAAAAAGATCGATGTTCCGAAGGGCTAAAAATAACGCAACACCTCCATCTGTTTGTAAGTTTGCCGTGTTGCATTTTGATCTTGATCGAATATGGGTGCGATAATCGTGGGGGGCTAAACGGGAGGCCCCCCCTCTCCGTTACTTGTGACTCCCAACTTCAAGATTATTTTCCCGATGTATGGTGACTCTCCCGAGCCGAGCTCCGAAGGTCTTCCTCCATTATGGAACCCCGGGGAAGACGCTGCTAAGTCCTCGATGCGGACTCCTTGCATGTGCATGAGGATTCAAGAAGTTTGCGCCAACCCCGGCACAACACCGCCGCTGCGCTTTGTACTCGCGTGAGTTTCGGCATTGTAAGTACTTATCTATACCTATATGCCAAAGAGTGTGTGTGCGAGACTCTAATGGTTGATCCTGGATGAAGAAGTTCAGAACTTTAAGTATTGGTCTCTCTATCCGAGGGCGGACATCCCACACAATCGTCTTGGCTTTTGCATGGCATGGCCCGAGCAGAGTTTAGAACAGCCGCGAGGCGAGTAAGAATAGTTTTAGTTTATCGATCTGGGCTTTGGAAGCATACTATTACTTGTTGCCAAGATGGAATCCAAGGACTTGAAGTACTACACATGTACACTAGCCCCAGAAACGACTCGGTCGATCGGAGCACACTCTTAGCTAGTCACTGTAGCGTGAAGGAGTGGCTGTAGGTCAGTATTTCCTCCGGTGCGCTTGGATCTAGAACCCTCAGAATCTCCACTCCCTAAGGAGTCTCCACCGTTTACCGAGTGTCCGACTTCGACGTAGAAATTCTGTCTACAAGTTAAGTATGAGCCCCCCTCATGAACTTAGCACATACAAAGCTAGGTAACAAATCACTGCCTCAGCGCCTCATCCCGCTACTAAGATTGCTTCGGAACGGCCACGAGTTCGCAACAATCTTCACCAGCGATACCATTTTCCGTCTTAAACCTATTTAAGTAATGGTTCTGGATGCACGCAGACCGTGACCGTGGAGCCTCGTTACCGCCGGCAATGCATGTTCAATCCCCGTCGTGGAAAGATGGAACGTTCGGACAGAAACAAAGAACTACCCTCTCTGCTATTGTCGATCCTGTCCATTCGGTAGCGCTAAGATAGGCATCATCTTTGAAATCAAATTCATCAGTGGTAACTCCCAGTCGAAACGGCTGGATATACGTTGTCCACATGAGTTTCGGGTTCACATACGCGAAGTTGTCATCTACCTCAGTTGGCCCGTGTTCAGGTTGGACATCCCAGTCTTTGATCATGTCATATCATGTGGGAACAACGTTCAACCGTTGACGCCAACAAATTTAGTGATATTTGCATACGGTAACGCTGGGGCCCAGCTTGATAACTTAATCCGCGATGGTCATGACAATGACAGCAAGGCTGGTTGGTCTGATGACCGACTGCGCAGTCAGAGTGTGCCGATTTCGTACGAGATCATCACGACGAGATAGACAGATGGATAGATCGCCAACACATAGCATTATGATTGAATTGAGTATATATTTAAGACACTTTCCCCCCGTAAATTCACAGTCGTATCCAGTTTCGGGAAATCCGGTGGCTGCTTTCTTCATTCAGTGCAGTCGTGGATAGATTAAAGACGCTAAGCGCCCGCGAAAAGAGCCAAGGTGTACTGTGACAAATCAAAATCGAATAAGAGCCGTCTACCCCAGGCGCCAAATTTGACAAGGGAGTAAAAGTTAAACCAATAGATCCTCGGTCGAGAATACACGAAGCCTGATGGATGTGTATGTGTGTGTTTAGGAATATACTACTGGTGTCCCCGAGGCCCCCCATCGGGCCATCGCCCCGGTCTATTTTGTTTGTTGTGGCGGATCGGCCCAGATAGGTTTCGACGCCTCCGGATTGGCATTTCTTGTTTCCTGTCAAAAAGGTGACGAGGTATGAGTACATCGGAGCGGCTGTCAATGAAACTCAAAATGACAAATGGTAGTAGCATCTCGAAAAGAACAGGATAGAAAGAAATAGATCACAGCCATGAAGGCCATTACAAGGAGTTATCCGGTGATGCGGTGAACAAGGACCAGAACGGCTGCAATACCTTCATCTTTAATAGGAGAGAACATCATATTTGAAAAGGAAGGCATGCCTAATGGGAGGCCGGTGAAGTTCGATTCCCGACGATGCCGATGCAAGAGAATTGTCCGCATAAGAAGCGAAATCGTGCGAAGCACGAAGTCACTAGTCACCACGATTCCCAAAGAGCGAAAGAGACGAGGTAGAAAAAAAACGAAGTACATATTGCTTTGGGATAACGAACCTGAGCAGCCATCTGTTTCTTCATCTCCGCTTCTCTTGCCAATCGGGCGGCTCGGGTGGCATCCACCTTACGCCTTATCTCAGGTGACATTTCCTATTAATTTAGAATATGCAAGGTAGTTAGCAATCGATTGTGGGGCTCAAGAACTGCACAGAAAATAAAGAAGGTAGGAAGTAAAGGAGGCAATTCCGGGTATGGCAGTCATTATAATTGGTGGAATAGCCAGATAGCACAATTAGGCAGAGGATATTTTGGGAACAGTGACGATGCAAACGGGTTTATTCCGGAAAGAAGGCAGAGAATAAGGCAGGACGAGGGAAGAGAAGTTGATCGTATTGAGTGGACCAGTAGAAATCAGATGAATGCATATGATAAGAAGTCACCGCAGCAGCCTAGGACCAACGGCCGGCGTTTTGAACCAAAACAACGCGGCAGTATGACTGTGGTGTAGGACATATTGGCCCCGAGAAGTATGAAGGGCCGCATAATAGCAATAGTTAGAAACGGGCATTCGGGGAAGGCAAGGAAGAATGGCCGTTGCCTTTAAAATCGCCCGAAGAGAAGGAGCAGAGAAAAGAAGCATTGGTCATGGAAAAAAAAGGGAAAACAGGAAGCTCAGGCTCGGCCCCAGAGAGTCACCTGATAGAGCTGTTCTTCAGTTGGCGTCGTGGCTGTTGCATTACGGTTCAATGAAATCAGCGTGAATAGCATGCGAAAATCCCCAAAGGCATGGCAAGAGAGTATGTCGGTGGTTTGTACAACACCGTGATCATCGGCGTCACATCGGTGAAGAATTCCAGGCATATTGAGGGTGTGGGTCCATATGACCAAAAATACGTTTTCATGTAGTCAGAATACAAGCACCAAGTTCGTTGAAAGAGGAAAGGCCGGAAAAAATAAAGTGAGCGATAATCAACGGATATGATCCAATAAATGACCGTGACGACAACTAACCTTTCATGGCCACATAACCTATGGCCACGACTTCAGAAGAGCACGCAAGATTCAAGTGACCGGTATGACGCGGGAAGAGTACGGAAGAACCACGAGAATTGGAGTAATAGAGATTGGCGGATGGGTGAATGGGTTAAGCCGGTGAGAATGCCACACATAGTTGGTCGAGACGTTAATAAGATGATGGTTTGCCGAGGGTCGTGTGTGTGACATGGGTTTACGTGGGTTTGTTTTCGTTCGAGGATACGAAGGGAGAGGACAAAGCGGTTGGGAAAATGGGGTCCATTATCCGGGTGTGCCATGTTGTCAATTGTTCAAAGCATTTCATAGTGGGCGTCGCACGGCCAGTGAGATATGGGTCAATGTGGATCAAAATTGTGTCATTTGGATTGGGTGCATGTTGGGCGAGAAGAGAAGCTTGTGTGAGTCCAGAGCAAGCGAGCACGCGGTGAAGCAAAGGGTACGCACGGCCGGAGGCGAATACAGTGAACCTTAGCCAGGGAAATTGCTGCATACGAGAAGTGGGGGTTCTAGCGGGAAGGAGGTAGTATGAAGGAGAAAAGAGACTTCCACGACGTTGCTGTCTGACTTCACATAGCGAACCTCCAAATGAACGTCACGCATCACGTCACAGTAGTAGACCTGTAAGCTCTAACGCCTGGCTTGCAAAACCATTATGAACGTTCTGGAAACATAGATCGGAAGAGATGTCGCTAGGGACTGCTTAGAGTATATTTATGAAATTTCACTACATGTCCAGAAGGTTTACAATATGGATGCTAACCCCCCTAGTGATAATTATGAACTGGGTCTGCCTTATCGGGTATGAAAAGAAGTGAGGTATGATGCAGGTATGGCAACAACAAAAATGCGCGATAGCAATAAGTACAGATGCAAGAATAGAAGCTACAAACGAAAACACAATCATCCAAATGATGCTAACCGGAATAAAGGAGGAACGAAGTAAGGGAACACACTAAGAGGCATCGCAGCCAGGTAGCACCATCCGTGGCGTAGTCATGGCCGTAGATGGTCGCTTCCTGAGGAACTTGGCAAAGCCTAGGAGGTCGCTGGATCTCCGGCTCTTTATCTCAATCTTCGCCAACTCTGCCTCCCATTCTCGCATATGATCGGATTCCGATTCGCCGTTACTGCTGCAGGAGACGCTTGATGAACTTGCTGTCGTACTCGTGCTGCTTCCACTGGGAACAGAACCCATCTTTGGAGCAGGAGAAGAAAAAAAATAGCTCCTTCCACTGCGCTTAGGCTCAGATTGACTGCTATCTGGCCTCGTTCTCCCAGTCGTTGCCTCCTCGAGCCTAGAGGACCTGCGCTTTTTGAACATATCTCCACGAGGTGCGACTTCTGGATCGTCGTCACGTGGCCGCCCACCAAAAGAGCTCGTCTCCAGTCGATTGCTCGTAGGGGGTTTATCTCGCGGTCCGGCACTTGTATGAGGTCGCCTGGTGGTGATGGGTCTGCTTTTGGAAGTACTAGTACTATGGAGCATTGTGCCAGGCATATGGGCTGCCTTCGATATCGAGGTAGCCGATGGCAGTGGTGAAGGCGGAAGTTCTTCGCGGTCCACTCGCATTCGTCGTGGAGACTTGGATTTGGAGCGGTATTCTTGATGCGCCGAATCTAGTAGCTCATTATACTTCGTGACGGCCAGTTGGCGCTCTGCGTTGTTCGTGGAAACGACGAAGATTTCCTTCTCGCTCAGTTCGAGGGTGTCGTTGCCAGATGGTGATTGGACGGTAATCTGTACGGAGACAATGAGTACTGGAACCACAGACCAGACAAAAAAAATGAACGCACTTTGATGCGCACAATGTATCGTACTAGCACGAGATCAGACGAAATTGTTTCCCCAACAGCCCATCGACTATGTGACTTGGCTGCTGGCCATTGCAGGGTCATTGTTTTGTTCCAGACGCCGTTTTCGTCCCTAGCGAAGCGGCCCGATGACTCTGCTGCTGCGATAGTGTTTACGACTAGTTTGGTTTGTATGGGGGGAGGTAAGTGTGTCGGTTGTGGCGGGGTTGTGGACGGGATGAGGGGACGGGTGGAGCTTGCAATGGATGTTGATGAGGGGAAGACAGAATGTGGTGTAATTGTGGGATTAGAAGATATGGATGTTGTAGAAACGAACCCTTCGGGATTAGTATGCCATGTATTTAGGTGAGGCGCTGTTTGCGCATTAGAGTAAACCGATGTCGAGGAAGCAGATGCGGAGAATTGTGTAAGGGTAGGTGAAGATGAACGGGAAGAAGTAATGGAAGGTGGTGTGGGAGATGGATGGGCCGAAACGACATTGGTTCCATCAAGGAGGTGTATGCGGCGTTCAACAATGACGCTGGCACTACGAATAGACACTGCGGGGTCGGCAGGCTGCAAATGGATGGGGATAGAAACCAAGTCATTTGGCCCAATTGCAGTAATGGGTGTATTGACGCTGTATCGTATTGGTGCTGCACGAGGCTTGGAAGTGACTTGACTGAGATAAGCGTCAGGGGGAGAGGGTAGGGGTATTTGCGTCGGTAGGTCATATCGCACTAGTGGGAGTTCAAAGTGCCTGACTTGACGAGAACCAACGCCAGTAATGTGAATGTGGTTGAGAACTGGAAGATTGACGCAGACTTAACACGCGGTGTCGCAAACGTATGAAATGAATGACACACACCTGCTTCCACTCGCCAAATGCACCGATAGTCCACAAAGACCGCTGTTGAGAAGCCTCCTACTTTGCTGGGCAGCGTGAGACGGAAGGGATAGTCGAGGTTGCCAATGGGTTCGTATTCGACGTCATCTGATTTCGACCACAGCACTTGGGTGTGGTCGACGAGGACCTTTGACTGGAGAACGCCGACACGCCCGATACGAGACTCGTAGCAACGGATGGAAATTGTCAGGCTGGTGGCTGGGAGGGTTCGAAGGTCGGCATCGAGCTTGGTGCGGACAACTAGGAGGAGAGTTAGATTGGTAGTTTTTTCGAGATTGCCAGCACGCACCTCCTTCCACGCGAATAGGCGTTAGACCAAGATATCCAGTATATGGGAAGCAGCGCAGGCCTTGGTTACCTGAAACTGGGCGTTCGTGGTCCGCGAGCGTCGAAGATGACGAGGAAACATACCTTTGGTGGAGGAGAGGACGAGATGGACCATTGTCCAGGGTGAGAGAGAGGGAAGATGGGAAAGGTTGGGAAGAAGGAAGAGATGTGGTGCATGAGGGATAAAAAGCGTTGGACCAGAAGAAGCAGACGAGATCTGTCGACACTAGCTTCTCTGCATCCGGGGAACCGTCACAGATTCACAATCGTCGATCGTCACAGATCTCAGATATACTCCCCTCCGGCCGCCCCCGTTATCCTCTCCACACGCCGGTCACGGTCACACCTAACCCAAGTCGATTCGCCGCTGGGTTCTGCTGGCTCTTCGACACCATCCTCCGCAATGCCGTCCTCGCTCTACATCCCAATCCTGCTTGCAGGAATGATAATGACTGTGGGTACTGCTGTTTGGTACCAGAATTCACATCTAATTGTAGAAACAGGGTTCCAGCAATTCGCTCTGGAGTAAATGGCAGGTCGGTTCAACTCCTAAGTTGGTATCTGTGTCTCCGAGGCTAAGTTCCCCATAGGACATGCAGTGTGTTGAGAACTGCACCGACCCGGACCCAACTCGTCATGTTCTCTATGAACAGCCCGTCTGGCAAACACTCCAGATGTTCCGTATGTCTTCTATCTTACAGTGCAATGTACCATCTTCTCACCACCGTCTTAGTCGGAGAGATGCTGTGTTAGTCACGAGCCTCCTGTAATGCTATCTCCATCTTGTCGCATAACTCACTGTCTTCGCTCTCAGGCTTCTTGCCCGTCATCTACGCGTGGCTCAAGCTCAAGTACCAACCGGCAGTTCAACTTAACGAACAAGAGCCCCTCGTCACCAAGGACTCTAAGCAATCAGCCCTCGAGGGGTGGAAGGTTCTTTTGTTATGGATCCCCGCTGCGTGTGATCTTACTGGAACCACCGTAAGCCCACCATGAATGGAACAGCCAAGACCCTGTCCAACTCACTTCTCACGTAGTTGATGAATGTCGGTTTGCTCTACACGCCTGTCTCAATCTATCAGATGACCCGAGGAGCTCTTGTACTCTTCGTCGGTGTTTTCAGCGTCATATTCCTCCGACGCCGCCTTTGGCTTTACCAGTCAGTTAACCACCTCACCTGGCTAAAATTACACTAACCACACTTACACCAGATGGATCTCACTCATTATCGTAATGGCAGGCGTTGGCCTCGTCGGATATAGTGGGTCTCTCGTCAAGGACGTCATCAAAGAGAGCTTCTTTGGCATCAAACCTACATACGCTACGGTGCAAGAGGCCGAGGAAGCTGAGGTTGGCAAGGTCCTTGTTGGTCAGTCGCTACCCTTAACTCTCATACTTCGGACCGCTGATATGTTACAGGTGTCTTCTTCATCCTGTTTGCGCAGATCTTGTGAGATTCACTCTAAGTCATTTTGCGAATTTTATATGTAAACTTTTCTTAGTACCGCTACCCAATTCGTCGTTGAAGGTATGTTGGTCTAACTCGATATACATTCGAGGTCCTAATGTTATTTTCACAGAAAAGATAATGGGTAATGTGAATTTGGCTTGATACACATCAGAAGCTGACATTACAATCCGTCTAGGCCGCTATTCCGTCACCCCACTGGTCGCTGTAGGATACGAAGGATTGTTTGGTGCTATCTCAATTCTTTTGATGTTCCCCATCCTTTCAATTCCTTCTGTTGCTGCAAGCTCGCCCTTCTTTGACCTTCCACGTGGCTGGCGCCAATTTATTGATACCCCCACTGTCTTCTGGTCAGGCATCGCAATTGCGATCAGTATTTCACTCTTCAACTTCTTCGGACTGAGTGTCACCCGCCATGTCAGTGCGACCGCTCGCTCGTTGACTGACACCTGCAGGACTCTTGCCATCTGGATCATTAGTTTAGGCCTGGGATGGGAAAAGTTCTTGATCCCCATTTCGTTCTTACAGGTCCTCGGTTTCTCGTTGCTTGTGTAAGTTATATTTCCATTGGGTTTTGTAACCACATTGCTGACGCAAACGACATCAATTTGCAGTTATGGCACGGTGATTATAAACCACTCTCGGTGAAACTTCTGGGTATTAATTTCTTCCTCCTTTTCATAGTTCCTTTTCAACAATCTGGTGTCGGTACCACCTTGCCTTCCCAAACCTATTCCGGAACCCGTAGAGCAAGGGGATTTGGAAGAATCCCAGGGTTTGTTGCAACAATCACTTGACGAAACGGCTGCCCTGCCCGCAGACCTGGGTCAGAGTGGATATGATGTTGTTCCGGAAGGTGAACACGCTGTTCGGCATTCCCCATCCAAGGCCTCTGCTCCTCTCGGTTGAAGTCCTCTCGAGGATGAGCTTCGGAATATTTGGCTGCTCTGAATGCGCTTAGATTTTACATCACACATTCTGATTATATAGGGATATCCAAACGGTATTGATCCGTTATAATCCTGAATATTACCACAAATTACTACGAGCACCATATTTATTTCATAACATACGCGCGCACAACATCTACTGAAACTGGACGTCTGTTTCTATTTTCATAATCCACTCTGATTGATCATCAGTATATGTCACATGGAGGAAGTTGGCAATACATATACTCCGAAAACCATGCTCTCAAGCCTGTTGGGCGACTGACGTGCGGCGTCCAAATTTTTCCACCACAAACCATTCTATACATCTTCTATATGCATGAATACAATTAATCGGTAGATAGATCTATGGATGACCGATTCGTCGAGCTCACACCATGCGGCTACTTTATTCGACTGATAGCCATTCCTGCCCGAGGGCTGGCTTTCGGGACCGGGGGAACAGCGCCCCGATTCTCATGCACTCAAGCTGATCGAGGGTCCCCATATAATATCCCGATTGACCCGCTTCTACCACCTCTTTGAAAGGCTGGATATTCAAATGTAGGCGACCATTGATATCTTCCTGGTGTTCGCCTGCTTGCGCGTGTTAGACGATTGAAGGATATTGCAAGAATGAAACTCTATCTCCCGAAGCAAAGGCTAAAATGTGTGAAGTCCCCCAAGTCCGTAGTAAGCAATCGACGTCGTGTGTTTCGTGCTGATTTCCCTGGTCAATGGCTCGGTAAGCCGAGCTTGGGGCCGCAGTTGCACGGTCTTTTTACGCGATTTCCTGAGTGACCGATCCAGGATGACCATCTCCTTTGGTGGTGCTTCGGGAGTTCAGACATCCCGCAGTCGTGGCCTTTGTGAATGGACAAAGCACTCCTCGGCATTTTGACGCCACGTTATTAATGAACACCGACAGTATTCGAAACTCGGCTTAGATGTGACGGAAGTTGCAAAATTGCCATGCTACAGACCACTGAGGTGTGCTGAATGTGTGTGATGTGCGTTGGGGGCTTCTGGGCTTGTTGATCAGCTTGTCGGTGGATACTTAGGCTTGTAGGGTATACGTACTGGGCTAAAGACTGGGGCTAATGGCTGTTGTGCATCTACTCCAATGGCCTCAGATTCGCAGTACATAGTTAACTTTTTCAACGAGCCGTTTCGCTAGTCGGTTTGTGGCAATTGGTGGCGTATATGTGAGTACGGAAGATGACCAAGTCGGTCCATTTACGCGAACAGCAAATGGCCACGTCAAGTCAGGTCAGGTCAAGTTTTGACCGAGTCAGAGCTATTCTCGTCCGCTCGCCGAGAGGGTTATCGGAAAGAAATTCGGACTACGGCCGGAGTGACAATAATGTCAATTTCGGAGGCGTCCCTAGTAAATTACGGGAAAGCACAGCGGCCTGCCGCATAATGTGCCGCTCAGGCGCTGGACGAATGCTCATCCACAGGGTTGCCCACTATCCATTATGTTTCATGCCGAGTACTTAGGAAAAGAGAAGCTCAGGAATTTCGGGAAGGATGAGCACACCATTGCCACGCTGTTGCAGCTTACTTCATATCACACCCGTTGCTGGCTATCAACAGCAGAACCATCGGAAGCGAACAAAGAAGGGTTATTATGATAATAACTAAATAGAAACTGCAATATGGGTGGAGTAGGAGATTATTCTTAGAGAGCCGAGGAATCTTCCGGTTCGGTAACGGTTCCATCGTTACCAGATTCATACCAGCTCCAGAAAACATTTGATCGAAGAAGGCCGCTCTCGCACAAAGTTTGTGTTTTATGACGCACTTGTTAGATTGGGGATAGCTACAGGATAGCTACAGTCTCGCTTTGTCTTTTTTTACAAACCATTTTCCAGATCAACAAGTTCGAGGGCGGTGGTTGATATAACGTTGATATATACATCGACTCTCAGCTAAGAAGGCGTGCAGCCGCAGCCAAAAAGCCTTGAGGCCTAAGCCCTTGGTCCCCTTGTCACGGTATTCCTAGAGCGTCCAGGCATGAACCATTAAAAGCAACATCATGCGCCTGAGGTCCAGGCAGTTATAACGTTCGCTGAAGGGCTTACCGAGGGTCCTCTCGGCAATCGTAATTCAAGAGTGATGTCAGCTGGGAAGAAGTGTGGGAGATTGATGAAGATGTTGCGAGCTGGACCTATTTGTGAGTATTGTCGAAACCATATGACCTCCAGATCCCGACTTGTTTTTGTTTCGTTCCCAGATCGCTTCGCCTCTCCATCAGCACCTGCCGGGAGGCTGCCGCCTGCCACTTGGATACCGTATTTGGGTTCAAAATCGCTGGCAAGGGCATGTCCACTGGATCAACATCCCCAAAGATAATTCCATGCTCGACAGCCCTAGCTGTCTTGTTCGGTCTGGTTTATCCTTCTCGTAACCCTGTCGGATGAACTGTAGTTTCGAGGTGCCTTTGACCGGAAGTACTTGGCAGACATCATGATATCAAAGGAGCCCTGAACTTTTAACTTTCAACAATCTGGTCCCCCGTCCTGCCGCGGTGATACTTTGCTAGACAAGTACAACGTGCACCTTTTCCGGGACGTTTTCGACGCCGACCTTTGACCTGTCAGCCCCCCTACATTCTCGAAGTTGGAAGAAAATATCCTCGGGCGCATGGGAATGGACAGCCGCCACATGGCTCGAATCTATCATTTCAGACGCCAGTACACTGGGGCATTCAGAGGATGTACATCAAATCTCGACCTTTTGAAGATGGAGATGGGAACAAGCTGCTCCTTCTAAAGTTATAAATGTGGCGTGCGCCCTCCACGGGTCGGGGGCAGGTTTTCAATTACGGAACAACGCATGCTCGTATTTTCTCAGTATCTTCCTAGAAAGGCTTCTTTTAACGGGGAAGTCACTGATTCGACTTGGCACTACTGATACAAGAATACTTTCTATCCTTCGAAATTCTCTTCAACGTATGTATGACGCCGGTTACCCTCCAATCTGCTGAAGAATGAACTGTGCCGCCTGGTTCTGATACCTGTCAAGGTAGGTCAGGTGAACTTCCGTGTCGAGACCGGAGTCGCAGAAGGGGTCGTTAAAATCGCAGAAAGACTCGATACGGGGCTGGAGTGTGCTGCTATATTGCTGGCTTGGAAGACGAGGGAAAAGGCCGTCTCGCAAAGATGTTCCTCTATCAAATGACTGCCCCGGGACATGACGGGGGTCACCCAGTTGGAGAATGGCGTTTACTATCAAACCGAGTGTAAAATTCTTGGAAACCGTTCTCCGGATATAGGCTTACCGCGGTTCGCGATGCTCGCGCTCACAGGGGGGGTTGCGGCCCCTAATCCAGCGACCCCTCCGCCTCCAGCTACGGCATCACCAATGATATGGGCGCCCTACTATTGTTCAGTTGATGCCCCATTAGCACGGCGGAGACAGGCTCACCTGGGAGTATCCAACCAAGACGATTTTTTGGTTTGGACACGCATTGGCTTGGTTAGTTAACATCGTCTTGGTCGCAGAAGTTCCCTGCGCAGAACTGTTTGCATAATTGGTCAGGGTCGCAGGGTAGTCGACCGCCGCTGTCGAGACTGTCTGGCTACTTTGCTGTTGGACTTGTGTAACCAGAGCGCCAATGGCGCCTGGACCTGGTGGCTCGGTAGAACCCCTGGCGGCGATGATGTGGACTGCCGCACAGGGTGACGTTGGTGCAGGGAGAGCAGCCACGGAAAGTGCGGAAGCTGTGAGTACGAATGCTGTGAGGGTTTTCGAAAACATCTTGGTTTTCCAGTGCATAATCTTCTTCGTCGTTAAGTACGTTTCCTAGGTTCTATATTTTGAGCTCGTTCTCATGGATGGCAGAAAACGCATGCAATTAGTTATTAAAACTGCACTCAGAACGTCTATGACCATTTAAACCACTCTTCTTATTCTCAACTGTCCAGTCGCGAGCGATTCTGATGTACATGCAAGCAGTGAGAAAGCATCCGGGTAGAGTCATCAGGTGTCGGGCGCTGCGTCGACATAAAGGATTGGTCTTGAAATGCATTATATTGCATGCGTCCCCATCACCTGAATTGCAGAAGCTATTTTTAATGACTTCGGTCACATCGTTAGCCAATCCCATTGCCTCCATTCGGCAGGACTTCAAAGCCTGCCGGACCCTCTGCCTTCGCGCACATGAATTTCCTCGGCACTAGACCGTGCTCCACTGCACCCGTTGCGCGGTGGGAGCTTCAGTTCCTTTTGGTTGGTTCAATGACCTGCCCGCTGACAAGAGAGCTAAACTGTGATGTTCGACAAAGTATGTCAGATTAAGTATATCACAGCCGTTTGAGCCTCCAAATGAAATCCTCCTTGTTATTATGAGCATTTTGGCGCCAGTGAACTCGTGTAGCTAAAAATGACTTGGGCGCACGCATCCCAGAACCCCGCAGGTGATGGACCGTAGCACCAGCGTTAAGTTGAACCAAGTAATTGTCACCAGCCTGCCTGCCTGCTTTTCAGCTCCCTGGATCGGGATACCATCAAACACATTTCAACAACCTTTCGAATTAGCATTGTTCATAAAAATACCAGATCGTCCAATTGGTTCTCTGCGCAGTCGATCGAGTCCATTATATTCTTAACAGTAACCCAGCTTCTAGTTCCTCAACTTCTGCGTTGTCGCACCGTTCTCCCCCGGCGTGACAATCACGAGGCAGCAGAGACTCGCGAGCAGGCTGCGAGACACACCCAGAAGTTGTAGCCACTAAGGTGCTAGGCGAAAAGCAGCTGCTTCAAGTTCCGTACACTCTACCTCGTGGTGTTTTAAGCTCTTTATAGTTCATATATAGCACGAAGGCATCTCCGGGTTCATGTAAGAGCGGTAAACTATTCATGATATCACCCCACCGCTTCGGCGAATGAATCCGCTGCCAAGCTTAGTGTGACAATAAAATAAGAAATACACCCACCAACGCCATTTGCCACCAGATATTGATGACACCTTCCCCAAATTGACGTTAATGAATATCCACCGGCGACCGCTCACCAGATCTATGAAGTAAGCATAACTACCATACCTATCTCACTTGATTTCCCAGCATGTCACTTATTAATACTTATCAATGGATTTGGATGCAGGGTAAATGCACAGCACTCTCCGGCCCTCGAGGACTAGCTCCATATTTAGTAGACGTGATGAGCTTCTAACATATTCATCGGCGTTACAAGGCCATATCGGTGTAAGAGACGGGAGGAGGCAGAGCGTAGGTAATTAAAATTGGTAACTGCAGAATGCAGAAGAACTACAGAAGACAACAATGTGGCAAAGAAGCCCCATTGGAGCGAAGTCCAGAATTACCACATTCAGTGAGAACTCATCCATCACGCATCGCATAAGAAGGCGTCGGTAGTGCAGATGTAAATGGCATGTATCTAAATAGCAATTGATTACTGTCATTTTGGTTGTCGTCTGCATTCACAACGCCTTTCGAATCATGGAGCATCAGCGGGCGATGGTTTTTTTTTATGGCGCCTTTATGGTCTTTTATGGGAATTGATGCATTGATGATTGATCGTAGTTCTGCGCCCGCTACCGTCTACCCTTACAATTGGATGACGTGACGGTCAGGAGCGCACCTACCGCCGCTGATCACAAAACCGGTGCAGGTTTCCTGTTGAATTTCACGCGGACGGGCGTAAGCTCCCATCACAGGAAACCTATTAAGGTTAGTCGTTGAGATGGCTCGACGCGACTACAATTAATCCATTTATCCATGAAATGTCGGGATGTTGTTATTTGTCATATCAAAGCGAGGCCCCCGGATAATGCCACGGGAGTGCGGCCAGAGCTCTCCCATAACTTATCAACACACAGGTGGGTGTTCGATCAATACAACAGCATGCATAAGAACCTCAGAATATTCGAAGATCGAGTGGTGTTTGCGCTGCTTGCACATTTGAGCGTATAGAAGCATGGTCGATGCCCACCTATCTGTATTGAAAAGCACCGAAATGTATTCCCAGCCAGAACCCAGCCTGAAGAATTGAAGAGTGTGCAGTGGAACTAATCAGTTAGGAGGAGGCTCCCGTAAAAGTTTCTTACCCGACTCAACTCATGAAACTACCCTTGATATGACAAAAACATAGGGGTTGTTGGACTATTCATCGTCGCTATCGGCTTCCCGACCGAGAATATCGCGCGTGGCAGCTTCCAGTTCTTCCAAGTTCCAGCCGATAGCACCCTTATCCACTTCGGTTCTTCCCAGCAATTCGCCCAGTCCCTTCAGAGTGTCATCGCTAAAGAAGGACGTTAACGATCACACAGCTACAGATAAGGCGAAAGAATCAACGAACCTCGCATGGGCTTGAGTCCACGAACAGAAGTCGTCGACCCAAACTTTATTATAAACATAATACACCTCATGATGGTCCAAGATGTCCTTCATTTCCAAAAGACACCGAACGACCGTTCTTTTTCCTTTGAGAAGAAAACCGGAGACATCCTTCCGGCAGGTTTCGGCCAAGGCAAATGAACGATAGAGGGGAAATGCGAGCGTTCGCCTATACGAGGGTATTATTGTCGCTGCGATCTCTTCAAGCGAGAACGTGTTTAAATCGGTAATTCTTATCAAACCGAGAGAATTCGTATTGGGCGGATCGAGTGCGGAGAAAGCTGGTGTGAGATTGCAAATTGTCCACGCGCTTTCCGGCGTTGGATCATGTTGAGTAGTCCGTGACTCGTACGCATATGAGAAAAGGAGCGTGATGAGAGTCAGGTAGAGACAGTGGGTTTGAATCGGGGATGGGAGATCTAGAGTTCACGGGTGGTGAGACCGAGGGAAGTATACAAAACAACCCTAAATTCACATTCTTTACGGGGTAACCGCATCATTGTCAAGTTCTCTGCTTCTGTGTACTTGACTTCTTCCAAGGCGGCGATGTGAGGATGCGTATACTTGATAAGCTCTTGAATGTATTCGTCATCCGCAAAGTCCGCCCTAAGGATTGCAATTTGAGCATTCAGATATGTTGCGTGGCACAGGGGTGCACCCTACATGTAGTACTCTTCATCCCATTTCTCGTTCTCATGCTGGATTCGCCGCCGCCTTCTCTCGTCAGGCGAGCAGGTCTCCGCATCAACGCCTAGCTCGTTAATTTCGTTTTCAGTGTGGGTGACGTGGTTAAAATATCCAGAATGGGTGTCCAAGAACCCGTAATATTTTTGAAGAGATGCATCTAGTAAAGGTTCATCCTGGGGAAGTTGTTGGGGTAGCTGCCAATCATTTTCGGCCGCTAAGACATATAAGAAATATTTTCAACAAAATGTCCATGTCAAGGGTAGCACACTCACCCTCTAGGATTTCATTCTGTTCTAAAGATAACTTGTCAACTTTTGACACTAGCTCCTCTTCTTCGTTTTCCTGGGAAGAGAGAACCTCAATTGTAGGCTCCACCTTGGTTTTGCGTGGAGCAAGTAATTTCGTGAGCAAGTCCAGATCCTTGAATTCTTGCCCTTTCGTCTCTTTGGTAAGAGTGACTGTCAGATACCCAGAACTTGGATCGTAATTCGCGGACGAGGTATCATCCTCTAGTAGAGGATGAGAAAAATTCAGCCGCAGAAAGTATGGGTTGACATGAAAGGAAACCAGAGTTTCATCAACGTGTATCTCGACGTCGGCCGCCTACTTTGACGCACGTTAAGTGTGCCGGGAGGGAGATGATTTTCACGACATACACGAATCGATGGGCAGTACACGGAAATAACGACGGACGCGTCCGTCTGAGAACAAGTGAACCGAGGCGTGATCATGGTGGCGGTTAATATACTGCAAGTGGGACTTGTGCGTAGTTTGTAGTTGGTGCGTGTCAAGGGGCGATGTGGATCCAGGGAGATGTGTAACAGATGAATTGGCGGTGCCCCGGCTCTGGCGGCTGTTCCTGCGTTTCGCTAGTAGGTGATATCTCCTCGGCCGAGTATTCAGCTCAGTACGCAGAGCTCTGCACGGTGAAGGAGAGGGGCCGTACGAAGGCTGTAGTGTAGTCTGACGAGTTTGACGATAATCTCGGTCACGTTCCAACAAATCTCCGATCATTAGTCGGCCGCGGCGGCTCAGCCGCCATCTCATTCATTTCATGCTATCTACTACTCTGCTATAAAAGGTCCACCTCTACTACTGGAGTATACCATACCAGAACCAACATTTTAGACATGGATCCCCAGGTAGGGTTTTATCACATCGTTCATTGACAATCACTAATATGGGATTCAGAAACTCACTGCATACCCCTCCTATCAAACCGTCGAACAACTCATTGTCCATGAGAAGAAGGGCAATTGTGTCCCCATCTACGTCGAGCTTCCCGCAGACATGATTACGCCAGTCATGGCTTACCTGCGGGTTGCCAAAGACTCCAAGTACAGTTTCCTTCTCGAGTCTGTTGTCGGAGGAGAGAGTGTTGCTCGGTATAGTTTCATCGGTGCTGGTGAGTCACACACAATTCTGGACCCTGAAATGCACCAATAATGTTCTCTCTTAAGATCCATTTAAAATTATCAAGACTGGCCCCAATGAAGAGATTACTGGCGATCCCACGATCGCATTGCAGAAGGAGCTCGCCTTACACCAATACGTCAAGATACCCGAAGTCCCGACATTTACTGGCGGTGCAATTGGTTATGTCGCCTATGACAGTATCCAACACTTCGAGCCCAAGACAAAGACGGAACTCCGTGATACTCTAGGAATTCCAGAAGCTGTCTTCATGCTTGTCGACACGCTCCTCATCTACGATCACATCTTCCAAACTCTCAAAGTCGTTTCTCACGTCTTCAGCCCCAAACCCTCACCTCCCGGAAACCTTCCTTTCATCTACCAAACTGCGGTCGCAAAGGCGCGTCGGTTGGCCAAGACCCTTCTCAGTAGTGCAACGCCAGAACCACCCCAGCCGCCCATCACCCTTGGAAATGAAGGTGTCTCCAATGTTGGAAAGGCTGGATACGAAGGCTTCGTGACGAAGCTGAAGGAGCACATTGTTGCTGGTGACATCATTCAAGCTGTCCCGTCCCAAAGATTAGCCCGAAAAACCGATCTTCATCCTTTCAATGCATATCGTCATCTTCGTCAAGTCAACCCTTCACCGTACATGTTCTACCTCGATTTTGGAGACTTCCAAGTCGTTGGAGCCAGCCCAGAAACACTTTGCAAGGTTCAGAAGAACATCGTCTTCAACCACGCTATCGCCGGCACCACAAAGCGAGGCAAGACTCCAGAAGGTATGTCGTATGCAATGACTATATTTGGATGGGAACAATAACATTACATTTCAGAGGATGAGAAATTGGGTGCTCTTCTTCTGGCCTCGGAGAAGGATCGGGCAGAACACATTATGCTTGTGGATCTCGCTAGAAACGACGTGAACCGCGTCTGCCAACCCAAGACCGTCAAGGTCGACCACCTGATGCAACTCGAGAAGTTCAGTCATGTCATCCACATCACATCGCAGGTCTCTGGTCTCCTACGCGAAGGAAAGACAAGGTATGATGCGTTTTAGATATCACAGAAGTTTCACCGAACTAATTACTCGTGAATTCCAGATTTGATGCATTCAGGTCTATCTTCCCCGCGGGGACAGTTTCGGGTGCCCCAAAAATTAAAGCCATAGAGATTATCTCCTCGCTGGAACAAGAGAAGCGTGGTGTTTACGCAGGAGCTGTCGGCCGCTTCGACTTTGCTGATGATGAGATGGACACCTGTATCGCCATTCGCACCATGGTCTTCAAGGATGGTACTGCATACCTGCAAGCAGGAGGTGGCATTGTTTTCGACAGTGTCGAGGAAGACGAGTACATTGAAACGATTAACAAGCTCGGCGGCAATGTTCGCGCACTAAAGCAGGCAGAAGGTATGTTGAAATACTATATTAAGAATACTTTCAAGTCGCTGATCTAGTTCTGCCTACTAGAACATTGGTACCAAGTCCAACAAAATCAGGCTCGCAACCAGGTAGCTTAGAATGTAGATATAATTATTACTGTAATACCCCATAATTACTGCCTCAATCCATACGATGACCCCCGCCTTTGACGTAGACGCTTCGCATGAATCTCAGCATTCTTCTCCGCCTCCGCGTCGGCAATAGCAACACCTTCCCGACCAGCGATGCTCAAGACTCCTGCGACTAACTCCGCTGTTCGTGTGTTCTCGTCATTGGCAGGGATGGGGTACATGACAATCCGTGGGTCAACATTGGAATCAATAATACCAATAGTGGGGACATGCTCGGCCGCGCACTCTCGAATAGCGCTCATGTTCGCCATGGGGTTGAGGATGATAGCCAAGTCGGGAATCGCCTTGACCTTGTCAACATCATTACCGAAGAAATGTCTACGGTTGGTGAGAGTTCCCGGTAGCCAGCGGTCACCGACTGAGTAGCCTTGCTTTCCGAGACGTCGAGAGGCTTTCTGGACTATGGGCTGCAAGTCGGGACGCGTTCCAATGAATATAATCGAACCCCGGCTTTTAGCGACAGCTCGGACGAGGTTGGCGGCGCGTCGGAGGAGAGGGAGTGTTTGGTCAAGGTCAATGATGGTGATGCCTGCACGGGTTCCGTAGGCGTAGGGCATGAAATTGGGGTTCATTCGTGTCGATGCATGGCCGAAATGCGCGCCGGCTGCCAACAGTGTTGAAAGCGTGCCCTGTGCTTGGGGTTTGTGCAGCGAGTCACTGGGCTTGAACGAGGTGTTTGGTATCTGGTCCGACCCATATTTCGAGAGCTGGTTTACTGGGAAAAAACATGAGTCCAAAGACTAGAAGGAAAGGTAGGTAGACGCACTCAGCAGACCGAGTTGCTCCCTATGTTGTGTGAGTTCTGCCCAGTCTTCAACCGTCTCAAGACGACGCGGTGCCTCTGTTGTGAGAGTACGCAGGTGCGTTGCGCTTTGTGGTTTTGGGAGGGAATACCGGGAGCATCGTGCGGCAGTATTCAGCCACGGGCGAATGAGCTGGGAGGACATGGAGTCGAAAATGGAGGTGCGGTGGCTGTGCAAAATTCAAAGCGGTTGCTTACCTCACCCATCGATTTTTTTTCTCGTTCATCGGCCGCAATCCACATCTTCACCTTATCCCACCAACCTCCTTATCCCCTTCCCAAAAACTAAAAAATGTCTGCAGAGGACGTCTTTGAGGGTGCTGTCGGTATTGATCTTGGCACTACCTACTCGTAAGTCATTCCCCTAGATAACGCTGGGGATCATCGTATCTCATTCGTCGACGTTCATTGCAGCTGTGTTGGTGTCTGGCAAAATGACCGTGTCGAGATCATCGCCAACGACCGTTCGTATTATCCCCCTGCGACATGGGTCTCTGATCTTGACACGTTTTGTAGAGGGTAACCGCACAACCCCATCATACGTCGCTTTCTCTGTTGAGGAGCGTTTGATTGGTGACGCTGCCAAGAACCAGGCGGCGATGAACCCCAAAAACACCGTCTTCGACGCCAAGCGTCTCATTGGCCGTCGCTACGAGTAAGTAATCTATAGCTCGTGTGCGTAATATTGAGGCTAAGGGGTTTGATTTATTTTTTAGTGATCCCGATGTGAAGAAGGTTTGTTGATTGTTTACTTCCTGGCGTGCCTCATTACTGACATGATATCTAGGATATGACCCACTGGCCGTTTGAGGTCGTTGAGAAGGATGGATCACCTCTGATCAAGGTCAACTACCTCAACGACGAGAAGACTTTCAGCCCTCAGGAAATTTCAGCCATGGTTCTCACCAAAATGAAGGAAATCTCCGAGGCCAAGCTTGGCAAGACCGTCAAGAAGGCCGTCGTCACGTGCGTGAAATTTATCTTCTACTCGCCATCGGGCCAAATCTAATGGTTGTTTGGTTTACTCAGTGTCCCTGCCTACTTCAATGACTCGCAGCGTCTCGCCACCAAGGATGCTGGTACCATTGCTGGTCTTGACGTTCTCCGTATCATCAACGAACCTACCGCTGCTGCCATTGCCTATGGTCTTGACCGCCAATCCAAGGCCGAGAAGAACGTCCTCATCTTCGATCTTGGAGGAGGAACCTTCGATGTTTCGCTCCTCAACATTAGCGGTGGTGTCTTCGCTGTGAAGGCTACTGCTGGTGATACCCATCTTGGTGGTGAGGATTTCGACAACGCCCTCCTCGAGCACTTCAAGAACGAGTTCAAGAGGAAGACCAAGTTTGACATTTCTGATGATGCTCGTGCTCTCCGGCGTCTCAGGTCCGCTTGTGAGCGTGCCAAGAGGACCCTCTCTAGCGTCACCCAGACCACTGTTGAGGTCGACTCCCTCTACCAGGTTGGTTTTTATCCTCTTCTCCTGAAATACAATGGCTGATGTTGGGTTCCTGTAGGGTGAGGACTTCTCTGCTAACATCACCCGTGCCCGCTTCGAGGAGATCAACGCTGTTCTCTTCAAGTCCACTCTTGAACCCGTCGAGAAGGTCTTGAAGGATGCTAAGATGGCCCGTGAGAAGGTCGATGATATTGTCCTTGTCGGTGGTTCTACTCGTATCCCCAAGATCCAGTCTCTTGTGTCTGAGTACTTCGGTGGTCGTCAACTCAACAAGTCTATCAACCCCGATGAGGCCGTCGCCTACGGTGCTGCTGTCCAGGCCGCTGTCCTCACTGGCCAGACCTCGGAACAGACTAAGGACCTCCTCCTTCTCGATGTTGCTCCTCTTTCCCTTGGTGTTGCCATGCAGGGTGACGTCTTCGGTGTCGTCGTTCCTCGTAACACTCCCATCCCCACCAACAAGTCTCGTGTCTTCACCACCGTCGAGGATAACCAGACCACTGTTACCTTCCCCGTATACGAGGGTGAGCGTACCCAGTGCCGCGACAACCGTCTCCTCGGCGAGTTCGAGCTCACTGGTATTCCTCCCATGCCCCGCGGCCAGGCCGAGCTTGTCACCACCTTCGAGGTCGATGCCAACGGTCTCTTGAAGGTCACTGCTCAGGACCGCACTTCCGGCCGCAAGGCTTCTATCAGTAAGTTTCATGATATTTACCGAGGTCACCAGTATTCTGATGCGTTGTACTATAGGCATAACCAACTCCGTTGGTCGTCTCTCGTCCGCTGAGATCGACCAGATGATCAAGGATGCCGAACAGTTCAAGCAGGCTGACAAGGACTTCACCGCCCGTCATGAGGCGAAGTCGGACCTTGAGGCTTACATCCACCAGGTTGAGAGCACCATCACCTCGCCTGAGATCGGCATGAAGCTCAAGCGTGGAGCCAAGTCCCAGGTTGAGGCTGAGCTCGCCCGTGCCCTTGAGAAGTTGGAGATTGAGGATTCGACAGCGGATGAGCTCAAGAAGGCTCAACTCGGCATCAAGCGTGCCCTCCAAAAAGCCACCGCCGGCATCCGGTGAGGCAAGTAATAGATCACCTTGTCCCCTTCTGTGCTTTTTGTTACTGCTTTTTCTTCCATGTGTGCGCAGAGTACCTTCCTCCTATCTCTCATTTCCCTTCTCTCGTTTTTTTCTTGTGCTCTCGCTCATGCCATTATGATAACGTCATTTTCATCTTTTGCATAATGATTCATGGAAGCTATATGCTTGATGTACGAGTTGTCCCCTCTGTACGCGGAGTTGTATTATCTCGTAGACGTGCGAATACGAAGATGATCACGATGTCACGATAATTGAACAACAATACCAAATCCCAAGGCGGCGGCTGAGATTCAACTAAGATTCTCTGGTGGCGGATACAACTACAAGGTATATCTATGAGCATAAGGATTTACGAGGACACTGCTTTGTGCACCCGCAGAGCGATTTCTAGGATCCATAGCTCCTCGTCTGAGCCATCGCAAAGAGCTTTATCAGCCTCTGCAAACACTAGTGCACAGGCTGACTTTTGCTTGCTGTTCAGTATAGGATGGAGAACCACGAGATCATGAAGCTATGTAAGGGAAGCTTACTATTAGTACGATATATTGCACGCTAGGGAAGACGTCTGACCTGGGAAAGAACTTGCGTCGCAGAGTATCCTTCTCTGATTATCCCCTTCACTTTCTTTTGGATAGCCGAGAAATTGAACTTCGGAGGCATGCTACTATCCATGTCCATGTCGTCGTCAATATCAATTCCTAATGTCCGTGCGAGATCGTTGACGATTTTGTCAGGTACCACTCCAGCAATTTCTTGAATGTCAGATGGGAGGATGGGTGTTGGTGGTACGGAGGTAGAGGATAGACGGGATGCGGATTGGAGGTAGGTGATAGCACGACGGAGGTCACCGTTTGAGACGTTTATGAGGGCGTCGATTACGGGTTTATTGACATCGATGTGCTCTTGTTGGGCGATGTAGGTTAAGCGGGAAGCAGCAGACTCGGGATTGAGAGGTGTGAAACGGAATTTTGAGCAGCGAGAGGCGAGGGGTTCGATGATTCTGTTGCGAAAGACATGAGGTGAGCGCCGTAGAAACGAAGGTGATGAAGAAAGTGGGTTTGCCTTGTGACGTAGTTGCAGACTAGACAGAATCGCGTTATTCGAGCGTAGGTTTCCATTATCCGACGAAGGGCACCCTGAGCATCTTGTGTCATTGAGTCGGCTTCGTCTAAGATGATAATTTTGTATGGGGGACATGGGTATGTTTTGCCATCCGAGGCTACGGCTTGAGCTCGAGGCGTTTGTCGGGCGAAGCCTTTGATTTTTTCGCGGACGATTGCGATACCTCGCTCGTCTGAGGCATTGAGTTCAAGGACTCGGTTCTTGAAGTTATCAGGACTGTGTGGAAATAACGTTGAGTTGGATTAAGAGGTTGGTGCAGTCGGAGATAGTGCACACCCAAAGAGTTGTCGCGCCAATGCCAAGATGGTTGAGGTCTTTCCCGTTCCAGGGGGACCATAGAAAAGCATATGAGGCAGCTGAACAATACGTGAGCAAGTAGTTTGAGCTTCGATAAGACGACATACGTTCGTTGACGTTAATGTTTTGCGCAACACCGCAACAGTATGGTCCTGGGCAGACACATCATCTATCGTCTTCGGTCGGCTGAAGTATGCATTAGTGACCCTTCTTGCAGAAATCACGACACGGCTCACTATTTTTCCACCCATGGTTGTAGCGCCGGGTCAACGGTATGCTTGACAGAGGTCTTTGGACCTGACCTTGAATTGAAGAAATTAGAAGCCATTTCGGGAGGAGCGAGAGACGCGAAATGTGACCGACGCGTCGGTAATGAACTGTCACAGTCGCGTCTTCGTGTTCCCACGTAGCTTTTCGGTGAGGCTCATTTGGCTCTATCCCTCCACCTCGTGTACACTGTTTCCCTCTAGACTATCGGTGTATCAAGCATGGCCGAAGTGAATGGTACGAAGGGTATGTTTACTTGGTTTCCGTTCTACCTTGCGGTCATTTCTGATTATTTACGTTCATTAATACAGCCATATCGCAAAGTCCGGAAAGTAAGATACGACGTGTATTCTTCGCCATTCCCCTTGTTTAAACGCGCCAAATCTGTAGAAAAGCAAGACAAACACGTAATCGCCCAGCTGAAGAATGGCAAGGTCAGTTTCAAACAGAAACCAATGCCCCTAGAGAAGCTATCTGAAACTCTGCAAGGTCAGTCCGATTGGTGAAGTTTTTTGTTTAGTTTCTCATGCACTCTGTAGAGATTGTGAGGTTTCGAGAGATGATTGAGCAGCGGATTGAGCAGCAGCAACCACCGTTACAAGTTATTCCAGATGAACACATACCCGTGATAGCAAAGCTCGGGCACGAAAGGCGAGCACCCCGCAGAATGACTGGTCTCTGTCAGCTCATGCAGACTCTTCCCCCTACTAGCGATAAATCACTAACAGCCCTTGCAAAGCATGTGCAACAAGAGTTGATACCACCTCAAGAGGATGAGGAAGATTCTAAACAGGCCTCCGCAAAATCCATTCTCCCCTTGCAAACAGTAGAACAAGCTATCAAATCTACTCTATCTCGGAACAACTATGGCATAGAGGCGCCAAACGGTTCAAAGACTCCTGCGGCCCTATGCGTATGGCGATGGGAAGTCAAGGAGAGTTACAGGGACAGGTTACCTAAGAGTGTGCGAGAGAAGGCAGAGGCTCGCTTATTAGAACGAGTACAGGTACGCGAGTTATTCGCAATTTAATTATCATATAGCGCTGACACTCAATCCCAGGCTAAAGAGCACCTGAAACAGATGTTCGAGGCCCTAACCCAATCTGAACGAGATACTATCTTCGACCCCAAAGGTACCAACCGCGCCGCGGCCAAGGATGCATCCAACCAGCCAGTAGAACACCCAATAATTAGCAAATCTGACAACGATAAAACCAGTACGCCTGTCAAATCGCAGAAAGTTCAAGACGACGAGAATCAGCAAAACGATACTCCGCCTAATGGCCCTAGCCGTCCAAAAAAGTCCAAAGATCCAGAGAAAGCTGCGAAGGTAACTCATCGATGATTCTATCCACTCAACCGCTCTAATCGGCTCCTAGGAAAAAGAGCGTCTAGAGAGAAGAACAGTCAAAACAGAGAAAGAGAGAAAAGCGAAGGATGCCGAGAATAAATCACGGACACTTATGGCTAACTTCTTCTCCAAACCGAAAGCACCGGCAGCATCGAGTTCGAAAAAAAGCGAATCAAGCGCGGGACCATCTCACGTTCAGACTGACTTCGAACGAACCTTTAAGCCTTTCGTTCTCAAGAAGGGCGCTGTCTTGGCTCCGCAAAATTGGTTTACAGCTCCAAAGAAACGGAAAGGGAAGGAAGTGGCTAGCATTAACGATTCCAGCGTCATCATCCTCGATTCGGATAACGAGATTGAGAAAGACGGTGACGATGTGGTCATGCAGGATATACGACCAGATCTGGTGGATCTTGGTACGATGACCCCACAAAGTGAGCTATCCGACATGCCACGATTTTTCGCATGTACTACCCTCATACCTTTGAACCAGCACGACTGCGGAATATCCTTGCTACATTACCCCCTCCCCTCGATTCCTCCAGACTTCCACGATCAAAACGGAAAGGAGCAGGACCCCAATTCAAGACTTACAGCCTCCATTCTGTTCAAGATATCATGGCAAAACTATCAGAAGTAGAGGTCGCCGGTGATGATAATGAAGTCCGGTCCCTCCTCGACCAATTACAAGACCGTGAATTATGCCCCCCCAAAGTATTGATTTATCACGAAGATGCACGACCCGGATACTTTGGTACATGGACGCGAAGCTCCAAAATCATAGGACCTCGAAGTCCTTTTGCGAAAGATGTTGTAGAGTTCGATTACGGCTATGACAGTGGTGCAGAATGGGAAGAAGAGCCTATGGGAGATGCGGATGATGTAGTGGATGATGATGATGAAGACGGGGACGACGAAGACGCCGATTCGGACATGGATAGTTGGTTGGTGGATGACGATGAAGAGCCCGAGGCGTTGCATGATGAGATTCGGGATCTTTCACCACCCATGCTGCCTGACTCCCCGGATATGCCTATGCCCCCTCCTCCCCCTCCTAAACGCAAAGCGGCTGACCCCGAGAAGAAAGCAAAGAAGCGGAAGGTTGTAGTGCCCCTCGTACCATTCTCAAAGGGGCCATGTTGGGAAGCAAGGATTGGGGAATACGAATATGAACCATTCAACCAATACCAGATACAGATGTTCAACGGTAAGTGAACACGGGCTTTCGACACCATATCGTGCGGCTGAACCACGGTATATCAGATACCCCTTTCCCCATTGATCCGTTTTCATTTGTTTCAACTTGCATCGAAGACTACAAGGCGAGCTTCAAAGCCCCCACATCAACAACCGCTCCTGCTACCTCCGCCAGCGGTGTCTTCGCTGTACCAGATCTTCCTGAACATGTCGCTGCTTTATCCTCCAATCCCCCGAGTTCGGTAAATGGCACGGCCACTGTCATCAAGAAACCTACAGCATCACTGAAAAATCCCTTCCCCGACGCGCACCTACCCTTCCTTCTCAACAAGATTTCTGAATTGCAGATGGCCAGCTTTGTGGTGCTAGTAGAGACTATATACCAGGAATTGAAGGCGCACAAGGTGAAGAAGGTCGCGATCGAGGCAAAGATCCGGGAAGTTGGTGAGAAGTGTAAAGAGAAGAAAGTCTGGGTTGTGAAGCCTGCACTTAAGGTGAGTCAAAGCACGAGCGTATACTATAACCGCGCGGTATTGACATCACACTTGCCAGACGCAACCAATGCAGTCGTAGACCGATGTGCATGCAACTCACATTTTTGATTTAGAACGGACAGATAATTATTACCCAACCTTCCCCTGTATCACTACTGGTCATTATTAGTTAGTTCTACCGTAATTCACTGTTTCACTGGACGCCCTTGAAATACTGCGACGTGATTGATTTGACATTTGCCATGGACTTCCGGATGTTCACGAATCAGGGTGTCGTCACATTGATCACGATATATACTTATTGAGCGACCAATTGTGTACCTCCATGACTTTCTGCGTCCACTGCCCTCATTGTACGCAATCTCAAGATCTACCAACGCAAGGTGGGATTGCTTCGGTAGAGGCAGAAGTCGACCGCCTTGGGAGTCTCATCAACACACTCAGCAGCGATCGCACCACTCTGTTGCGGCGCCTGAACGACCTTCGTTCATCCACACGTAATCTGCCTCCACATATACTTTCATTCATCTTCAAACACGTCGTTTCCCCCGTTGACATCACCTCTCGTGACCTCCGTCTTTACAGCAAAGAGACCTATCCAGATCAGAAGGAACAATACATCCCGTTCCTCCTCGGTTCTGTTTGTTCACAGTGGTACTACATTGTCCAATCGACTCCTACACTCTGGACATCCCTCGTCATCGATGTCCAAGAGAGAAGTGATGTCGTACCACGCCTCGCCCTCCTGCGACTTTACCTAGCGAACGTAAAGGATCTATCATTTTCCCTTGAGCTCAATTTCAACCAAGAGAGATTACCCATCGCTGCCACCGCCGTTGCCGAGGTTGGACGTCCAACCGGCCAGCACGATCCCAATAGCTTCAACCTCGCGCAGTTCCGAGATATCATCTTCGAACCCACAAACGCACACCGCATTAAAGTATTGAGATTGAGCTCAGCACCAAGCGCATGGTCTCCTTTCAGGTTTGAAGACTTCTCAAGACTCGAAGAGCTGCGTTTTGGGAACGATACCAGCGCGCCCTCTATCTTCAGAACAGAAATATTGGCATGTAATACCCCTCGTTTGAAAAGGTTGATTGCCAAATACACTGGGCTTATCATGCCCCCGATCGCTGTTAACCATGCATGGGCGAGCAGCCTCTCAAGTGTAGTCTTGTTAGAAGTTCCTTTTGGCTACTGTCTCCAACTTCTGCAGCTTCTTCCAAATCTGATCGAGTTTCGCGCAAGGGGTCGCCGTTTTCATTCATCCGATCTTCCTGCACTGGACAAGGAACTTGTCCTCCCAAAGATGGAGATTTTCGAATGGTCGTTCGCCAGGGACGAATCGAGTATATCCCTTCTACGATATGTCCACCTACCATCCCTACGAACACTTGGTTTGGGGCTTATAGGGTACGACGAAGTCGAGCCCGCAACTTCGGGACTGTTCTTGAAGCGGTTACCGCCAACAGTCACCGAGTTAGAATTAGTGTGGTTTTCAGCCGACCCCGATCAGGCCGGTGTGGACTGGGAGATTATCTTTCCCCCGCTGGTCAGCGTTCGGAAGCTGTCCTTGATTCAGTGCTCACTTGCAAGCACAGAAGAGATACTGGGATGCTTGGCCTACAAGAAGAGATGGTTGCCTGCTCTGGCGGAAATTTGCATTATAGACCGGGACCCGGCCGAGATGGAAAAGTATGACGACACGCCAATCCCAAAGGGAGATGACGACTACAAGATCGAAGTTCGGAAGGCGGTACTGAGGTTCGCAGAGACCAGGAGGGATGGGCTGGGCAGTGGGTTCGACGTGAAGACAATTGGTCGTAGATTGGGCTGGAGCCTGAGGGACAAGAAGCGCGTTGACGTATTGATCAGCAGAGGCTTGAGGTTAGGAATTCTCGAAGATGAGCAACTGGTTGAGTGTCTTTATAGTAATATTTAGCTAGGGGTATATGAAAACATTGTACAAATTAGAGTTACACCTGAAGACATTCTTGAGCAACACTCAGAGACAACAGAAAAAACGACTCACCTCAGATATAATGTTGGACAAGGAGAGGAAGTTCGACGTCATGAACGAGCAATATTCCAGAGCTTCTGGGTATTTTCAGCATCCCGCTCGTCTGTCCCCAACTCAACTACATGCACATCGCCTGATTGTGAACCTGTCCAAGATAGCGTATGTGAACCGATAGAAGGGGCGGATGTTAGGGTTCCACTCACGAACAAGCATCTTGCTTATTCGGCCGTTCTTGTCAGGGACAGGTTCAAAGCCGAGCGCCTTGTATATAGCCAGTCGCAGCCTGCATGATCTCATCAGAAATAGAAAAATGAACACAAATCCGACGTACACAGAACCATCTAGCTCCTTCTCGTGCTCCGATGCTGGGTCGTACTCTTCCAATTTTCTCGCCTCCTCTTTCAGCGCAGCTAGTTCGGCCTCCTTGCTTCCAATCTCGCTTTGCATGTCACCGATTGCCTTCATTAGTGAGAATTTCGTGCTATCATATTTATTGAGAGTAGCAGTATGTGTTTCCGCAGAAGGTACGGAGTCTGGACGTGTGGACGAAATCCGTGCTGCTTCAAGGACTTTGGCCAATGCTAGATTGGAGGGACTTGAGTGGAAGTCCTTTATTGAATATAGGGTAGGGTACCTTTCAGATTCGCGTGCGACTCCTCCAGTTCTTTCTTTCTCTTAGCTTCGGATGCGGCAAGTTTCTGCTCAGCCGCAACAATGGTCAGGTAATCTTCCTCTGGATCAATAATAGGACGCATATCATGAATGGCCTTGCTGTATTGTTGTGTCAAATTAGGCTACACGACCTGATATACTAACTCACATAGCCTCCTGGACGTCGATGGACGACATTTTTGCAGGCCAAGATCGGGTCAAGACTTAAGACTCAAGAATGATTAATGAGAATTCGTAGCATTCAACACTCAACACGTTCGAAGGCGTTCGGTTTATTAAGTCATCTGACTGTATACACGGGTCACATGTCTAAGATGGGACAGGTGTGAGATTAGACCGCATTCGATTTTTCAGTGAGACTGAATTGAAACTCAATCGTTCCAAACCCAGAATCTCGCTGAAAACAGTTTACGAATACGCTCTGTTGACTCTGAGGCCTATAAAATAGGGCACTTAGCGGCAAAGAACGAAAATTATAGATTAGACAAGCGCCAGAGTGGGCGCCAAACGGGCAATACTATCATCTACCTCTACTGCCAAGCTGAAATGTTGGCCCAATAAAAAAAAGGAAACTTCCACCCAAGCTCGCGGCGAGCTGAAGCTTCGATGCACTACTTTCAATGTCACCTACGAAGTGGACGTGGCCGTTGGATGGTCGGGGGGTAGGCATCCAAATGAGCTTGAGGGAACACTAGAACTGTAGAAAATCTTGAAAGTGATCAGACTTGGTGGAACGTCAGAGCAGATACGGCAGACATGTCCCTTCGTATATACCAAGTATAATCCTGACGAGATCTCCGCCAGGGTGTTTCTAAACGGGAGCAGTGAATGTCCGAAAGCCACATCATCCTGGCATGTGTGGTGCATTCGAAGAGATGCACTCACACCTTTCCCAAGCACTTGCTTCCGACGGGACAGGAAGACAGCATTTACGATCAGAAAAGAAGGATGAACCGTATAAGTGAGGAAGGAGGGGCACCAGCCCACAGTAGTTATCGGTATTTGTTAGGACCTGAAGGAAGGTGCGAACCATAAATTTGGCCGGTGGGTTTTCGAGATGATTTTTTTCCTGCCAAATGCCGAAATGCCCACAAGCTCTGGGAATCACGACCTTGAACAAGGTTTGATTGGCCTTCGTGTTTCGGCCTGATTACCAAGGTGGTGCTGTAAAGTCTGATTTAGTGTACTCTTGAGTTATTGGCGTATTGTTGCGAAGCAACTAACCTCGAATATCATCAAGAGGGCTGGTGACATGGAGGCGTGAGCCAAAAAGCAGGAATATCGACAAAGCGGCGCCAGTGCTGAGTCTAGACTTCATCGGTAATGGCTTCATTGCCGTATGTTACAGCCAAATGCATGGAGGTGCATATGGAGGAATAGAAGCAAAGTCATGGGGTGCCCCTCCGGCCATTTTCTTTAAAAAAAGAACTTGATTTTAGGGCCCGGAGCGGGTCTGGATCCAAGACCAGGAGACCTGAACCCTTGTTTGATCCTCTGAGGGGGGACGTTGGAATTGTAGAGCCAATGATACTACGCATTAATATCCCAAATGCAGCTAAACCAGCTGCAATGAGGACGATCGGGCATGCGCATTTTGCCTGGAACTAGACGTAGTCCAGCGCAAGTGTCGGCCACACCAACGTCCCTGGTCCAGGATAAATTGTCAATACAAGAGTCGCGTGGATCAAGCGACAGCTTGCCGCAAGCTGAAGGCTATTCGGTAGTCGAACACCGAGGCAACCCCTAAATGGTAGGGAGTGTGGAAGGATATTTCTGTCCGGAGTAAAGACCATGACCGGAAAAATGAAGGCATCAAGGCATCAATATTCAACTCTAGCGGCGTGGGTTGACATTCATTCGCGATGTGGATCAATAGACCCTGGTATATGACTAGGACGTGCTAGAGGACCCTAAAAATATATCAATTAGTTTATGAAGGACACACGTGCGTTCGGTGGGACCGAGCTTTGAGTAGCAATAAATCCCCTCACCTTGAAACCGTAGACAAAGCAGTCCATTATAATCCAACGAACCAGATGCAACTACACCCAATAGAAAGCCATTGACACTCTACAGTAAAGCCTTTTACCGAAGACATGATGAACAAATGAGACTCGTACTGTAAACCCCAAAATGCCCAAGGAAATGCAACAAATAATCCCAAAATATGAACCTAGTGTGACCATAAAAACCCAGAGAAAGAGGAATATAAAACCTAGCAGACACAACCCAAACGACGGTAACCCCCAAAAAAACCAGCATGGAAATATTGGACAACACGTATGAATGTAGACGCACTGTATAAGAGTCCATTGGGTCTCAAACTACTCATCTCCGTCGAGTTCGTTTTTACACCTCTCACACTCCCCCCGAATCGTCTGACTGGCATCGGCTGCCAATGGGTATCTTTGACCAAAAATCTCACACGACTCCAGCTTCCCCATAACAACCAATTTCTCCCTCAACTCCTGAGACAGGTCCTCCCTAATCTTCTTCTTCTCTTCCTCTGCCGCTATCGCCCTTTTTGCAAAGAACGTTTGAATAGGGTATCGATAAGGATATGCCGACTCGACCCTGAGTTCGTGTATGTTCGTGAAAGCCATGATCCAACCGGCTAGGTGTCCGATAATATCACTTTCTAAATCGACCTTCAAGCGCAAGGTTAAGGTCTTGACCAATGATATAAGCGTCGGTTTCCCTTCTCCCTCCAAGGATTTCCCGAACGGAGATTCGCCGGCCTCATATGCAACAACGAGTCCAACAGATTCAATGTTGCGTAGCCGTTCGGCGACCGGGGCCATGGTGGCCCAGACCTGTGGGAGGTCGAGTGGACGCCTCTCGGTAACTGAGAGGGCGACATGGACCTCCTTGAGGTTCGGTAGGAGGTCCACCGGGTATGAAAAGAAAGCGCTGAGCACTTCGCAAGGCGCAGTAAGCGAGCTGATATGCTTGAATGCGAGGTTTGCAACCTTCGGAAGTTCAATTGGCATAGGGGCAAAATCATGGATATCAAGGATCGACAATTGAAAATGTCGCTTGACAAATTTAGCGAGGTCGCTTAGAGTGCAGGAATTGCTGTTCATCGTGAGTTGAACGAGGGACGGAATATGGAGGTTGGAAAGGAGTGGATCCCAGTATACGCGTTCGTCAGAATTAGTTGTGAACGATAAGTGTCGGAGCCGCTGCTGGAAGTTAAGGCATATCACAGTCCAGGAAAGGAACGGTGGAACTAGGGGTACTAAGGAACGGATGTCGAGGAAGACGACAGAGGATTTGGGAGGGGGTATGGCCACCTTCTCCTGCGGCTTCCTGCTGGCAAGCTTGATGATCTTGTTCATGCGAACTTTTGCCGCCACCTTGTATCTGCTGATCACGGGTGGGCCATTGACGCCAAAGCAGGACAGGATGAGGAAATTATCGTGTAAATCGCCTCCGACCATCTTGAGCAGTTGCTCTGACTCCAGTATGCGCACTACACCGGCAACGCGAAATGCGGCTGAGAACAAGGACTGCAGTTCCTTCGACAGGCCCTTGTACTTCGACGACCTAGCCTCCGCAGTGAGCAACGCGGGCCTATTCTCTTCATTGACACGCGTCTCGGGGTCAAACCGAAAAGTGAGCGTGATCATATCGACGGAGACAAGTCTCTTCAAGATGAGAGTGAGGTTCCTGATGTTCTCCATGAAATTCCATTTCGGAAACACGAAGACAACGGAGATATGACCAGTTCTGGTGAAGAAGGTAGTGATACGGAGGATGGCGAAGAGGTCATAATCTCCTTCCCTGGTTATGTCGATGATACCTGTGGGAGAGACGTCAACGCCTCTGCGGTCATAATAGATGGCCAGCGATACACGCTGGATTCGCTCTGATATGCGTGCAAGGCAGAGCAATTCCCATGGCTTTAGGCGATCAAAAACGTTATGAAGGACGTTGTCTGGGAGTTTTGCGAGAGCACCATCCTGTGCTGTGGACGTGGTGCTCATGCTAGAGCCAGAGGGGAACTGGGACGGGGGAGGGACCAGGGGATAGTAATGGCCAGCGTGAAAGAAGAAAAGCAGGGACCTCGAGGCGACGGGTTACGAGTATGGCTCACAGCACATTCAAGTCACTCAGTCCCGCCCAGTTCTCCATCCGGCCACGACTGACGTGAGAACAACGTGCTTCTCAACAAATTATCTCAACTCAATCCTCCCCCCTCTTTCAGCATTTTTCTTCTGATACCCCCATGCCGTGTATATCGTTCTATCCTACAAATCCCGTCTACGTAGAAACGTTTTCGCCTCCCAGATCCTGGGAGATTTACGCCGTCCGAGCCCGGATCCGGGACCCTGACCCTCTTCGAATCTTCCTAATCCATCGCCTACATGCGATGACCGCCCGTGCCGCCGGTATAAACTTTCATTAATAACAAAGTGGCGTCTCCTAGTGTTTCAACGCACTGTTCACTAGGGTGCTATGGTCGTATCCCCTCTTGCGAACGGCAGTCCCCTCTGTGCTGATCTGTTTCCCAGACTGGTAAGTATAATACTGTCCAACGCCACTGCCACCTGCAAACAGGAACGACGCACCCTGGAAGGAAGGTGTCGCAGGCTGTCGCCCAGTAGGAGGCAATAAGTGATTAAACCGGAAATCAAAACAGATGCAAACGTTACTTGTCGAAATCCAATTAGGAGGTACGAACTCTACCAATGATCCCACCAGCCGCAACGTCATACCAATTGTGGGTCTACATACCATACAAAGTTAATTCAGTCATCGAGAATTGATTTTGAATTGATTTTCAGGCTGTTAAGCGATGCCGACCTGCATTGAATATTGATCAGATTGTCAGGGGCCCACAATCAGCGTAGCCAAGCAGTGGTGCCAAGAACAAGATCGTCTTCAACAATGCGGGAGTGGCGCACTAGTCTGAAGCGTTCATTTGTAACGAGAGTGAAACCGACCCACGCGGCTATAGAATGGCCTTGATGTAGGAGTCGTTGGTCTGTTTCTTGTCCCCAATGCAACTGCTGCGATTACACATAAGACTCACAAATCCATTTCCTGTGGGCATGGAACCCTGCGTCACATGCGGGTGGTGTACTACAAACGGCCTCTAATAAGCTACTTGATGAAGACCTGGAACACGGCAGACGTAATAAGACCTGCGGCAGCATAACAATCAATCCCCATTAACCATTCTGACAAACAGTATAAGGCTGGAAACGGGCCCACCGTTATGGTGAGGACCATGAACACTCCTCCGCCACGCCTGGAACAAACAGGAGAACAGCAAGGAATAATATTAACAGAGCCGTCCGTACTAGTTAATCTCCTTCCGCAGAGGATATGTAAATCGAGGGTGACGATCTCCCTATCCTGAAATTTATCGGAAATGACCGACTGGGTGCAGGTGCTGAAAACTATTCTTCGGCAACAAAGCTCTTATCGGATCCGCACGAAAATATAGACACTGATGTGCAAAATAGACATCCGATCCGGGACCCCAATCATCGACTCCGAGTGGTTTCAACCGTGCTGTGGGGCTGACAGGATCGTTGGCAGGGTGGGAGTGCGAGCTTTCCCTTATCGTAAGGGGTTCCATTCTGACCGCACGTCCCTTGCATCAGCTCCCGGTTCGTTGGAAGGATATGGTCCCGTTCTTCCTGGAGCCATACAAGTAAAATCAGAACTGTGCAGACATTTCTCAGAAGCGACGAATACCAGGTTTTGATAATTATCTTACTCATCCTTTCTCGACGGATGTGTCGTATTTTCTGTATGCGTAGGGAGATGCAGCGCTCATGTCGAAAATAAGTATTTTTAGAAATATGCGTGACGTCAGAACTCTTGGGCAAGTACGCGTACGCACTTCAACCACCGACGCGATCTTGTCCGCCGCGCAGATCATGACGGCCGATATCGGCATATGCAGAAAAATGCTCAGATAGCCCTGTACCTGATTTCGCGCCTTCGCGTAAGAAGAACCTTCATATTTTTGATAATAAATAACATTGCCAGTGTTATACTCCTACATGACAGCCTTTCAATACCTTTCCGTAAGAACTAAAGCACAAAAACATCATAGTTAGCATCCACTATTGCATCATGAGAAAATATAGGGCAACATACTTAATGCTGTCAGCGATGTCCAGCCAGTGAATGGGTGGCTACGCAGACCCACGTCAGCAGAAGTTCCTTTAACGACATCACAAGACACGTACCTCCGTTTACCCTCCCCAGTAACTGCGTCATATTGTTCCCAGACGTATCCAGTCCGATCATGCTCCTGCACCGACGTATCAGAACACCATTTAAACCTTCCTGCAAGTTCACAGCCTAGACTTACCTTAACCACGTTATTAACCACATTTTTACGCAACTCATTATATATCTCCTTTGCCTTCTGCTGGTATGGACCCTCCTGTGTCGCGTAGGTCTAAGAAAACACCAAGTTTCAGTCGTCATTCCTTTGGCCCATCAAATCCGAGTCGACCTACATTATGTAAGGCTCTAAGGGCGAGATAGTTCATCTGGATCCAGATAGGGCCCTTCCAGTAGTTCTCGCCTTGGCCGAATTCTGGATGGGCCTTTGAAAGACTGCGAATGCCATAAGGGGACCAAAGCTGTTCAGGGTCATGCAGGGCATCGAGGATGGCACCTAAATGATGGGAGTCCGCGGGGAGAAGTTCCAGTAGGAAGGGGAATAACGAGAGGTATCCCTGATGGCAGACGTGGTATGACTCATCTGGGAAACCCACAATGAGAAAAAGACAGCAGAATAGTTGTCGTTCCACTTCTTACCATCTTCATTGATGTTGGCATCACAGTACATCTGATGTTCATCATCCCAATGCAGGTCTTCCGAGAAAACGGGTTTAGCTACCTGAGCGGACGGAGAGACCGGAACATAACACACCTTCGATGTTATTCAGGATTGCCTTCTCTATTTCCGTAAATGTGAGCGCGTCCTCCTTTTCCCCAACAAACTCAGCGATCTCCCTCATGGTCCTGGTGAAAAATGCCATCCATGAGATGAGATCTAGATGCAGCTCTCCAGCATGCGGAGGTCCCCGTGGATAGTCATCCATGCCGCTCGTCAAGACATGCAATTCCGACCTTCCACGCCACCTGTATCCCTCAGTGCGCGATCTCGCTTTCCTCCCATACTGTTTAATCTGACCACGTTGCGTACGTCTGAACCAATCATAATGCCTCTTGAGTGGGCTGTAAATAGACCTAAGGAACGAAAGACCGAGCGCTGGATCGTTGAGATACTGGCTCTCAACACCTACACTCGGGGAGGTATCGGCGGAGAAAGCTGTTTGTGCTGCGCCCGTCCCGAAGTCCATCCCGAGATCCTGGTGAGATGGTTCGCGCTTCGCGGAGGTTTCTTTGAGTCTTTTGATAAAAGCGGTGACAGCCATAGTCAGCGTGGGAGGGTTGGCATAGTTGGGCACTTGGGTCTGGAATTCTGCAGGGACTTTGCTCCGTGCTTCTTCGCCCAGAATTTGTTCGCGAGCGACCCAACCATTCTCGTCGATGAGTTCTATCCAGGACTTCAAGATTTCAAGGCTATATGGAGGGGATGAGGTTGCGACCACAGCGCGACTATAATAACCGTTTTAACTAACCTAAAGTCGTTATCCCATTGTCCGATGTGGAGAAGATGGAAACCCTCATCCCTGCTCGGGCATCAACTATCTTTCGGCATCAAAGAAAGTTTAGGCGACATACCAGTAGAAACCTCTAGGGAAGAAACTTCTGCTTGGTGTTGCAGTTAGTAAAGCCTTTGGTTCTGTCAACTTAGCACCCGTCCCTTCGTCATCACTATCCGTGGCGCTATCCTCTTCTTCGTCCCACTCATAAGAGAACTTTCGGTTCACAATCGAGTTGCCATAGAAATAACCAACACCGCCGAATAAATTTGAGGTCACAGACTTTGAGAAATCTTCAAGGTGTTTCTTCTCCTCGATAGGGAAGTCCTTAGGATAGGGGAAGACTTCCGTGAAGCGCTTGCCATAAGCTTCAACGAGCGCAGGAATCCCCTGGTCGAGAGTGGCAGCTAAGGGAAAATTTTAGTATGTTTTCGACACCCACCATGAGAAAACATACAGCTTAGCTTCTGCTTGGCACTTGCGCTTTCATAGAATACGTCAAATTGGAATGGTCCGTCGAAAGACTTCTGGAATGCAAAGAGATTGCTGCCTGTGTACACGTCATCTGGTAATTGAAGGAGCCATGATGCATGAGGGAGTCCAACTTGAGGATCCTTGTACGGCTGTACGACATCTCGAGCACGATCGACAATCTCCTTGAGAATATGGTCTGTGCAGTTCCAGGTTAGTCCAAGTCAACTGGGCATGAGAGGGTACCGTACCTCTAGCCTGCCAAATGTCTTCGGTCAACAAACGACGTCCAATGAAATGCGTTTTGCCGATCCTATCCTCGAAATCATTCACATGGAGACCAGAAGTGACGGCTTGGTTATTTGGACCTGACAATGGCCTCAGTCTATTTGTAGAGCGTGAAGACTCTCAAGGGCCTACCATCGACAATCCTGAGGACGAAATCATCTAGTTCTGGGGTGTTCCCGCTGAGTTTTACCGTTCCCTCGATTCCCTACGCGATGTTCAAATGTTGTAGTGCTGGTATTCATTACACGACTCACGTTTTCTTCTTCTTCGGTCTCCATTTCGATACCTCCCATTCCTTCAAGGCCAAAGTAGAAGATTGTAGAAATCTGAGTAGGTTTATCTGAATAGACGTTGAGTTCAAATTAAGTTTCATGGGTGGATGGAACATACCAGGATCAATGGGTTCACCCTTAATGCGAGCAGCCCAGCTACCGCCATGTTCACCACCATCAACTTTGAGGAACTCAGTTGTGAGTTTGACGTTGTTGAAGCTATCCTTGATCACTTGCACGCCTCCTTGCCGAGTGTCATACTCTGTCCAAGAGTAGCTATCCAAGTTATCGTTTTGTTCGCAGGCATGACGAGTTTCTATTGATTTGCGACATTTAGTAGACTTATAGCTGAACGGAAATGACCTTACTCTGGAGAGAAGCATAGTCATGCGTCCCAAACCACATCAACCCAGTCATAAGGGACTGTGGCAGACGTGGCCGCAGTCCAAAGTAGAGGTTCGGTCGATATGGACCCCATAAGTGCTTGTCATGGACGCCGGTTGCAGATACCGCTGGCAAAAGCAGCAGAAGCAAACCCAGATGCATGATGTTCACTGTTCGCAGAGCTGGAAGGAAGATTAGAGGGCGTTGACTTGGCACCGTGTATGTCATCGGACGTGGCGGAAATGTGGCATCACGTGAGGATGATGCCCGGAGGAACGGATCAACTAGACATATCACCGGATAACCTCAATATGGAGAACATTGGACAAGTACAAGGCTGGTGTCATGTCCGTATAGCCATTGGTTCGTGAAACACGGGTATGGACGGTTTTGGATGTTGCATACCAACAAGAGATAATTAGTCAGCGCTGATAAGTCGTCGTTGGCTCCGGCACCGCCCTACTAAGCGGGAAATCAGATATGTGGGGTAGATGCCAACCACTCAGCGCAACTCGTATAGATACAGAAATGACTCGATAATGTGACGCTGCTTTTACTGAAAATGACAAATAAGTCGTATAATCAAGTGCTGGATCGACTGTGGTAGAAGGGCCAGGAAGCGGCAGGAAAGGAGGTCAGAATGCTATAAAAGGGGTGTGTGATATTTACAGGGTGTTTGTTGACGTCTGTTGTGCGAGTCACACTTCGCCCACTGCGCGTGTCTGGGGCACCCAACTGTCAATCCTGTCCACAACCACCGACCCTACCACCACCTTCTCTACAGCACAGCTCACTTCTACTCTTCGCATTCGATTTCTCTTCGCATCACGTACACCATGAGGTCCAAGTTCAAGGATGAGCACCCATTCGGTAAGCCGCCTCATCAAGGATGATTGTCTTTCATCTCACTCATCTACCCTCTATCCACTAGAGAAGCGTAAGGCTGAGGCCGAGCGCATACGGCAGAAGTACCCAGATCGTATCCCTGTCAATATTTTCTTCATCCCCGTAAACAATAAACAACATTACTGAACTAAGCTGTTATCCAACAGGTCATCTGCGAGAAGGCAGACAGGACGGACATCCCCACTATTGATAAGAAGAAGTACTTAGTACCCTCCGTGCGCCACTTTCGCTGATTCACCACGTATCCACCCCCTGACCCATGTGTCTAGGATCTGACTGTCGGTCAGTTCGTCTATGTCATCCGGAAGCGCATCAAGTTAGCACCGGAGAAGGCTATTTTCATCTTCGTAGACGAAGTCCTACCACCGACTGCTGCCCTCATGAGCGCCATTTACGAGGAGCATAAGTGAGTATTCCCGTGCTACACTCTCCTATCAGATCCGCTGACGGTGCGAGTAGGGATGAAGACAACTTCTTGTATGTCAGCTACTCGGGTGAGAACACCTTTGGGCAGGAAGGCTGGATCGAACTTCCGTCAGATGCATGAATTTCTGTCACTGGTGGGCAGCATCAGAATACATATGGCCTCAATAATTGGTTACGACGGACGTCTAGAGTGCGAGATTTGAGTGTCGTCCACGGTACAGTTCACTGATGACTCTCGTGACTCATGGCTCGCCTTTCCCCTCGTCGTATACCCTTTATCCTCCGTTTAGTCTTGATCCTGCTGGTTTTTCTTGTTAGCTTTGTATTTATATTCTTTTTGATCCCAGAACTTCGTGTATAACATTTTTGTCGCTTCGGTGGGTTTCATACAGGTCGTTTGATTCGGAAATCCGGAATGCTGCGTTTTGACCTCACACGGTATTCCCGGACATGGTAAGACCATCAATGCTCAAGCGAAAGCGTTACCTCGGTGCTGCCGATACATGACACTAGTATGTCAAAGCGTCCCATTTCTCTACACACAAAGGGATCAACGTGCACCATAAAATCGACGCGTGCCCAAATGAGCATCATAAACAGCTGTTTCACGAACATGATGTGCAGCCCACAGAAAATAACCGCAAATGGTAGACACATTAGCTCCTAAGCTAACATAGCCCGAGCCCCGATGTATATAAGTGTACACAGAGTTAAGCGCTTCAAGCGACTAAGTACAACTTCCGAACGATCCTGAGTTACACCTTCGCTCTTCCCCTCACCACCGAGCCTTTCACCTTCTCCCATCGCTCTGTTTTTCGACCCTTGTATCATATTCTCCTTTTTGGCCCCAGCAAACGTCAATTCTACAATGACTACTGCTATTTCGGTGCTCGGAATCGTCCGTGCGGCCCTGCTGAGTGAGTGCCAAATTCAATAGGTGTTGAGATCTCATAAAGCTGATGGCCTTTCTCCTTCACCCCACCTTCTCCTTCTCACCCCCTTCACAATGTAGCGGCTGTCACAATAATGAACCTCGCGTCTACCTCTATAATGTGCCTGGCTCTTACCTTTGGCAGCGGAGGACGTGAGTTATCGATTGTGGCGAACTATACTAAGCCCTCGATATTTTTATCGTCCCAACCTAACATGTGTTTCCTCTGCTATCACAGGCTTTGAGGGTGCTCTAATGGGCCTCAACGGGTTTGCGTCCATCCTCCCTGCCGCATACTGGTTGCACAAAATCGTATTCCTCGACAAGCAAGTCTATGTCCGTGCCATAACTACTTTTGGGATCCTCACCCTCATTGGCTTCGGTATGTCTTGGCTCAAGGTTTCACGAACGCGGGTCTGAAGATAAATATACTAACGCGTAGCCTTACTTCTTTTCTAGCGTCCATGATTGTACTCCTCGCTCGCAATGAACAACAGTTCGGAATGGGCCTCACCAATGATTTCGCACTGCTGGACCATCCAGCGTCGATGGCAAAGGCAGTGATCGCTTTGAGCATGCTGACGACTTTATTCTGTGAGTGCTTATTGAGATATATATAGTGAACTGCGTCAGAACGCTAACATGCCGTTGATTGGATAGCCGTTACGGGTTTCTTGGTTGCCTACATGGGTTGGATGTCGGAACACAGCCCGGTTCGCCGCCACCCAAGCGTAACCGAGGGTTCCGCAACAAGACTAAGGAATAGCGGGTCTTCCCATGCGACAAACGCATCGGAATCAACACTCGTCGCCCACGTTGACCTCGACAGTCATAAGGTACAAGGGTTAAGTATTGCCATGAAAGAGGTTTCGAGTACGCATGTTTGAATATGTTAATTTGGTTGAAAGAATTTACGCAGATAGAATAGAATGGGATGCCAATGATTAGTATTTCTGGATAATTCGGGTTAATGGTTACTTTGTATTTTTAGCCTCATAGTATGCCCCATCTTTTACGGTTTATTTATTCGGTACTTGTGCTTGGGTTATTGTCCGTTCCAAACTGTCCCAATCTATGTTCTCATAAACTTCATCAGTCCAGAGACTGTCATATTCCTCGTCTTGGCTACTAGGTATCACGGTTTGGGATATAGGTTGTGCTTCAGGATTAGAACAGCAGGGAAGGGTGTTGGAAGAACCGGGTTGATCGATTCCTCCGCTTCGCGAGGTCCATTCCGGTACTCGAGTCTGCAATGGCTTGTCCTCGGAAGGTAAACCCTTGACTCCTGCAGGAGTGACAATGTAATCACACGAAGCTGGCGACCCGGCAGAGCTGAAGATGACCGTCAGCCTTCTTATAAGGGATGGCTCGCGATCCGCTGCTGCTACGTTCGGCCTCGGATCACTTTCATCCTCCCCCTCCGTCTTCTGGCGCTTGCTTTCATCCTCCATAGTCGCCTCCTCTTCAACATATCGTCTCCGCCCAGTTCTGGTGAGCATCACTCTGGCATTGACCTGGTTCGCCCAAACAAGTCCAAGACTAGCCTCCTTCAAGTTCTCTGCATATATACTATGTGCCCGATTGAACCATCTAGACTGCTCGGCATACAGTAGCTGGCCATCTTCGTTCCTTTCAGAACCAGTGACGTAGTTGTCAAAGGCATCTACGACTTCGTTGAGGACGACCACGGCAATGCTGTATTTCAAAGCCAGGCGATGAAGCAAAGTAGAAACCCGGGTTAACTGTTGCGAGCGTTCTATGAATGTTGTAGAAGAGACTTTCTCGACTAAGTGAAAAAGCTCCGCCAGTGCGTCAATGATGAGAAGCTTGACGGGTTTACGGTCGGGTGATTTGGCTATCCTTTCGATATATGTAGGCAATGTGCCCTCAAGGACATTTAAAAGTACATGCACTGTTGGAGCTGATAACGTGTACACGTCTTCCAGTGATGCATCTGACAGGTTACGTGCTTGTAATATCTGTAGAAGACGTGTTGTCTGGAGTCCTGTCGAGGTCGTGAGGTAACATGTGGATCCATCAAGGCCGCCTTGTTCCCGGGGAAGTTGGACATGTAGTGATGATTGGAGAGCGAATTGGGTCTTTCCTGCAGCACTATGCATACACTGAGTCGGGTGCATTTGTTGACAGGGGCGAATGACGGTACCTTTCCCCAACAATCTCCCAAATCATCCCAGTCCTTAATCCACCACCGAGCGTATCATCTAACTCCGGGTCTCCAATCGAGAATGCCTTTCCTTCATCTGGGCCCGCACCTTCCAGCGTCTGAAAAGTTATTGCTGGGGCGTCTTGGTTGTTATAAGTAGCTTGGATCAATTTGATGATATGTTCAAGCGGTACGTGGCATCTTTTCGCAAGATCTTGAGGACGTGCGAGTACGAGGTCTCCCACTGTGGAAATCTTCCCTAAGGATGTTCCGTCAGTTAGAGTCACCCATATAAGGGGGGAAATCTAAAAACCCTTGCGTAGAGTTGACTTGTCAGAGTCCGTCAAGTTAGGTAGAGAGAATAATGGGATCTTGTCCATTACATCATTCCTTTGATCGTGTCCTCAGTATGGTGAGTTGTCCATGGGGAATTTCTGGGACTCACGTCAGTAAAATGCAAGTTCAAGCTTGTCTTTACAAGCCTTCGCACGAATGGGTCAGTCACGGAATGTTTCTTCGCTTGGGTTGATCGCATCAAATGATGTCCGCACCATACCTAATACCTACTTAGTGCTCAAGGTACACACTACCAAGTGTAAAGTAGGGCCCATGTGCTGTCTCGTCAATATCCACAAGCTTTGTATACGCCAGGCTCGGGACGGGATACCTGGTACAACATATACACTATAAGACAAAAACTTCGGGTGAAGTGATATAAAATAAATAAAAGCGCAAGGGAACCCTTCCGTATGACTCCTTGAGACATAGACCCTGTACTTCCAGAGCTTTAGCTCAAGATCGTCGGACCTGGTTGTCCGAAGTCCTCCTGAGCAACCCCCCAACAACGTTTGTGACTGTATCTGTCAATTGCCTCTGCTGCACCTGGGTATGCTTAACATAGAACAACCGCACATTCGTCGCATTCCATATCCCAAGTGGTGTCATCCCGCGGACATAAATCTCGCCCCATAAGAGCGAAGTCAACCAGACAATGGATGCATCGGACCACTACCCGAATGTTAGAACCAGGAGAATCAAGAGGAAACAGAACAAACTGACGATAAATCGCCGAGCAACAGCTGGTGGCGGGGGTGGGAGTATGTGTTCAAGTGCAACGTTAGCTAAGAAATCAATTACTGCAGTTGCGGACATCGCTTTCCGAGATGTTTGGATTTCTTGGATCTTGGGCAACAGCTCCGAGATGACAAGTAACACGCAATCCAGTGGTAACCTAAGGGTGAGGTGAGCACAACTCTCACAAATTATTCAGAAATCCGAAGTACCCTTGCTGCCACGAAGTCACCTGAAGATAACACGAAAATAATGAGCTCAAGATAGAAAATGCTGCGGGGAAGGACATACCCATTCCTGAGTTGGTATAAACCCATTCCGTCCAACCGAAGCAGCGGGGACCCCAGCACTCTCCACCGACATTGATCGCCTCTCCCTCATTTTCCCTCTTGCTTTCTCCGACCTTCGGGACGTCGTATCAGAAGCTCTACCCTCTTCCATATTTTCGGCATCTTCAGCCTCCGCAAAGGACTCCCCTTCTGTGGCCTGTTCGCCTTCTTCACTCAGGAGACGAGATTTCTCTGCCCCTGGGTCATTGGAGTCCCTGCTCTCCGCGGACCCCCGATCCTTCGGGTTCCCTTCTGCGTTCTGTGTTTGTTCTTCTCTGAGCATCTGCACACGCTTAATCTCTCGAAGCCCATGGGCGAGTGTGAAGGTGCCTAGACCCTCGAATGTCTTGTGAGAGGATAAAATCGCATATATCAGGTTGGGGTTGTCTGTGAGACCATGCGAGACGACCGAATTGAACGCTTCTAACCTGTACAACAAGTTGAATAACATTTCTTGAGAACTGAATCTGAAGGGTCTCACATGAAGAAGAGTAGTCGAGGGTGTCCCTCATCCGATAGGAGGAACAGTGGATTCGAAAATGATGTGAACATCTGCACCAGACGCGTCGATGCTGTAACGCTCAAGTTTTTGAAGTATGGAGCTGCATTTGAGAGAGTGATAACAAGGGCCGGATAGAGCGAGTTGAGATTACCAGATGTCGTGGCAACCATAGAATAGACACTCTGTAAAGGATCAGCTGAATATGATTAAAATGCCTTAAATTTGAAGCCATTCTTACCTGTATGAGAAAGTCGGCCATTGTTCCACCATTGTTATATTTAGTAGGAACCTGTCCTTTAACCGGACCCGATAGCTTCATACCAAATGCCTTTTCCGCCGACAGGGTCTGGATGATATACGACAGAGCCCTGCACAAGCCGTGTTGTTCTGATCATCTCAGCTTACGCTGGGTGATTGTTGACATGGGATACTTACGAGGTTTGTCTTTAATTTCCAGGGCATAGGACAGCAGATAAGCAAGGAGTATCATCGACTTATCCGAATCGAGGATATAGAGCCTAAATTTCTGTCAAACGATGCAGTGTTAGTAATCGCCCCCGAACCACCAACCTGGCCCTTACTTTATTCAACTCTATGACCTTCCAGCAAAATATAACTATCGGCCTCGTCAGTATAAAGCGATGGTTGTCAGCGGTCAAGCTCACTCGTCTCATTGATGTGTGGAATGGCTTTTCTTGAACCGGGCAGAACGTTATTGATGACAGCCATCTGCTGTTCAAATATTCCGATAATTCCGTCTATCAAAAAGTCGAAATCTTTGGTTCTATGCTAGAACCTAAAGATGAGTTGAGGCTGAAAGATTACGGCGACGCGCGACTGACCAGCTTCATCAGAAAGTACCGAAAAGAGTTCGTTTTGGCAGTTGGTGTGTTGGATTGAGTGTCTCCAGAACCCGTTACCACATCCCGTGCCGACCCACTCTGGAAGTCCAACAAGACGCATAATATCTGTAGACATATGCCCACGAGACTGATTCTGGGGTCATCCCCCTTGAAAACCAAATGGTTATAAGGGAGTTTGCCTGCCATACCACCGATTCCGGATTCTTGATTTGTAGCTGAGTTCATGGCGACGTTAAGTAGCGAGCACAGGAAAGTCAGCACATCTCTCCTAGGTGTTTTTTGCACGAGGTGTAACGAGTAGAATGATGGCTTTGTGAAGAGAGACCCGGCAGGAACGTATATCTGGCGGGAAAGTAGTACGAGTAGCAGTCGAAGGACTTCAATCCTGTTGTTATCGTACGCATGGCTCGGTCCTGGGTCCACCGTCGAGCCAACACCCTTCTCCCTAGGGGCTGTTGAGTCAGAGTTCGCCGAATGTGATCAATGCACTAACCAGATAACATAATTGATCTTGTGGTGGTCAACTCGAAGTTTGGTGGGGAGCGTGAACCCACAGCAAAATAGCAGGTCAAAGACGCAGTTAAACAAACGTTCGCCAAGAGACGGTAACTGTTTCTTCTGCTTCGTCTGCTTGAGTTCGGGGGTTAGAGGAGGGGACTGGGTTTCGTGATCACTGTCATCCTCATCCTCGATCACAAATTGTGCTGCATCTCGCTCATCAGCCGTCTGGCCCTCGCCTTCATCGTCATCTACCTCCTCCTTTTTCCACAGTAATTCTAGCTCGTATGCGTTTGACTCGCCCTCTACGTCAAATATCACAGGCAGCACTCGTTGGAGAACCCGTAAGCAATTCAACACTTCCTTGGTAGTGTTGCGCTCTACAGAACCGCCTCCTGCTTTGATGAACGAGGAGGCCAATGCCGTTACTGAGGATGTTGATGATGATGGGAAGGTGTGGTCGGAGACAAGGTTGAGAAGACGAGACACGACGACTTGAATGAGAGTAGCAACATTCTCCGGAGCCTCAAGAAGAGCGCGTCGTACTATAGAACTATATTAGAATGATCGCCCAAGGAGTACATGAACGACATACGATGGTGTGGAGCTATGAGAGAGAACACATCTGAAGCCGAGTCGAAGAGGATGAAGTACTGGATCAGTCAGTTCAAGAGGTAGTGGTGGAAACATGGGAAGAGTCGCACCTGTTCCCAGTAGCTATCTGATGCAGCAATGTTCTGCACAAGTCGAGGAGTGAGATAGAGATAGACTGCGAAATTCTGAGAAGCTGTAGCTTACTCGGACTGTAGCCAACTTTAGGATTCCGCCGGGCTGAGTAGGGAAAGCAAGCTTTGCTTCGTCACCGAGGAGACCAAAGGGAGCGGTGAACTTCTGAGGTATCTTTGAGAACATATATGGATGAGAGTCCCTCAAGAACGAGATGGTGTTGTGTACTGTGTTGTAATCACTTTAGCCGCCGAGAAGGGCATGTAACGTCACCGAATGATCAAGCAGATCACAGAGGAAAACATACGCCAAACATACTAAACATGAGAACTGTATAGTACCGAGTAAACCTGCCTTCGTCTCCCCCAGCTCCACCACGTACTGCCGCCTCCGAAGCACTTACTCGCGCTAACACTCGTAGTCTGCTGATACGAGAGTCTTCCTCCGATTTTGACTACTGTCTCAGCCCTGTACGACAAGCTGCTGGAACACATCTACGAATCCCAACTCTACCTTCTGGTCACAACATGTGCTCACCATCGATGGGCCCTTCTCATGGCCCTCTATCTCCTCATATCCGGTTCGGTCCAGGAGAGAAATGATTTTCTCTTTTGGCCATTTGCAACCATTGGTGTGCGGAAGCCAGCGTTCTAGCTAAACTATTATCTCAAGAAGTATTCGGGGCGATAACCTTTTTCCGTATCGTCTAAAAGAACCCTCTGATCCATCAAGTGGCCCCTACGGTTCGTTTCTCGCCGCCCGGTGTCTTGATGGAAAATGGCTGATACCTCAACTTACCTCCATATCACTGCACCCATCTTCACCGGAAGTTCCGGAGCTCGCTCATCCTCGGATAAGCTGCGAAATATCCTCTAGGCCTTAATATATCACATTGCGTTTTCCAGCCATTTACGACAGCGCATTTCTAGAGCCCACTCGAGGGGCTCGCTAGATGGTTTTTTCGCCCCGAATCGCACTCTTGAGAACGTCCTCATTGAGCTTCCTGAACGTAACACCAAACGGCTCCCCATCAGACTATTCTTTCGTGCCCTATCCGAGGTCCTTGGATAGGGGTTAATTGGTCTCAACAGCGCCCAGCCCTTGTCTTTCCCCCGCGGGCATGGTCGGGGTTAGTCCTTGTTTCATCCTTGTTCCTTTTCTATTGACTGATGACTGACCATCAATTCAAGGCTATGTAGACAGGGATTACATAGGTATTATACAACGATGAATGATACATCCAGCAACAAGTAACTTCAAATCAGTGACATAACAGCACCCGCAGCAACGAAATACAAGCCGGCCTTCGCGACGATCTTCATGGAGCTTGATGATTGTGTGCTATCTACAGGAGGGCCCGTTGCCACAGCTCCAGCTCCAGTCAAAATAGGACTGCCGGAGTCCGTTTCCTATGAACGAACAGATAACCACGATCAGAGCCTATTCCAATATACGGGAATATTTTGTCAACTCACCGTAACCTCAGAGCCACCAATTGCTTGCGCTGCTGCTACGAAAGCTGCGTGCGTGTTTGTCCCGTTTAGTGGCGCGTTGATACTACCAACCATTCCCATTCCACAGTGCAGGATCTGCGTACACATCGCATCAGTCGGTTGTTTAACTCCGCGAGGAATCAAACATAGTAGCTCACCTGTTTACAATGGAACCAGATTGCTATCGGAAGAACACATCGGTCAAATTATCCGGGGTGTAGCAACAACAAACACTTACGATTGGTGTTGGTGATGTTAATCGTAAAAGTTTTAGCAAGCTGAAGCCCAGAGTCGAAACCAGCTGGGTTGCTGCCGTTGGCCGCCAGGTATGTGCATGGGTTGGCGAACGACGATTGTGTTACAGAGTGAGGAAGATTGCCACTACGGTGCAAGGTCAGACACAATTGATATTCTAACGACGCTCAAGCCGTACCCAGGGAAGAAGAAAGTGACGAGGTCGCCGACATTTGCGGTGACGTTCGCTGGGCTGAAAATGAAAGTTTGGCCAACGGTCACATCGATCTATGGAGGGCGGTTAGTAAAAGAAACGACCCCAAGATCGAGTACCAACGTTAACATGTCCAGGAGTGCTCGGTGGTGCGGACGGGGCAGTCGCAGGAGCGGTAGTTGCTGGTGTAGTAGCTCCACCTCCATACAGCTGGGCAGCCGCCAGTTGTGCAAGTACTAGGCCTGACAAAAATTTGAAGTACATTACCGCTACGGTGGGTAGAAGAAAGAACACAGTGGTATACTTTCGACTTCTTGCCGGACCCTATTTATCCCCAGACATGGCGGCAGGACTGTCAAGGCGACTGCGGAGAACAGTCCAAATCGTTCCCTGTGAAATTCAACCTATAGTTAGACAAAATGGCCTATTCTTTTGCCCGGAATGTGCGATGTTTCCCAGACACATGGAATGATGCAATATTTTTGACATGCCTGATCCTCGAAGACATGTAGATTGGAGATCTGGCGCTATAGATGGTCTCGAGTGCACTATGTATAGTTGGCACATTCGATGGTTGTTCGGTGGTTTATGCAAGTTTAACCTAACCTAAGGCATGAGGCATTTGTATGGCGCACCCTGAAAATGACGTGAGTAGCACAGTGCCTGAAGAGTTTCTATGGCCAGAATCAGCAAGCTGGTGTGCCTAGTAACTTGGTGTTGTGGAGTCAGGCGTGACCATCCGTAGATAAGGCCTTAGGGAGGTGCGACTATCCTGTGCTTCATGCAAGAAGGTGAGCCATATTCTCATGGTTCACTGCCTAACGGAGTTCGGCCTGGGGCACGTCTCCTTGTGGATTTCTTTTCTCGTGTCGTGGAAATAGAAGTGTAGTAACTGACTTGACCGGGTTTATTATTGTTGTTGTAGACCACTCACAGCATGAAGGTGAGTTCATATTTGCCGGAGACTACAGAACCCGGAACAGAACTCATGATCGAGTCCCGAGGGTCATGGGAAGAAGTTCATTAAGGAGGAAATTCATGTATTCGAACGGGTGCAAGTCTGGGAAAAGACATGTACAAAAGCACGGGCACACCCACAGGGGCAGTAGATAACCCTATCGGGGCAATCACGATACCCTGACATTGAAGCAAGTGCACGACAATGGGCAGAACCCGATCAGCCCACAGAGCGCAACGGTCGAAAGCGGATAGAAAGAGGTGTGTCGCGGAGGTCCTTGGTTCCCTTTCTGATCGTAATGGAGCATATCCGCTGAGGAAATAGATACGAGTCGTGTCATACCCGCATGCTTCAATTTCAATGCCTCGTACCGACAGAGATTAAAATAAGGCTACTGCCTGATTTTGGGGAGCAGGAGTTGAGAATTTCAACTTGATGAGATACAGCCATGGTCAAATGGCCGACACTTTTCGAGATGATCGGGTTGTGCGATGTTATCCCACGAGAGGCAAAGAGCCAAGATGGCCGTGTTCTGCCGGGTAAGGGTACTATAATATTGACGTTTTGAAGCGAGGTGACTTGGAGGGACATGCGCCGGTGTCCATAACGGCGCTATTCGGGAGTGCAGTTATTTGAGCGAGCAGTTATCTGGGCGAGCGGGCATCATCTGATCAGTATTACAGCCGCATCGTAAAGCGCTTGATATTTGCGGATGCCTCCATCAGAAAGCTGACGAACCAGAGAAAATTCAAAATAGTGGGAAGTATGTCCCCTTGAGGTCCCAGCACCTCCTAGCGCCGCCCCCCGAGTCCAGCACTCGCTAACTCGCGTTGGCGCCTGTTTAGCTTGTCAAAGCTGCGTGCGGAGCCTGTACGGGATTGTTCAGGGGTTCCGACATGCGAGATACCTGTATTTGTCCCCGAAATTGGTGTGATACACGGGAGAAGACAAGGATTGATTTGATTTAGTGGATGAGAGAGTTCAGAGCATTATACCTCGGAGAAATCTCGGGTAAATTGTTTCCACGAGATCAATCAGCCAAATCAATCGACGACATCAATGTACAGCGCGTCCAACCTCATTCCAACGCTACAACTGCCCTCGTGACAAAATGCAACGGAGCCGGTGCACACCCTGCACAACAGCCAAGCTTGACTCAACCCGCAAGTCCTGTATATCAAAGCTCTCGAGCCGGGGCCAGTTCCATAACCAGACACTTCCAGACCACAAAGTCCAGCCTCAAACTCTGACATGCCTAACCGTCATATTATGCTGAACAACGGAGTGACCATACCGCTCATCGGTCACGGTTCATGGCAAAGTCTATATCCTACCACGGAGGAACAAGCCCAGGTGAAGGTTTGGATTGCCTCAGCTCTGAAGGTCAGCCCCCGCCAGATCGTCCCGGCACATATATATAGCAACACTAGGTCATAGGCTGGTTATCGCCATATCGATACGGCGCTAATGTATGGTAATTAATCTTATAAGCCTTTAATTTTGATGTTTTCTAATGAGATTTGCAGGTACTGAGAAACCTGTCGGAGAGGCAATTCGAGAATCGGGCATCGCGCGTGAGGAGATCTTCATCACCACTAAATTCCCGTAGGTACACCTCTTAAGATTTCATGTCTTTATTCTTATTATGAGCCCCAAAGCTGAACTCATCATCACCACGTAGCGGAATCCTTGGACGAGAGCTTAAGGACCCTTGACGTGGATTACGTCGACTTGGTGAGTCAAAACAACGTCGAAGGCATTTTGTTTCTAAGCAGTGATTCTCGCTTACGTGTAGTATCTCATCCACTGGCCACAAGCTTGCCCAGAAGAAAGTATGTGTAGCCCAAGTCCAAAATACTGGAATTCTGACTCGTGCACCATTCCTAGAAGGGGCGGGCTTATTCCCAAAAAACGCAGATGGCTCAATCAAGAACATAGAATCCGTCACGTTTATAGATTCCTGGAAAGAGATGGAGAAACTCCTTTCAACCGGCAAGGTCAAATCGATCGGCGTTAGCAATTTCTCCACCAAGACGTTCGTCCATCACCTCTTCCAACCTATGTTCTTTAAGCTGATCGTACAAACAGACTAGAAGAGCTACTGTCCACAGCCAGTGTAATTCCCGCCGTCAACCAAGTCGAGTGGGCACCGAGTCCTCCCCCTTTTTCGCGAAACTAACCATCCCTTTCAATTCAAGGTTGCACCCGTACTTGGTACAGGATGATCTCAACGAGTATTGCAAGAAGAAGGGTATCAGGATAATCTCCTACACCCCCGGTGGTAGGCCGACGTCTCATTCTAGTCTGTGATGCACATTCTCATGGTGTTGCTGCCTAGGTGGTGAACCCGTCCGTAGTGATCCTCTCATCAATGAACTCGCAACTAAATACAAGGTGACCCCAAACCAAGTTATACTTGCATGGCACATTGCCCGAGATATCATTATTCTCCCCAAGAGTAGCAATGCCCAAAGGCAAATTGAAAATATAACTGTAAGTCGTGCTTGGTAACAGAAGTATGATGTAAATAGCTAACCCGCCATCACGTCAGCTTCCTACTCTTGATCCCGAGGATGTGACCGAGATCACCAAGCTGGATAGGAACCAGCGCATCTCCAACAAAGCCGATGCCTATGGTCAGGTACTAGGCTGGACTTACGAGCGGCTGGGCTGGTCGCTTTAATCACCTCTATACCACCATGCAGTCGGCTCAGATTACAAAGGTTTATGATCTCGAGTGTTTGATATACATATTGAGTTTTGTGCATCAGCAAACTCCGCAAGTTCCAACAAACAATGACCCCTGATATCGGTGTACTATATACAGTTCTTGTGATGCCGTGAATTGCACTAAACAATGAGATGCTGGCTCAGAGCAGCCCCATCGCTGATGAAAAACGATGGGGATGTTGCACGGCCGTTCGCCCGACCCCAACGCTGGACGGGAATATATATGGTGACAGCGAGCGCTCGGGGCGCGCTCTCCATCGGGGAGGGCAATACCACTGGGTCAATAAGGAGCGGATAGCTCCATTGACCGCTCGGACACCGTAGGCAGCGCAATGTCAGCCGCGTATTTTAGACACGTAGACAATAAACATGATGTCAAGATAATAAAAAATAAGTACCGAATGAAGACGTGATGGTTATTACGACTCGTTCAAACACTGCAAATACCTTCGCGAAAACTCGCTAGGGCCGCCACCGCCAGAACGCATTTGGAAAATATAGCTTGAATCAGAACAACATGGCTCACCTTATCTTAAGACATGGCATGGGAAATGCACCAGTAACTCTATCCAAAGGTGTGACTCAGATTCCCAGTCAATGTCGTCGGTGTCAAAATATCTCATAGGGGGCGGTATTTTCATACGGGCTATTACCTTAGAGGTATTCTTAGTATGATCTCTGACATGATAGGAATCGACGGAAGGAGTCACGGGACATGGGCAAGGAGGTCAGGCTGTTGCTCTTGAGAAAAAGGACCAGAGCCATCATCTGCATCTACTGGCCAAGGCGCAGTTCGGTTCCCAGGGTTGGTAAATGGGTAGTTATATTTGCTGCCTCATGAAGACTCTCCGGGCATATAAATAGGTGAACCCCCCGTGGGTATGATCGTGATCCAGAAACAAAATTCATGGCTGGTTGAAATTGAAGAGATAATCCCAGAGTGGCGCCTCGATTGTGTGAGCACGTCTCGGTAGAGGTACACAGAGCGCTACTTGTAATATTTGGTGTCAAAGTCCATGGACTTTTCCATGGCGGAGGTGCCGCGATACTCGTGCGTGCTCCTGTGGTGGAGATAAACAGGGTTGACTGGGTCGTTCCACCTTGCCCGCCTGCGTACCCACCCACAGATCACAGACGAATGTCAATCCGATCAAAGAATGTGTGGAACGCGGGGGGAGGGGAAGGTACAAGACATGCAATTAGGCGGAGGTAATGATTATTCTGAAACGGCAATTCTCGGGACTGGGGGTGCGTTGAAGCTTGAGGCTCGGCATATGAAGGAGAAAGGATGGAGAAGAGCACAGAGGCAGATCGTGCTTTTACCAAAGTTTTCACACCAAAGGACGGCTCTTGTAGAGGCTGCTAGAAGTGGAGTTAAGAGGTGGAAGGGAAATATAGTGGGGATCACGACTGGGGATGTTTTGGTTGCTTAGTTATTGAAGGTTCGTTTGTGCTTTCAGCGGTTTGAGATACTCTCTGAATCATGTCCGACAGGGATACAGGCTTATAACACAACCCGTAACGACGTCCCTCATCGGTCCACACGCACTCGAGAACCTGTTGGTTTTGAATGTATCTGCATCGAGGACTCTAGAAAGTGACTGGGGAGCCGTTAGCGCAGAGATGACGGTGTGCAGGGCTACGTAACGTCGGATAAACTGCTATTGACAAATTCGAGCCTTGTCGCCAGATGGTCGGAGGACGTGAGTACCATGTTTAGTCGTCATTTTGCGTGAGCTCTGGGCCGGGCTTTTGATTGAGGAAGTGAGGAGGTTGTTGAGTCTCGGAAAATGCGTGTAGTCACTGGGGCAGCTGTCTTCCTGTTCGTTTGTGGTCGTAGCATCCACCTAATGTTATGTATATACGCGTCTGCTAATGAGGATTATTCGATCCGGGCCGAAGGAACGGAACCTTTATTGTCACGTGTGGTGTGACGAAACGCGTCTCGTAACTGTGACTCCGCAACCATTGGTGTGCCAAAAATAAATTCGATGGGAAGAAATTCAAGTCGTATGAGAATAATGACATTTAATATATAAAAATATATAAGCCTGTCTTCGTCCTGTCTTCACCATCCACTCCACAGAATATCCGTTCCAGAACGACTTTTTTTCACGAATACGGCGATACCCAATGTCGACCACGAATAAACCGAATGGTGCAGCCAAGTCTACACCTCCACGGCAGGATACCTCTCTAATCAGGTGGGGGGCGAAGATTATTGTTGCGCTGCTTTTCGTTGCATTTTGTCGATGGCTCGATACTATTAAGGCGAGTCTACTCCCATGACATACCAAAGAGTTTTTCAAACATATCATACAGGACCGGTGGTATGTCTTCGAACCAACCGCTCTGCATAACCTCGCACAAGAAGCCATCGCCGTCGCAGGCACTAATAACACCCAAGGCATGATTGAGCACATCGTCTCGAGCCTCTCATCAAACTACTCTACATCAACTATTCGTATCAACCCCGACTCCTCTGAATGGGTATTTAACAACGCCGGCGGCGCGATGGGTGCGATGTACATCATTCACGCGAGTGTGACCGAATACTTGATTATCTTCGGGACTCCTCTGGGAACGGAAGGACATACGGGACTGCATACTGCCGATGACTATTTCAACATTTTGGTCGGCGAACAATGGGCATTCAGGCCTGGCAGTCTGGAGATGGAAAGGTACCCTGCGGGGTCAGTGCATCACTTGCCGAGGGGTACTGCGAAGCAATATAAGATGCATGAGGGGTGCTTTGCCTTGGAATATGCCCGAGGTATGTTCTTCCCCTGGTCACCGGAGCTTGGGGGTTGACCATGCATTTCTTACGTAGGCTGGATACCATTGATGTTGCCCTTCGGCTTTGCGGATGGGTTGAGTTCAACTTTGGATGTACCGACGCTGTACAATACCGCGCGGATTACGGCGAGGGAAATCATTAAAAACCTGTTGATTGGAAAGATCTAACGGGAAGCATGCTTCGTTGTTCTATATTTCACTTATTTACCAATAATTTAATTTAATTTTCGGATGGGCCAGACACGGCTATGACCCCCGCTTCGTGCTCTTGAAACCACGTATGCATAATTTCAGGCAAAGGGAACGGTTCAAGGGTGTCTGTGTCGCAGTACATGAGTATGTCTATCCACTTCGAAAGTACATCTATACAGGTACAGTTTCGCGTGGAATAGACCATGTTCAGGCGCACCCCATACCAGAAAATGAAGTCAGATACTCTACAGCGTTACGAATCTTCATAAAGTCTGAGTCCCTGTTGAGGTCATTAGGGCACTTGTGCATTCCTCTCTCTTTCATTGATTGCGTTGCCCCCCCCCCCATTTTTATTCCACTTGAGGTGCCGTCGATAGCATGGATACCCAATAATACCCATTCTCCCAGCTGGGACAGGATGTCGAGAGTTTCCATGAGTCGCGTTTCATGTCCCCGGCACCCGGATTGTTAATGGTCTGGCCTTGGTGAGGGCAGAGCCACTGCAACAGAAGATGAACTAATGTCTCGCGAGAGCAGGACGCATGGTCCGTAGTTTGCCTGGCTCGTCGCAAAGATAGCGCCTGACATCTTTGCAAGCCGGTTAGGATATTTTTTTCTCTTGTATACAGGGTCAATTTCCCGCTGCAAGAGAGGAGGGCAGTGATGTAGGACTCTGGATGGTTGGCAACAACTTAGCTATATTTAGACGACATGTCATGATTGCATAAACGGTTATCTTGGTCACCTCCACTTGTCACCTACGATGCACAGACGGGGTGCCGGCCTCGCTGCCTTTGACCGACAAGAACAATCCAAACGTTCCTTTGCCCAACTCTCGTCCACAATCTCCCAATCTCAAGTCGATCACCTTCACTCCCAGCTCTCTCAATTCCGCACCGCCCTAGCACACTTCGCCTCCACCCATCGCGATTCGATCAAGAGTGACCCTACATTCCGCCATGCCTTCCAACAGATGTGTTCTTCCATTGGCGTAGACCCCTTAGCAGGACCCAGGAAAGGCGGATGGTGGGCTGAGATGCTCGGGATGGGCGACTGGCAATATGAGCTTGGTGTACAGATCGTCGACGTCTGCGTTAGCACAAGGGATAGGAATGGTGGGCTGATAGAGATATCCGAGCTCATACGACTGGTATCAAAATTGCGTGGAGTTAACAGTGGGGAGATAACGGAGGATGATATTTCACGAAGTATCAAGACTTTACAACCCCTTGGAGCAGGGTATCAGGTCGTCGAGATCGGCGGCAAGAAGATGGTCCGAAGTGTGGTGAAGGAATTAGACGACGATCAAACCACTATCCTTGCCATAGCTCAAGAGCACGGCGGGCGAGTGGTTGAAAATATGCTTGTACAGAAGAAGGGATGGACTAGAGATCGCGCGACCGCCGCTCTCGGGAACATGCTTTTGAGAGACGGACTCTGTTGGCTGGATGAACAGGGTGAGGAATGTGGACGGGCACATTGGGTACTCTCTGCAATACAATGGGATGTTCAATCGCGCCCAAGGTGCGCTTTCGCTGCAACGTGACGACAATATACCTATTTCATCTGACGACAGGGAATTGTAGACTAATCCTGCTGAGAATCCATATCCTGGCTTTCTGGTGGATCCGCAGGGGAAGAAAGAGGCGGCTCTGATTGACTTGGAGATGTCGCCCGAGTGTCCTCTGCAAGGGGGGATGTCAGTTTTCGCTAGAGACATCCGGGCAATCAGACTTACCCAGTAGTGGCTCTTCCATCGCAGTCATCATCCCATCCACTGCAAAATTCACGCACTTCACCTCCAACGTCCTCACATTGATAACCACAAGTGTCCCAGTCTTTGCGAGACTCGGCACAAGCACAATTCGACTCTGAATCTTCTCCCCCTCCTTGGTCTCCTCCGTCACCAGCTTCGTGCCGAAATGCGGTTGACTTCCGACGATGTATATGTGCGGTGTCTCCTTCAACACGAATGGATCAGGCGGGAAATACGGGTGGCACCAGAGCGTATCTGGTGCCGTAGGTGACATGTGTCTCCATTTGAGCGTGCTTTCGAGAATTGAGAGGCGGGTGATGGGTGGCGTGGGGAGGTACTTGAATATGTCGTTCAATGATTGTCCAGAATTTATTAGGATGGCTCGTTTGCAGTTTGGCCGGGACGCAGATGCGATATTAATGTATGCAGGGTTGCTTTCGGAATCGAATGTCGAGAACTTGGTTGATGCGTCCCCGAAGATGGCGGCTGCTGGGGCATGATGGTGCTAGATGGGTCTCCTGGGCCGGGAAAGATATGAATAGGCATTACACGAGCAATGTCAAGCAAATGAGCCGAAAGGTCGTAAATAGGGTTTGGCGTGAATGTCGTGGGATCAAGTCCATGTTTTTTCTGCGAGGTATATGCGGAAGTCAATGCCACGTGCTCTAAGGAAAGCAAGAACGTGTACGGCTTTTCGTTCCGCATATGAAGGCGG